>JAHREE010000220.1:2044539-2125614 GCA_033628505.1 Tringa tobata
TGAGATACTTATAGGTATTAATAAGGTCTCCCCTCAGCCTTCTCTTCTCCAGACTAAAGAGTCCCAGCTCTCTCAGCCTCTCCTCATAAGGGAGATGCTCCAGTCCTCGAATCATCTTTGTGGCCCTAATGCCACAAAATGGGATGCCATGGTGTGCAGGCAAGTGGCTGAAGGAGCGGGGCTGCGAGAGGCTTATGGTGAGACTGGAAAACAAACTTTTGCACACCGGGCAATCTGAGGTGAAGATGAAAATAGGGAAACAGCCACAAAGTCCCCCATACCGGAGTACGGGCAGGACGTGGGTGCCACCAAGCAGTCACTACACATTTCTTGGTACTTCTCCCCAGCCTGGTCTTCCACCTGCACAGCCTGACTCCACATGTAGGAAGGTCTCACATGCAAGAGCATGGCCAGCTAGTGATGGACCAGCAGAGCAGCATAGGCCCTCAACCCTCAGGTCTGCTGGCCAGCTTTGGTGAGCTCCTAGCTTTCTTTAGAGACTTCCATCAGATCTCTGCTGGAAAAATTTAGCTGGACCACTTGCCATATGAAAAGCCCTATTCTTACCCAAATATAAACTTTAAGATGTGCTGAATTCAAAGGAAATAGTAAGATATTACATTTTTTTTTCAGGAAGTAATTTTTACCAGCTGGGTTTTGATTTTTCTTATTTTTTATTCTTTCATGACACAGCAGGAATAACATACTAACATGTCATGAAAGTACTGCAACAAGTTTCTTTTAAGGCTTTTTTTCTGAAGTAAGCTTTAGTACGTAATACAGAGGAAAACATCTTTTCTCCCCTTCTTGATCCATTTGATGTAACAAATTGGCTTGAGACGTAGATCAAAGTACGGCTTGAACCGGTCAGATGACGTCAGCTGATACATTTTAATGCATGACTTTATTTTGCTCCCTCCCTACATCTCACTCTGCTTCTCACCTGTGCTGGAACTCTTGAAAGGTCCTTTCATCCTGGTGCGCCCTTCCTTTCCTTACTTTTACCTCATCTGGACTCTGTACAGATTAGCAGTTTATTCCAGCTTCCCCTTGGAGGGAACTCTACACGGCAAGCCCAAAATTAATATCCATTTGCACCAGAAGCAATTTAGTGGCATCAAAGCCCTGTCCAAGACACTGTCTTTTTAAGCAGCACCAATAAGCCCCCACAAATCTCCATGTGGCTGTTCCTTTGAAAGCATCCAGTATTCAGGCTTGCTCACTTAAAGCCACTTGAGTTGTATGTCAGTCTGCCAAGAGACATACCCACCACCGTCTCCTCACCACTGAGTCTCCTGCAATCTGTCTCTCTTCTCTTCTATTTCCATGTCTTTCTTTGGACACAGGATTTCAGACTTTGTCAATATATGGACCACTTTTTTTTTCTTTTTTTTTTTTTTTTTTTTTTTTTTGTGGGGGTGTGGACTTCTGTGTAAAGAATTTAAGCCTCCCAACTACATACTTAGTATTCACCACTAGCTTTTGTGGCCACCTTATAAGTCATCTACGGAGCCACAGATCACAAGCTGAAAACCACTGTTTTGTGGTCCTTAGATACTTATGTCAATGCTTAGTTATGAAAATGGTACTTATCTAGAAAAACATAGATAATCAGGCTGCAATGTTACAAATAGTCACGATTTTCAACATCTCTGCTCCTGAACCATGGTGTCAGTACAAGAAACTGTTTTCCTCAAAAAAATAGAAAAGAAAGCTCTTATGAGTGCTGAGGAACATTTCCAACATGAACTCTGACACTTCAACACCAGAAGACTCAGTAGAAACCAGAGTAATTCCTCTCCCCTTTCCTCTAATCCCAAGTCCTCTAAGTGTGTTCATTTTTAAATCTCATTCTTTTGGAGTGGGTTAGGCTTCACAATACTGGAGTAGCAAAGGAGTGAGGAAAAAAAGAATTTCAGTGTCACCATCACCATCAGGATATTGCAAATGGTCTGTCATCTACTGGAAAAAGGAGACTGAAGCTACGTGGTGATAAATGAAAAGACACAGCCCTGGTGATAGGGCAGGCAGACATCATTTCTTCAAGTGCTTCCTGTCATGAATACAGACCTCTGGCAGAAAACCACTGAAGATTGATTTAGTACCTTAAAGGACACATGAATATATTACTAGAGGCTTGGACTGACAAATGGATTTCTAAGTTCTCTTTGGAGATTTGGTTTGGGTTTTTTTTGCTGACTTCATTTCTCATTTTATCTAATTTCTTGGTTATATCATACTGTACTGTATGCTCATTCATCATCTGAACATGGATAAACTAGATTAAGAAAATACACAAATATTTGATTTATGATTAAGTATCATCACCAAGCCTAACAGAGAGCTGGTAATTACACAAATCTCTGTTTCCTTGTGCACAGGAAGCAAGCCTCAGCTTGACAAAGAACTAATACTTTGCTAAGGTAAGAAAGCTGAAATCAGGTAAGGTTGTTTTATTACCTTGTTATTGATAAACATGGACCGCTAGAATGTTTCAACAGTGATCCAGCCCAGCAATCCTTTACTTGTACAGGCTCTGTGTGTAAGCTCAGGCCCTTAAATGGTTGAACTATTCTTAGTCTTATGTGGTGAATACCCAGGAATGTTCATGGGCAGAATATTAAGGACAGAAGATGGTCCTTAACAGTGCTTGGCAAAGGGAGATGGGATTTACAGGAAATTTGCTTTGATGCTGTTGACTCCTAACTACTGCCTTCTGATGCTGCCCCAACATAGAAAATTAGCATTAAACTTGCATTCCAGATGAATGACAGGGAACAAAAAGTAAAAGGGATTTCAGTTAAAGTCTATGGAACTAGATTAAAGCCCAGGATCTGGACAGGTTTAAGACCAGGCTGGATTTCTATCCTTCCTCTTAAAATGCTTTATAGGAAATGCAACATACCTGGTCCAAATGCTATTTGTGGCTGGCACAATTACACTGGATGCCACAAAGATAATTTAGAACTGCAGCCATATTATATAGGCATCTGATTTGGAGGATTCTCCTTTTAAATACGCTCAGAGAGCACAGGAATTCTCTACAAATCTTGCCCTACAGTTGGGCTTGCTTGTTAACACCAAAACAAGAGAGAACCTTAGTCAAGCAAAAATAAATACGTTATTTAAGAAAAAAAAAAAAAAGACTACTTCTACAGCTTGCCTAAAAAAATTAATCCATGTTACATTACAGTGTAAAGTGATGCCACATGTAAGTAATTACTATGGCCATATATTAATTTATATTGCCTAACAGCTGTGAGAAGTGACTAAACTGGAATTGTGTATGAATGTATTTTGGGAATGGGTGGCAGGTATTTATGCACTGTTGTAGAGCTTTGTGACTACCAGACTGTATATTTCTAACAGAATATTATTTGTTTCACAGTAAGAATGAGCCTTTCCTGAACTTGCTTTTAAATCATTGTAATTACCACTGCATAAGTTAAACAATGCCTTTTGCAAGCTGGAGATGAAGAATGACTCGATCTGTGTATTAGGGAGATACTTGACCTATCCTTTTGCAGCCTTTCTGGGCTGGAACAGAGCAGCTATTAAAATAGCACCACATAAACACGTGATACTTTGAGGGCAGAATCTCACGACTTCCCTCCCAAACAAACCCAACCTACCAGGAAAAACACACCTCACCCATTTAAAGAGAGAGGGAAGGTGGGGGGCGTTTTTGTCTTCTGATGAGACTATCAGAAGCAGCAGGTACCACCGCTGAGAGGGGTGACGAGTGGTCTTCACTAATCCCAAGGGACGGGGCTCTTCACTTGGCATGTCTTCATGCGCCATGTAAGGGTATTGATACAGGAGTGACACAGAGGGAATAGTGCCACCTACTGAAGTATTTATTCTTAGCACTCTGATTTCTTGGCCTAGGCTCTTTTCAGCTAAGGTATAAAAATACTGCAGCATCATTATAATATTCACCATATAAAACAGCTCCTCTTGGTCCTCAATTTTTTTTTTTTTTTTTAAATCTGCTCTGATTCTATTCACAAGAATGAAGCGGGAGCAAGTTCATTCTGTGATTTTCTTCCAGACTAATTTGTACAGTGTTGGACCAACAGCCTTGAACTACAAAATTGAAATTAGTTGCTATAGGGATTGTTGATGGCTTTAAAAATCCTAACTTAAAAAGCTGAGGCTACCTTTTAATTTCTCTCTCTTTTATGATTATTATTTATTTATTTTTTAGGACAAAGACAACACTTTCTAAAGCATGGTGACAAAAAAAAAAAAATCCCTTTCCTCCGTATCAATGAACGTGTATAATTACACCAGGCTAAAGAACAGCATGCTCTTTTTTCAGGAGGTGGAAGAAATGCACCAATGTCCTGTCTTCAGATATTGATTAGTGTTGCTATGCACTGCCAAACATCTATGTAGAGTCACTTCACCGGCAGCTACTTATCAGCAATGAGTGAAGGGGTCCCTACAGTCTCCCTTAACTACTACATAGACTTAAACGGCTAATGCCTGCAAAACGCAGTGAGAGCTTTGTTAAGAATGCCCTAGGAACACAGTGACATAACAGTCACACCACGTGCTGTAAACTGAATTTACTAGTAGAGTTATTAATTAACAGCCAAAGTCATAAATAACAACAATAAAATGTTGCAATTCAAAAGTAATCTCAAGTGTCTTCCACAGAAGATCTAACCATCTTTGGAGACTGTTTCTACTGACCCACCGCTAATTTTATTGCTGCAAAGGCAATGCAGGGTGTCACACCATGATAGATTTGGGCTTTTCTAAAATCCAGCTGCTTACTGTTATTGTTGGCTGTTGCTGAAGTACTGGAGATAATACAGGTGTTCTGTGCTGTTGGAGCTGACTGTGCTCAGAGAAATCTGGGATAAGCATGAGGTGTGGATATCTCTACTTTGGTGAGCGAGAGCAAGAAGGCAGATAGTATGGAGAAAAATGTCAAATAGGCCTCTTTTCGGTCCACTCCAAAATGAATGGAGGACTATATTATCATGCTCCTCCTACTTAAACAGAGAGGATGGTCTATAAATAGAGATCTCTGATAGGTGGTTGGTTGTTTTTTATCTTATTATTTCTGATCAGTTGAATGACTCCAACCTATTTGGTTTGATCACACATGCCACAACTATTAGTATGAATGTTGTCATGTGTTTTGCAGGTTTAAAGCTAGTACCCACATCTAGTTCATAACTAAGACTCATCCTTGATCTACAGATGGGGAAACTGAGGTGTTCACCAACTGACCATTGCTTCATCTTCAGATGAAGCAATTTGTCCAAGGCTACATGTCAAGTCTGGGAAAGAGCCTTAGGCAGGACACAGGTGCTTCTCTATCTGAGAAGAATGTTTGAATAACCAGTTAAAGCATACAGGACGGTTCCTGCTAAAAACAAACTCAGGTGAGTAGTATCTCTTTCTAGTATCAAGGAAGCAATACAAAGCTAATCCTATGCCTCTTGTTTTTATAAAAATACTTGACAAATATAATGAGTAAATAAACAGCTGCCTCTGAGTTATTTACAGTGCTGTTAACCGGTATTTAGGCTTCAAAATTGATCACTAGAGTCAACAAAGGGTTGAACAAACATATCCATGGTTGAGTATTTGTATTTGAGATTAAGTACACATGTGTTCAGCCAAACTATTGAGGCTAATTATGAGGAGAGATCAGAGCGTGCACTAAATGGCATTTTGGTCAAAAAGCAGACAAATTATTCATACAACTCACTCATACTTGTCCTCATTTCCTTGAATCTGATCTAAACACTTATTTGGGACTCTTGTCAATATTTTATATTGAGCTTTGACCTGATAATTTTTAATGAGGTGCTTTTGGTTTCTCCATTTGAAATTCTTTACCCTCTGCCAATGGTATGTCACCTAAAGCCTTAGTATCCTTTGAAAGGAGTAGTTCAATAACAAAGGTTCTCTCCCCACATCCCCACGCCCCTGGGAAAACACGGAAATAGACAGTATACATCCTTGCTGGAGCTCTACTTAACCTCAGGAGAGTAGCATCAGGAAAAAAATTTCAGTGAGGCCCTTTTTTATTTCAGGCTTAATTTTTCATAATAAAAATAAATTAAACACCGTAAGTGCCTCAGGGGCTGAGTTTGCTCCTCTGCGGCAGTGCAAGAGTGCAAGTGAGCATGTGTTCAGATGGGGGATACTACAGCTTTTCAGTAGGGACTTGAATAAACAACAGAGCCAGAAATAACCCCAGTGGTAAACCCAAATAAAGGCAAACAGTTTGGCTTTTGCATTTATGTTTACCTTTTTTAATGGTCTTTTTCAAAACCTTCAGGGAGCCATAACAACCTGAGATCTGGTGTTTTCACAGTATGTCCACTGTCCAGAAACTGAAATACCAGGAGAAGATCAATTCTTGCAGTATTTGGGCTTTAAAAATCACTCCCCTTAGACATTTAAAAAAGGCCCTGAAAATAAATCAGTCCAAATGTGACAGAATTTGTGCACTTCTTGGCATATGAATATTTTCACATAAACCAGTATCTTGTTTGGAAAAAAAAAAAGAAGTGTATTACACAGTTAGGGAACTTGGAGCAACATTGCACTACAAAATGTTTTTATTCACAGAATCACAGAATCCCATGGGGTTGGAAGGGACCTCTGGAGACCATCTAGTTCAACCCCCTGCAAAAGCAGGTCCACCCAGAGCAGGTTGCACAGGAACGTGTCCAAGTGGGTTTGAATGTCTCCAGAGCAGGAGACTCCACCACCTTTCTGGGCAGCCTCTTCCAGGGCTCTGCCACCCTCACAGGAAAGAAGTTCCTCCTCATGTTTAGGTGGAACTTCTTACATTTACCTAAACATTCCTTTCCATCTGCCCTCAGAGAGACAGATGACTCAGCTCAAGTTGGGGTTAGCAGGGCAGATGCTCTGCTGGGCTAATGAAGGTTCCCAAATTCCAATGACTTTATGGTAAAGGCAGATGTAGTGTGAAGAGGAAATGCCCACTTGCCTTCTTCCTACCTCTGCCAGACAGTGAACAGACAGCCCTTACAGAATTCTGTGCCTGCACCTCCTTCATAGTCTCCTGACACCACTTGGGTTCTAGTCTAGGTTGTTAGCAACCAACATTTACTTCCTTCTATGGAAGTATGCAGATTTTTTATGTGGTCTACTTGGAAATTTTTTGCCCTCCTTGTTTGACTAGTGTTGCTCTGGAGTTAGCACTGAAACCTACCTCCTACTGCTTATTATGGCTTTGGTTTGACCAGCAAGAGCTAGTCAAACAAGACAGCAGCCTGCATAGGGGTTCCATCCTATCGACATTTGCTACCCTGTGGGTATCACCAACACTGGTAGTACCAGTGGGACTAACACAGTACCCAGGCAGGTGCCAGAAACTTCCCATGCAGCCTGCCCAGGGAGGAGAGCAGGTGGGCCAAAAAAAAAAAAAAAAAAAAAAAAGCAGCTCATTTTCTGTGGCTGTTAGTCTAGTACTTTTTTTTTTTTTTTTTTTTTTTTTTTTGTCAGCACTAAACTTTCATGGGATGAAAAAACAGATTAAAACCAAAATCATTCTTCTGCTCTGTGTAAGAGATTTCAGGTGCAGGGGTTTGCGTTCCGAATAACAAGCTACTTGACTAGAGGCTGATTTTTAACAATGCCACGTCCTTACATTCAAAAAACCCCAAGCTGCATGCACTGTAGCTACACACTCTGTTTCACTTTGGGTCTATTTTAACAGGGCTTTAAAGCTATTTCACCTGAGTGCCTGCTGATTAGCATGCTGAGTTTTTTAAACCAATCCATTGAATTCACTTCCTCTCTGCGTCCCCTGTGCCCATTCACCTATAGAAATATATAGACAAACAAGGCCACAGGTGCAGAAAATTGGGCCTTTCCTGCTGTTTATTACAATGTTGACCTCAGGGATTTGTCAGGGGAGGTGGCGGGGAGCAGGAAAGAGAAAAGAAGAAATACACGCTTTGCAATAGGATTCTGCTAAAATCCTACCTTCCTTTTCTTGCAAAGTTAAAAAAAAAAAAAAGGCTCCTAGCTGCCAACAAACACAGACATCAAATTATTAGGAGGTGGAATGGGAGCAGGACTGTTTCTTTCACATCTATGAAGGGATTTTGGATGAATTGCTGCTGCCCAGAAAGCCTGCTTTTCCTTCAGCCCCCCTCCCTCTCCACCGTTTGCCATCTGGTCACTCTTGGGCACGAGAATTTGCTCTGCCCTCTGGTTATCCAGCCCGCTGCTGGGTTTCAGGCACACGAGCACGGGAAGAAACAGCCATCTGCTTGCCATGTCAGCCAGGTGCCTCGTGTGGGAAAGGCAAGCCTGAAGCAGACCTCCCCAACACCAGAGGCTGCTCTGCCTGAGGGCAACCCTGGTTCCCCACCAGGAGCAGAGTGGAGATCCCCCAGTGAAGCAGGTCTTGCCCACAGGAAGGCTTCAAACCTTTCTTGACATCAACTGGGACAACTTCTGAGTGGGTGAGATTTTAAGAAACCCTTTAGGGACTGGATAGGGATGGTGAGTGGTTTAATGCCAACCAGTACTTACCTGCAACACCCTTTACTGTGCTGGGAGCTAAGGCAAAGCAGCACACAGAGTGCTGGGGCAGAAGATGGATGTGCTGGGATGTGAGCGTGCCTAAGGGTTCAGCTTCCTTCTCTGTCTATGAAGGTGTTTTGGACCAATTTTTACAGCCTAGAAATTCTGCTCAATCTCAGCGGATTAAATTAATATAACCCCTAGTAAAGGCTAGAAAATGATTCAAAGAGCTTACAGTTGATTTAAAAATCAGAGACCACGGATGCGAGAAAGGATGTATTATTCCCAAAATTAATAATGTGAACTTGATGTGCAGAGAGAATAAACAACTTGTTAGGGGTGGTCTTCCTCACCTGGAAACTGAACTCATTTCTACTCAGCACCAGTTCAGCGCCTAAATCGAATGACTGCTAAGAGGGGAGATTTTAGATTAGATACCAGAAATTCTTTGCTGTGAGGGTGGTGAGACACTGGAACAGGTTGCCCAGAGAAGCTGTGGCTGCCCCATCCCTGGAGGGGTTCAAGGCCAGGCTGGATGGGGCTTTGAGCAACCTGCTGTAGTGGGAGGTGTCCCTGCCCATGGCAGGGGGGTTGGAACTAGATGATCTTTAAGGTCCCTTCCAACTCTAACCATTCTATGACTCTATGATTCTCAGGCTCACACCAACTGAGTCTGAGATTGTCAAAGCTGTGTTAGCTGCTTACTGGAAAATAATGTGCACCTGGTCAGGCTGACCTGGAGGTAAAGGTGACTGCTTGGGTTAGTGAAGACAGGCATTTTGCTGGACATCTAGGGTACAAAGCTGACCTGCAGTAAGTAACCTACTGACCCACAGTCTGCTCTGAATTTCATCCATCCTGTTTTCATAGGATCTTCATAACATGCATGAAGATTTACAACAGGGGAACACTTTTTATGTGCCTATTTAGGCATATCAATGGGGCCTCATTTGTTTTGTTGGAAAGTTGGTGCCAAAAAAACCCTTTGAGAAACCCAGACTCTAAAACCTAATCCAAAGCACTTGGAAGAATGTTGCAAAATCTGATCAAAAAGGTCCAGATAGCAGCTTGTGTAAGCCTTGCGTAAGGCTGGTCTTTGGTGGGCAGTGATGACTATGTGATGACTATGATGACAGAATGAGAGGGAATGCCTTCAAGCTGCAACAGGGTAGGTTTAGACTGAACATTAGGAAAGAATTCTTCACAGAAAAAGTGGTCAGGCATTGGAATAGGCTGCCCAGGGAGGGGGTTGAGTCACCATCCCTGGATGTGTTTAAGAGCCGTTTAGATGCAGTGCTGAGGGATATGGTGTAGGGGAGGACTTTGTAGAGTAGATGGTTGGACTCGATGATCGCAAGGGTCTCTTCCAACCTAGACGATTCTATGATTCTATGATTCTATGATCTCAGCTCCTGAGTCACAAATAGAGCATTCTCATTGGTTGCTACTTGATATTACTCTTTGTGGGTAGTAATTAGGAAAAGGTCAGAGCATGATCCTGCATTTTTATGACTTCTTTCCTCTCTTGGCAACATATTTCTGCAGCATGATTAATCACAGGGCCCTTGCCTAATATTTTACTATCCTGCCCATGGCCTGAAGTACAGCCATTCTACAGAAAGGCTTACCTAGGCCTTTACCTTTAATAACTGCAACCAAAAACTCTAGACAGCAAACTTGGTTGACACAACCAAGGACATCTGGTACAACTGGGAATGAGTTTTAAGCAGGTTGAGCTCTCTTGGAATAGTGCAGAGGCAGCCGTCTTAAGCAAAACTCATAATGGGCACGCCAGAAAAAATGATCTACTCTCAGTCAAGGTGCAGAGTCTCCTATTACACTGCCTATGGAGACCGATGTCCACATTCTTCATCAAGGGCAGACCACATCCATGTTTGAGTCCAACTTCACCTGAGGACATGAGTTGGTGGTGAAGCATAGCCATAAAGCAAGTTTGATGGCGTTCTGAAGACACAAAGGGAATGAACTACTGGGGCCACTGACGGGCCATAGCACCGGCCCACAGAGGCCCTTTTGGGACCTGTCATAAGGATGGATAAGCTCTGGGGACATTCTGAATTCAGGTTATCCTTATTTGGTGGGAAATGCTTGCCACCACATCACGGGCATCCCACTGGAGATGGCTAGGGCTGCGCTAGGACACCTGGGCCCCCTGGAGACAGTGCAGCTTTTATCTAGAAGACCATTTTTAAGGTATTGTGCAGCCACAGATAAATGCCTACAAGATATTTTATTTTTCATTTGTCTCCCTTTTTTCTGACATATGTCTTAGAATACAGGTCCCGAAATTTTAAGGCTAATGATGTCAATATGCCATAGGTGATGTCAATTACTACTTTATGCCTTCCCTGGCTTGGACACACTCACATATTAAGACATATGTTTAAAAACCAATAAAATACGTACAAGTGGTCCATACCCTCATGTTTGCTTTGATAAGCTAATCAAAACCCACAGTCTGCTTTGTCTGAGTTTAGAATTTAGCTCATATTAGTTAACAAACCTCAGATTGTCAAAAATCAAATAAATCTTTTCTGCAATATAAGCAGGACTTAATGTTAACTCCCAATATGAAATTCAGCTTAGTCCTCTTTCATGGAAAACCAACTTTCTGCATTTTTCATTTTCATTTGTTCAATCTTCTGAATTGGAATAATTACTGTAACTGAAAAAGCATGTTAAAATAAAATCAGTTATTAGAAATAAACACTCTGGAACTTTCATTCTAGAACTCATCACTTTATAAAACCATGCGTCATAAAACCAACCATTCTGGGTCAAACACATTCTCCGTGTAACTGAGTATCCTGTTTGTTACCATGATTAACTGGGGAAAGTGTAGAAAAAGATAAAGATGATCTTTACTTCTTCTGTACCCTCCCACCTTCTAGTAATCAGTGGTTTAAAGATCCAAAATGTTGTTTTGTAATAACAGAAATGTAATGGTTCCAATTAATCAAAATTAAATTGCTGTTTTCTTGCATTAAGTCACTCAATCTGATTTTATCATGGTATCTACTTTTTAAAATCGTGTTTAATTTTTAGAAGCAAATGTATATCTTTCTGTCAGCTCCAGAGAATTAAGCTGGAAATACTCCATTCAAATTACAGTACCCAAGAAGAAGAAAGCGGGTTCAGCTGGAAAAGAAACTTTAAATAAAGACATGACCAAGCCTGGCAAGGTGGAGCAAACTATGAACTTGCTCCCATCCTACCCTGTAGAAAATATCTGGACATAATAATATTTTTCTCTTTTTTTTTTTCTCTCTCTTTTTTTTTTTTCCCCCACGCGTCTCTCTGGGTTGTTTCCCATTCTTTCCTTATTCTCCTTCCTTCTTGCTCCCTGTTATTAATTGTGCTTTTTAGTCCCACTGCTTCTTTTCTCAGCTACTTCTTATGAGAATGGAAATACAAACTCAAATGAAAACTTCAAACCTATAGATACTAGAAAACATGCAAGGATTCCCTCGATCCCAAGTCATTTTTGAACCCTTCTGTAAACAAACACGTCTATTTAGACAGTTTGTTTCTCTATCAATCTGTGAAAAGTTAATACAGTTTTGTGCCTTTTTTGTTATGGAAACAGCCCTGTAAAAATACCATATGGTCCACTGAGGCCTGCCCTTCTAACCCCAATAAATACAAATCACCCTAGAACTTATCATTGTAACTTCAAATATGTAGCTAATGTTGTAATCTCAAAAATCCTTCAAAAAAAGAAAACAAACCAGCTCCTTTTAAACCCCTGACTTGTTGCTCTTGACTTCAGCTATTTGTTCAATATTTCAACAACACTAAATAAATGTGCCGGAAATACTTAGCATTTCTGAGTCACCCCCTTGCTATCCAAGATCCCAGACTCTTCAAATTACTATCTTAAAAGATTAATGGGATTCATTCTCTTTATTTCAGCATTGTCTTTGGCATATCTCTAGAGAGTCTCCTATTATCTGTGCTGCCTAATTCTAGCTAATCTTTCTTGATAATTCATTTTCCATGTCCCTATCACAGGCTGTTCTGGCCTCTTTTTTGTACCTTTGCTAACTCTGGAACGTTAGTATTATTAATGGCACACAACACTATATTATACCCACATTATGCCTGACGTCAAGGTAGATTTTTCTGTTATTTGTATTCTGTGTATATACACCTATCAACAAAGTTTACATGATGTATGTTGCAGAAGAACATTACCTTCCCTCACCTCCTCTGTAATATATGGCAATTATTTTGCCCTTCATCATTTATTTATACACATGTATTTCAGACAGCCAATATCTTCCCTAATTCCTTGTGATTTATTATAAAATAGAATAATAAGCTTCAAGTAAAAAATCTGTTCTCTAAATGCAAAAAAAGAAGTACTCTGGGTATTATAGTGGAAAACACCATCAGAAAAACTGAATCATTTTATTATTTAACAACAGTATTTCACTAGTGAGTATCTAGAACTATCTTCATATCAGGATATATAGTAGAAAGAAGTCTGATTTCCAGCATCACATTGAACTCTGGTTCTGAACTAACTGCTCTTTCAGAGACACTCAAGACTTTAGTTTTAAAAGTAAGTAGCAGTTTTGATGCTCTTATTCTGAGACATCTGTATGATGTCTGATTTTTAGACCGTGTTTTTTTCCTGGCAAGGAGTTCGAACACAGAAATGTCAAAATAAAAAGTAGCAGAAATCAAATAGTTGCTTTTGAATAATTTCAGTCTTCATGACTCCTCTGTCTTCTTGAAGTGTGGGTGAACGGGAGAGAAAACCCATACTGTACAAAGTATTTTCAAGGACATGATCTTGGTCATTTAAAGGTCATACCCTTTTTCCGGTTTTAATTTTGCTCTTGGAGTAGATTAGTAACAGTGGAAGTCAAGCAACAGTATGATAACAACAAGCTACACCTTCCCAAAGACCAACTGAGTCCTGCCTCACTTTTAGGCTTGTCTTTTCCTTTGTACCTCTTCAACTGCTGGATTGGTGTCAGTGAGAAAAAATAACATAAATGTAACATTTGTGTAAAAAATACTTGTGCTTCTTTTTCCTTCATTTCCAGACAGTGTTGCACTAGCACCACAAATGACAGAAAAACAACTTTGAAATGCGTTTGAGAATCTATTCTGTGAGTGCTTTTGTTGTCTCCCAACTGAAAAATGGAAACCATGCCAGATAATTCATCTAATAAATGCCAATTTAAAAAAGAGATATTGGAGATCAACCCACACAGTAAACAGTTGTAAAAGCAACCTGTAGGATAAACCAGAAGAGTACAGATATATATAAAGAAATCACTGTTTACTCGGATAAACTACACAAGTGAAAAAAGATCAGAGAATTTCATTGCTGCAAGATTCAGTCTCTGGAGGCTTTTGGGAGAATTCCCAGGTAGCCTGAATGCTACATCCTGTCTCTGTATCTCCATCATGTTACTTGTGCAAAAAGCGTACTCACACTGATGTTCAGTGAGAAAAAAGGCGGTGCCAAAGATTGTGTAAGTGCTGAGGGAAAGACTGGTGAGGGTTGCTTCATACTCCTTTTGTCTCAGTTCTTGGAGCTGTCCTGAGTAGAACTCTTAAGGCATGATGCAGCCCAGACTTCTAACCTTAATGTGTTAAATACATTGTCCACTTCGGCTTGTTCACTTAGCTCTAGCGAATACCTTGTATTTTTTCCTGCTTGAGTACAATTAAAATTGCAGGATATTTGCCAGACAGGCAGAGACTCTTTCACCGCTCCAAGCATCCCTTTACAACATTGTGAGGAATGATCAATCAAATCCATTCTTACTTTCACCTGTAAACAATGTATTTTAACTGACTTTACAGGTCTGTTTGGAGGCAGCTTAATACACATAGACATGTAGTGAGCTATACTCATATCTGTGTCAGACTGCACTTCCATTCACAAAGAAATCATGAAGGAAAACTGGGGTGGAGTGAATTAATTTATCAGTGAGCTAAATATGGCATATGATCAGAAATAAAACCAACCTATAAAAAGAAGAAATGACTATTCAAGAATAGGAGAAAATCATGTTCCTCATGCCCTTTTGTATGCCTTCACATGCAAGTCTTAATGTTTTTCACAGGTGGCATACCACTAGGCATGCATAGGAACGCACAAGGACAAGAAACATGCAGTCTTCCTGCAAACTAACTGCAGCCATCTCTAATTATCATGATCTGACACACAGCTGATTATATTCCAAGGATTTTCTTGAGTAGTGATTTTAGAAAAAGCTTCTTTGCATTCACTTCATTTATGGATGCAAGAATAGCTGCCTAGTGTAAAGATGTCCCAAGCACAGAGAATAAATAGATAAGTAAAGAAAGAAAGAAGGAAAGAAAGATTAATTTGTGCAGAGGCCAGAATAACAATCTGCTTTGCTAGGATATCAGTTCTGAAAGCATTTAAGAAGTTATTTTCCCAGTAAGTTCATACTCAAATTTCTGTACACTTGTAAGTGTGACCTTGTGCAAAAGAAAAAACCTTACCTATGCTATATACATCTATTCAAATATAGTACATGCTAAAAGACAGAAGCAAAACATTTTATATTGTACCAATAGCATCTCTGAGATAAAGTGGATAATAATTTTTAAATACATTACAGGCTGTAACTTGCATTATTTTTTTCTTTATCATATATGTATCTCCTGGTTTTCAGGATAAAAATTTGAAAGATCCCCTTTGCCCTACCAGGTGATGACCAAGTGCACTCCTTAGTCAAAAAATACTGCAAAACTTTTTCTATTGGTACTGAATTACAGCTGTGTTATCTAGAGTAGTTCTTGTCTCGTCCTTTTCTCAATATAAATTTATTTTCTAACAACTTAGTCTGCACTGTTTCTATCAAATTAGAAGCACTTCTGGTTTCTCTGAAACTAAATCCTTTAGTGCTATAAAGTGATGGGCCTATATATGACAACAAATACAGTAGGGGCCCTACTATTTGAAAGATATTTTTAACATAACCTCTAAAGTCACTGTTACACATTTTATGAAAAGTGCATCTAGAAAACACATGCAATTGGCAATTCAGGAAAAAAAAACACAACAGTTGTCTGGACAGTTTAGTTCCATCAAATTCCACTCTAACATTAACTCAGAATCTTTTTATAGATTCCCATATGGGTGAGCAAGTCCCAGAATATTTTTGTACCTGTGTGCGTTTGCACATTCGACACATTCTTTTTAGTTCTCTGCATACTCCTCTCTGGGCTTGTTTTCTGAAAACTACCTCAGCAAAACAGCCAAGAATTTAAGAGCAAGGGGGTTTTCCCCTTACATTTTTTTGGAAACTGTAATTTTAGCACTAGTGTATATGAACTTATGTGAGCCAGAACTGCACCTGTACACAAGCAAGAAACTAAATCATATAATTTAATATGCCCAGGAAAGTACAATTCAAGGCCAGAGCTCAGACAGAAAATCCTCCAGAGTCAATGCACAGATTTCAAGCTATCTGCCAAATAACACATACATCTTAGGAAACCACAACTAAGAACTGGTTTGTGTTTTGGAAACCCAAGGAGTTTCTTCTGTTTTTTTAAAAATGTATCTTCATGCCTATCACTTATTTGTTAAAAGAAAATCCCCAACTATATGGCTGCAAGGCATGTCTACAACAGGAAGTCCAGTGCCCCTTCCCCAGCTTCCTCTTCCTCTTTGCACTCCTGGTCTCTGATTTTCTATAAGCTGCTCTCTTCTCTCTTGGAGGCTCCTCTGCCTCTGTCTCTGATATCACATGGACTTATTTACTACAGAAGGGTACCTTTGATGACTTCCCCAGCAGATTATTTGTGTGAGTTACTGATTCGCTGGTAACAACTGAGAGGACTATGACGGCAGAGAGCACTTATCTATGACTAAAATAAGGATTAATTTCTGTGGAAGTTATGTCAGTATACGCTTTTGGTGGGAATGAAAAATTCAGACCCTGCAAAGTCTTCATGTGACAAGTGCCCCCCAAAGCCTGTGAGAACCAGGCGTGCAAACAGCTTGTGGCCACTACCACTTCGGGGCAAAGTCCATCCTCAAGTACTTAGGAGGGATGGTGTTAAGCAGCTCTATTTCGGGGTCCTGTCGTGAAAACATCTCAAACATTCATATGTTTGTGACCATGTTTACAGGCTGGTGGAAGTATATCTGTCGGAGACATATCAGTGTGCTGCTGCAGAAAAGAGCTTCCTGGGCACTTCTCACATCTCTCGCCACCCCTGCTGGCTCCTGGGGATTGCCTGGTTATTACTCATGTGTCTGGCTGTGGCTGGATGGGGGCCACTGGTCCTGCACCCATCGGGATAGGTGTTATACAGATAAAGAACAAAAAGGTTATTTCTTAATCTCCAGAGCTAATTGTCTAGTGTTTTTATTTGCCTTGCTGGTCTCCTCTTGAGTCTTTATACTTTGCCACAACAAAGTCAATGTTAAATTTATGACATTTCAGTTGGCAGTAGAGGAGCAGACAGCAAAACTGTCCCATGGGAGTAAGGAGAAGGTGAATATGGAGAGATGGGAGAAGAGCTCCAAAGTAGGGCTCGCCCCTAATTCCTTAACCCGAACCTTATAAGCAACACTGTATTTTTTGGCTTGTCAAGAAAAAAAGAAAAAAAAAAAGAAAAAAAAAGACAAGAAGAAAAAAGGGTTTGCAAACCAGGACTGAGCTTCAGGTAAAATGCCTTCAAGCCCTGCCAACTGGAAGAAGAATGTTATTCGGAGGTAAGATAAGAAAGAGATAATCCGCTGCTTGTATACAATCCATACTACTGTACTACTTTAACAAAGAAAAACCCCACATGTAAGTAACATTCCCCTCTGCTTAAGGATTCCATATACTGTAACTATTTGTCTGCTTTTTTGATTTTTTTCCTCTTTTTTTTTTTTTTAACAACTCCCTTTTCTGTGCCTTGTGCTGTGCAGTAAATGCCACCACTAATGAGATAATATCAGCGTGTTTGAGAGCAGACTGACCTTGCTGTTTTCAAGCAGTTTCAACTTCTCGACAGTCAGGAGCCTGCCTAATGTTTTGTGGCTGCCTCTGGTCATTGACATGGTACAAACTGCCTTATCTCCCCGTGGGAGGGAGGTCATTGCCAAACCCACGGCTACTTGACTGGGGAAGAAGGCAGTCTACAATGATTCAAACACAGGGCCTGAAGCCAAGCAGAGGGCTTATAACAAACAGCCCAAAATAGCTCCAGTCCGGAGTGTGTTTCAATTTTGCTCTGTATGTCAACAGATGACAAGCATTGTCACAGCGTTATGTGTGATTCAAGAGGCTTGCTTAAGCATTTCACAGTAAAAACCCATTGTTTGGGATTTCTGCAACTTGGGCACTTTCTCAAATATCCTCCTTTACTTTTTGCGAAGCCCTTTCAATGACCCTTTTTGTGTCAATGTAGAGCTCAGCTCACAAATCAATTGTTCTATTTTTATTTCCAATATTACACTTCCTTCCACAGTGCTCGTACGACCATGCCGTACTTTTTGCCACCAACTCTTGCCGAGTTCCACGAGAACTCCCTCACTGGGCCCAGGATTAGCAGGAAAGTGGAGAGAGCAGCAGGAGTTCAAGCATTGTTAGCTCTCTCCTCTGTCACCATTAGGACTGCTGGTGTAGAGAATTTATTTGTGAGATTGGATATGCACCAAACTGGAGTGATGTCTGTGCAGCTGACCATTTGGGATGTCACACAAATGAGCCCAGGAGAATTTGTGGTTTATGGATGCAGGGAGCACTGACCCTACCACATGTGTAAACTGGAGCTAGACTGTGTTTCCTAGGGAGCCCACTTCATCCAGAGCTCCCCCCGACTCTGCCCACGTGTGGCAAAGTTCATCGGTTTGTGACTTCCCAGCCCCATGACTCACCGTGCATCAGCAGCATGACTCAAAATACGGAATTTCTTTCCAGGATCTCCCATTAACATGACTTTCTAGAGCACCAGACAAAGTCTAAGACAATCATTGCCCACCCCCTCATCTGGCTGCTTCTGGGGCTGCTCAGCACCTCAGCTCTTTATGGGAACAGAGGGTCCCCCTGTGGGACTCCTCATAGAGCATGGGGACCTTCAGCATAAGTCAGGACAGCACAGCAAGACCCTACTTCTTTTGGCATTTTGGCATATGTTAGTAGTCTGCCTTGGGCATAACTGGAGCTCTGACGTACTACTGCTGTACAATGAAGCAATATGCAAGAGTAAATGCCGAGTTGCTTCTGACCTCTATAAAAGGGAGATAGTGACATTACGGACAGTAAAAGCATATGAAAACTTGCTGCAACTGCCAACTTTTATATATAGTATCAGGCCACAGACACTACTATATCATTTGAGATGGAAGTCTGCTCCTGAAAGAACGTATTGCTTCCATTTGACTCACCTGGAGGTATACATTATTAGCTAGGGATATACACTGATCATGCATACAAGAATTTTTAATCCCCTAGTCTAGAAAGTTTGAACTGCAAAATTGGATGTTAACTGATTTTCTTCCTCCCTCATTGCATTTCAATTTGTTTTCCTAGGAGCTGAATACCAGTGATGGTCACTGCTTCAGCAACTGGAAACCAGTTATGAATGGAAACATTTATCATTAAAAGAACAAAAACAAAAAAAAAAGAGAAAAAGCAACTGTGACACCAAATTACATGGAATTTGAAGTAAAGGGTTATCATCACTGCAAAGCACACATGCTTCACAAGCACTGAGAATTTCACCTGTGCTGTGCCTGCAGCAGTTAAAGGAAGGGTCCCTCATATTGTAGATTTGGCACTGGGGTATGGAGAAATTAACAGACCTGCTCCTGGTGTCCTTCTCTCATTCTAGATCTCCCTCTAGTCATAATACACCTGCTTTTACCAATAGACATTAATTTTCTCTTATGATGCTAATTCAAAGGAATTATTATGCATCATTCCAAGGAAGAGAAATAAGCCAGTGCAAGGCCACAGGATGGGTTGTGGGTCAGGGCACTGGTGTCAATGACTAGGAGAATGCAGATCCAAACCACTGCTCCAGCCCTGACCACTGTTTGCCTGTGGGCCAGTCACTCGGGGTTGCTGGAAAATGGGGATCATGGTAATGCCATACCTCACCATCTCTCATGAGGGTGCTTAGAGATAACATAAAGGGTGGGGGTAGGTGCTCACACCACAGCCCTGGCTATCTCTGCTGGTGTTTCCTGGCACACCCATCCCTGGGACTGAGGCTCATTGTGGTGGGGGAGGACATCTGCGAGGTGGGACTCGGAGAGGAAGCCCAACTGTGTGTTTGCTACTGGGGAGGAACAACGAAACTGTTTTGAGTCAGCTGCAGGTGGGGAGTTGCCTTTCTTCTCTGTTCAAGGCATCAGCAGCTGCTGCTCTGCTGCTCTCAGTGCTTGTGGCCTTGCTGGGGAAACCCTACTTGCAGCTCCAGCTCACCATGGCAGAGAGGACACTTGCTGCTGTCCAAGGAGGAAGAACTCCATCTTCTTTGCAATATTTTTACCTTGCTCTTTGCCAAACACAACTTCTTGCTTTGGTGAGTGGCCCTTTGGTCCTCCCGACAATTGTATTCTTCCTTTGGGTAATGGTCAAATGTTTTCACTAGTGCCTCCTGCATAAAGACCTTGCTAAAGGTACACTGATTTTTAAAAAGCCAACGATTTGTTTTAAAGTTTTTCTTTTTACCTCAGTCTTTGTACCAAAATAACCAGATTGTTTCCCTACACAAAAGTAGGCAGAAAATGCCACAAAGAGTATTAAGGCACAACAACCTTTTCAGTATGACTGGCAAAGAGTAGTCGTTACTGCTCTTCAAAGGTACAGTAGTACCAGATGATGAGATGATTCTAACCTACAAGAAAATAACAGCCTGGCCAGAAATTTTTCCTCCTGTTCAAAGAATTCAAGCAAACCATTCTCATAAATAGCTTTTTAATCACATTTATGTTAACAAAATGGCAACTTTATGTCAACTCTCAAGTTAGAGCTCATCACAAATAAACAGGAGGAATTAAAAATAATCCATCAGTAGAATCAAAGCTGAATTAATACGATGGCACAGTCCTAAATATAGGTACTTCACAATACATTTTTCTTTGAAAGAAAGAGAGCAGGAGAGAGTGCAAACTATGCATTTAATGTGTACTTAAGCAACTGTAACAGCATAGTAAGAGCTTGTATTTTTTCTGGCACAGCTCTCTGTCGTAATCCCATTGCATACTTTCAAATGTATTTTTAAATTGCTTGGCTTCTGTCAACAGATTCATTCAGGGCTGTGTTATTTAAAAGGTGAACACAGAACTCACAGAGCTTGCAATGTCCACTCTGACACATCTATAATGAAAGTTCACTAAATCACCCCTTTCCAAGTGAAAATAAAATTAGAAATAACCAATACCATAAAAGGAAGACAGTCCCTGTATTTAGCTCCAGCATGCCAAGACGATGCCAAATATACTTCAAGACTGATTTCCATTAAAAAGATACTGACCAAAAAAAAAAAAAAAAAGTGTTTACCTTGCCTGACTTTGCATGGGTAAACATCCCTGATCTAACGTAAGGAGCTATATTTAGAAATGTATTCCTACCAGGAAACTAAGTAGGCTTCAGTGAACCCAAAACAGTCCTGGGCCTACCTCTGTCACCAGCAAGAGGGATGAAGTCAAGAGGAGCTCTACCCGCCTCACTGAGCTCAAAGCCAGACCCAGAAACTTCACCCTCTCTCACCCCCACCATGGGGCAAATCCTCCCTTCCAGGCTGCACAGAGAGAGAAGGGCTTCTAAAGCCATGTGAAGGCATACCAATTACTTAAAAAGGAGCAGCATTATTGAAAAAATGTTATACAAGCAGTGGTAAACCTCAGTGGTCTGGGTTTCAGACAACAGAAAATCCCTTTGACAAGTAGTAAACACGCTAAAAATAGTATTTGGTTCTTTTTAAAGTCAGCTTAAAATAATTCTCTTTGCTTTCTGTATCCTGTTTTGCAGTTTCATATGAAGGTGCCCAGCAATCTTTTACCAGCAGTAAAAACGACTAAGGTCCTATTCTGCAGCTTGGTGTGGTACCTAATACAAATGGAGAAGATCACAGCACTATCAGGTGAGCACCACATCTCAAGAGAAAAATTCCAGCCCGTGAGGACTGCCTACATCTCATAGTGAGATTTTGATGCACCAAATGTATTTAGGAACAGAAAAATACTAACCTTAATGTCCTGAGCAACCAAGGCAGAAAGGATAAAGATTAATTAGACTGCAGTGTTCTTTAATTCATCCCAGCAATAACTTGACCAGGACAGGCTGTGACCATATTCTGAATCATTTCCATCTGATTAAAGACTGCTGTTTCCCAAGCACCCTTCCCCTCCAGGTCTCAGCTATCCCTGGGAAGACATCACCCTCTGCTAATAAGAGAGAGAATGTGCATCTCTTTCAACACTAGACTTGAGGAGTGGGAATGATCTCATCTCCTTTACACTTGAGCTAGACGTCTAGACTCCCTTAGCAGTCAATGGAGAGAAACAAGTACTTGCAGAGAAAGACTTATCTGACCTGTTTTAGACATGTACTTTAGGATGAATTATATCTCAGAAATGGATTTTTTCCTACACTGACTATACAGGGAGCTAGCTGGGACTTAAATTTACATTTGATAAGTTTTATCTTAGGTTGGCTAATTCCCTACCTTGCTCCAATGGAGGATAACATCTGCAAAATCACTATAATCTGGATTTATTCGGTGATCAGAGCATGTACGAAATCAACACCTGTCCTGTATTAATTGTGGAAGCTCAGCCCAGCCACTGCACTGGCTCTTCTGGTTGTGAACCTGAAACGCACCTCATCTTCCCCCTTCAGTTTTGTTGGTGAGGGGAAAAACTGTTCCTGTCTTGAGGCAACTGATCACAGGCTTGCAATAGCCACCGAAATCTAGCTTCTGGTTAGTTATAATAGATGTAGAGAACTCGGTTTCTACACCTCCCTTCTGGTATCAGTGGTTTAAGGTAACTTTACTTGTGCACTCTTTAAAGTACTCCTTTCTTTGCATCCTGCTACTCCCTCTTTCAGTCCTAGATGGCAATCCCCGGA
Organism: Tringa tobata; assembly: GCA_033628505.1. Classification (NCBI taxonomy): domain Eukaryota; kingdom Metazoa; phylum Chordata; class Aves; order Charadriiformes; family Scolopacidae; genus Tringa; species Tringa tobata. Next base: position 2,067,165 of record JAHREE010000220.1, read on the forward strand.
AGAATGAATGACCTTTTTTCCTCACCAGACTGGTGATCTCCAGCCATCTTCAAGACTAGGAAGATTACTATAAAGTGCAGGTTAATGTATGCTTTTGAAAAATTTTGCTACTTTAGAACATATATTAGTAAGAACATTTAATAAAACATCCTATATATGTTTCAAAGCTTTGGCATAAGTTGTTCTCATTTTCCTTTCACTTTGAAGTTGTTGCTTTTTTCTTTTTTCTTTTTTAATAAATTCTGTAATTTCGACAAGAGTTTCCTTTTCATTTTGACTTAGTGGGCATTCCACCACAACAAGGGATTCTGTGATCCTAATCTTCTAATTTAGTTACTGAGTATCTCCAAAGTATACTTGTATTTCATTGCTGTATCTCCAGTACAGCTACAGCTATGCGTAGTTACCCCAGATCTAAAATCTGATGTGTTCTTTAGTTTTCAGTTCATTAAGGTTCACTTTAGCTTTTCTACTGAAACAAAAGCAATGTTTCCACGGTCATAAAAGTAGCAAGCAGGAGGGAGAAAAAGCCTTTGAACATTTGGCACAGTAATTTGCTTTTTAATATTCTCCTTGTGCGTAAATTTAAAAGAAAAATATACTGTTTATAGGAGCCTTCAGCTAAGAAAGTAAACAAAGCTTCTTTTAAATATAGCTCCTCAGGCAACTATAATGCAGATTATGAAACAAGGATGGGAATATAGTAATGTTATACTTACTGTGCAATGGGCAATCATACATATTGAATAAACAACAGAATTACCGTAATAGCCAAGATCAGTGCCTTTATGGGATGGCAGGTGTCATGGTCTGTTACCCAGACTTTCCCTGAATGCTGAAAATACTTTGGAAATAACACTGGTTTCAACTACTGCGTGCTGTGGCTGTAAAATACAAAACCTCAAGCAGTCATTTTAGATGGATTTTCACCCCAAAACAGAAAAACTGAAGAAACCTGTTTAAAAACACACTATTACCCTTTTTAGCCAAGATTGATCAGTTCTATGTGACATGTTTGTCTGCCTGAACTTCATTCAAATTTCCTTTACATTTTGTACGAAGAGACACAGACTTTTGTTATCCAAGTTACTAAACACAGCATGGAAAGACAATAAGTGAAGGGGACTAAAACATGAAAATAATTGCACTGGATTTTAGATTTCCGAAAGAAAAACTTAGAATGAATACTAGATATGCTCTGTTGGAGACCATCCAGTATTTTACTAGTTAGGACTTTATTGATACAAAATCTCACAATATATCTGTTGCAAATACTCTTTTTTTTAATGCACTTTCATTTGCTCATTACTCCTGCATCCCTCCATACTGTCTCATTTATTAGGGTATCAATCAGATTCAGGTTTCCTCTCCCTAGACCAGAATCCCGGGGTCTCTCATCTTCTCCCTGAGGACTTTAAGTCCTGAAGTTATCTGCAAAACATGAGTGTTGTTGTTTCATATTGAGATCAGAGTTGTTGCTGTGTGGGAGGTATTCTCCAAGGACTCTGCTGGCACAGACCACAGGGGTTTGAGGGATGGGGAAGCCTCTTCCTCCATGAAGCCCAAGTGTTTTCAGGCACTAGAGAGATACCTAGATGTTCAGCCTTGCCAAAGCACCACTGCTGTCAACCATATAAAGTAGCAGAATTTTGGGCATCTGAGTTCATTTTCACAATCAAATCTAGGTTCTCTTGATGGGAAAATATTTTGTCTGTCCTACTGGGTTATCTACTTACCTCTGCAGAACTCATGGTCTGAATGAGTTGAACTCACTGTTAGCCCTAGACCATTGTTGTAATTTTTCACATGGGGATGTTGAAAGACTTGCCTATAGAAGAAAAGGTGAGGAACAGAAGCAGTGGAGGAAATCATCATCTCCTGCTGCCAGCTTTCTGAATGAGTAGTGGTGTGTAGCTTTTGTCATGTATTCTCCTTCATAAGGAAATAAGCAGGGGCTCATGCTGAGATATCTGAATGTATAAGTTCTGATAGAGTAACGTACACACTAGCCCTAAAGTTATTTCAACTTTCCTCCTCATCTAGCAGTTACTGAAGCACAAACATGTAATCACGGGAAATACTATAATTAACCATAAATCTCTGCTTCAAACCAAAAAGGGCACAGAGCTTTCATTTCTGTGTGACTGAAAGGCTGGAACAAGAGCACAACTATTAAGGAATCTACCTTTGAATCAATTTCTGTCAGTGTGCTGTGCTTGCTTTTTTGGTCTAACCCACAAATTTGTACCTGTACGGTTAGCCAAAAGCTGTACGTTATTTACCAACGTCAGCATTAAAACTCAAGGATCTGGCAACGCTCCATCTTGGAACTAAAGATCTGATGCTGTATGCTTACTTTAAGAAATATCACAACTATGTCTGAGAATACTGCTCCTTGTATAACCCCACACATAAAGAGTTGAGATCAAATGGAGATTTCTTAAACCTTTTTACTTTTTCATTCATGAAATTGTTTTGGGCTTGTGAGAAATCAAGTATTCTCAAACACAAGGCCAGTAAAGATAACAACTATAGTATCACTTTCTTGCTTCATGTTCTAATACAGATAGACTGCAGAAGAAATGCTGATTGTAGCAGAGGTCTGATTCTACCATAATTAAAGTGGGGAAGCCCTGAAATTTAGGCTGAAATTCAGCTCAAGTGCCTAAAACCATTAGAGGCTTATTTAGCTTACACTGAAATTTGATGGCATCATTCATTTGAAATAATAGGTGCTCCCGAAATCCAGTCTTCCCTTCAAATCAGTTTTGCTCTTGTCCTGTCTTCAAAGGGGTAAGCGGGTTTATGCTGGATTTGTGTTGGGATTATTCTGAACATTTCTGGGGTTCAAATCAACACTCGACTGTTCCCCACCTGATCTCACTGATTCCAGCTGTTGGGAATGTAATGATACAGCTATTATGGGAGACAGTGTGTGAACACTCTCGGTCTAAATCCAATTGCAATGTATAAAAATGCAATATTGGGGTAAGATTTACAGCCAGCCTTTTGTGACACATCCTGCATGGTTGAAGTGGAGATACCCTGTCCTTGGAAGGTGAGCTGTAGCCAGTCCCAGAAATCTCAATAGAAGACCTAAGTGATGAACCTCATGCAGATAGCTACAACCAGCTCCTACTCAGGAAGCTGGAGTTTTGCTAAGGAGATGTAATACATTTGGAAGAGGAAAGTAAAGTATGTATGTGAATACTCACTGGAAGATTGTTGGGGTGAGGGAATTGAGAGGAGGCAGGGTACAGAGTGGCGTAAAACTAGAGAGGAAAGTGGCCCTAGGGAGAGACTGTTGGGGTTTGAAAGAACGAGTGGAAACAGAGGTGGCAGGAGAGAAACTGAAGGAAGACGAGGTAGTTGGCAAAGACAGCAAGTGCAAGAAGCCTCCCAGTGGTGTGTTTTTCCCTTTTAAGTGTGCTAAGATCTAAGAGAGATGACAGGGAAAAGGAGAAAGGTCTGAACTCCCAGAAATGACTACCTAAGAAATCACAGAATCATAGAATGGTCAGAGGTGGAAGGGACCTTCAAGATCATCAAGTTCCAACCCCCCTGCCATGGGCAGGGACACCTCTCACTACAGCAGGTTGCCCAAAGCTCCATTCAGCCTGCCTTGAACCNTACAATGCTCCTGCATCAGGCAGAGAGCTGACTGCAATGAAAGGCAAAGCATGACTAAAACATTTTTTTCTAGATTCTGACAAAATACTCATCTGACCTTGTTTAAAATACAGCAAATTTACTGTCAAAAACTCAAAGCAAAACAAAAACAAGTGCAGATTCAAGCTCTCCTGCTGATAGCACGTGCAGTTCTGGAGCGTCAGACTCAGTAAAAGCTATTGCAGTGAACCCATCTGGTAAGCATGCCAGTAATTCCCAGGGACTGTGACTTTTCAGGGAGTCACATTTAAGGTTCTGTTGGTATATGGTGGGACTCCTCATTTTCTGTTTTTTCAGAGGTTTGTGTTTTGCTGAGCAAGGCATTGTGGAAAGGCATGAGAAACCACTGGGCAATTTTAACTCTGTGTTAACAAAGACATTTTGGTCATTGAATTAGCTTACAGAGGACTTGCTTTAACTGTATCAGAGTGTGTGTTGGAGAGGAATTGCAGAGGGGAAACTGCATTTCTGAGGGAAACTCTCTTGGGCTGAAGCACCCCGCAGAATACTAGAGACTGAACTGTGTGACAAAGATAACATACAGAAGAGTTCAGGGTGGGTGAGTGCAACCACAGGTCTCTGTACCTTTCCATCCTTCCTTCCATTCCTTTTCCTGCAAAAGGAGAAATCCATGGGTAGAATGGATCTCAGCACTGTCTGGACTGCAGTCTTATACACAGAAATCTTAGAAACTCAATCTGAACTCACTCAGGATAGCTCATATTTTCTGAACAGGATATTTACAGACATTATATCCCCCAGATCCCCATAAGCTGCACATGAATATGTCATCTGATTCTTTAGAGAAGCATGAAGAATCATTGACTAACCATATCTGCAACCTGGTTAACGATTTTGTTAACATAGCTTAAAGTCAGTTGTCTTTTTGATTAGGGCATTGTCCAAGCCAGCAATATATTTTTAAACAGAAATTTTTTTTTTTTTTTAAACAGTCTTCTGGAAAACACAAAGATCTGTTTTGATTATGCTGGTCTGGTTCTACTTTAGGGAGTTCCTTTGGCGGCTGAGCTACATACTAACTTGATTGGAGCTCCTTCACCCTTTGCCATGTGTTTACATTCATTGTTCTGTTGTTCAGAGAGCTTTCAGTTGCAGAGTGTAAAGTCGGGGTACCTTGTCTTTGACAGGCTTATCCTGATCTGAAGAGAACTTTAGTCTCACGGGATTTTTTCCAAAGGAAAACAGGGTCTAGCATCTGGGTCAGATAAAAAGATGTCTCAGAGAGAGGTGATGGCATTGTTAGTGGACAGTTATAAGGGATGACCTGGCAATAGCAGAAATTTCTTTCTAAAGCCATCACATAGTGGTTAGGCTGATGCTCTCAGGCATGGAGAGGCATGAGGCATATGTCTGATTTTGAGAAAATGCTAAATAATGTGTTCTAGCTACCCATATAGTATGGAATCTTGCAAAACTCTTCCACTTGATAATCTATGTGACACTGACTTCCACAGATGTGAGTATGTTTATCTGAGGAAATAAAGAATATCCTTACGCTGCTTTTATTTCTTATTTCATTTCATTGCATAAACCTTCAATATAGAAGTGTACACATAATTATCTAAACATAGTACTATTGGTTTGATTATTTTTTTTAAGATCATTTAATTATGCTTTCAGGCACAAAAGTCTGCTTCTCAAAAACACAAAATTCAGTCTTGTTGCTGTGCCCTAACCAAGCCAGAGATTCAAATTACAGAAATGAACTCTTCAGCTACAGAGGCAGAGGAACTGGAAAAGTACTCATGTGTAAAATCATGTCAAAAAATTTCTCACAACTGGATAAATGCAAATAAAGCAACATTTACAGCAATATGCACACCAAATAAATCAGAAAATAAACTAGAAATGGAACTTGACTTACTGCAGGAATTATATACTCTAAGTTTGTATATATTTATAGATACACACATAGAATATATATTGTGTTTTACGAGAAGAAAGTGCTGACAGTCATCTTAACTTGAGATGTCTATTAAAAGCTCAGAGGGAGAGAAAGAAAGAAAGCACTGTTCTGACGAATTATTGAGCATAAGAATTCTAAACTAATTTTGCCATACTGTCCCTGAGGTTAGGATCCTGGGATTATAGGTATTTATAGAGTGTTGGTTTATATCATGAAAAATGTTACTCTTCTCTGAGTGAATCAGAGTATTTTTCACTTATGTACCGACAATTAGCAAAAAAAAAAAAAAAAAAAAAAGAGAGAGTTTGTATTTTCCTGAAGACTGCTAAAGAGACATGAGTGTACTTTATTTGCAGTTCCTGCCCATGACCCTGTACTGCCTCAGTCTTATTTCTTCTCCTCAGTAGGAAAAAATCCTAATATTTTCAGCACTGGTACAGCTCCACTGGCTGCACCAGTAATAGAATTTGAAACCCAAGAAGGTGAAGAGTTGCGTTACACAACACTGCACACCACGCGTGCTACCAGACTTGCACTGGGGGAAAAACGTGCAGCCATATTTTCCCCAGGACTTGCCTCTGCCAGAAAATGACATCATGCTAGGACACATGAAGAAATAAGGTCTCAAACACTGGTTGGAGCTTGGTTACAGACAAGGTGGTTAGGATGCATCCCATTTGATGTCAGCCATGTGAAAGCTGGGTGCCTAATTTAAACCAGTCATCTAGGTTTTTTCTGCAGTTAATAGAAAGAGAGGTACCTCAAAGGGAGAGCCACCTTATTCATTTCTGGGATACGCTGAACAGCATTTCCAAGTAAACTCTCCTGCTCAATCAATTGGTTTAACTGAGACTTCTGACAGTTTGCTGTGAAACCTTTAACAGCCACTTGCAGGAGCTCAGCTCTGTCAGCTGTGGACAGGAGCCTCCACAGACCAGCCAGGCTTCTCGATTCTGACCTCACCCAGGTGAGAGCCAGGCTCCAGCTCCCACTGGGGCTCACACAGATGTAAACTGCTCTATATTGGTTATTTTCATGGAGTGCATTTAAATATCTGGAAATGGTACTCGGCAATTTTAAATATCTGTAATTTTGCAGCCTGATAACTTCTATCATACAAGATATAACTTCTACTTATCCCAAAATCTAACTTTTTTCAGGTACATCAATGAAATCTAAAGAGTTAGGTCTATGCATGCAAAAAGGCTAAACAGTCATTTTGGAGACACAGCTGATCACCCTACACACTTCTTGCAAAAACAGAAGTTATTTTCCAGGGGCTGTCATATTCACTAATCAGTTAAATTCCAAACTACTTTTGACAAAGGTCAGTAACAGTTAAAATGTTCACACACAAGAGCATAATTTCCCCCAAGTTTTAGAGTATGACTTTGGAAAGGGCAACAATTTTTCTCCTATGTCTAAGGGACACTTCTGAAAATTTGGGGTCAAATAGATTTGTTACTATGATCAAAGCTGAAACTGGCAATTTTGACGGCTTTACTAAGCACAGTGCAGCTTGCTAATAGCAAAGGGGTTTATGAGTGAAATTAGAATCCTGCAAAATGTGCCTTTATGCAGCCCATAAAGGAAAGAGTCCAAACTAAGACACTGCTTCGATATTAAATATAGATAAAGCCTTGCTGCATGTCCTGAAGACCATATACAGGGTAAAAATCAACAGCTGGAAGGCGTCCTGCCTTCCTGCAAGGCTCTCCATCCTGTACAAGTGTGGTCAGGAAAGGGACTAAGGTGATGTTTTAATTAAAGCTCTAGAAAACATAGAAGATATTATTGGAAGGTAATTCTGCTCTTTGCAGTAGTCATTTCTACTCCGTGTCTCCCCTTCTTGGAGAATGAAGAATACAGGATGCAGAAGTTCTGACTGAACTGTGGCACCTCCAGAAGCTATGGGGTTTAAGAATGAGGAACAGAGATTTAAATTTTCAGAGGAAAACGTTAGTGGGATTGCTAGGAATCAGCAGAGAGTCTTCTCAGGTGGGACACTCAGTTACCCTAAGATCTGTCCTTAGAGCCCAGGAATGCAGAATAGCCCATGTCTTTGCACAGGAAACCCATCCTAAAGCTTTACCACTGAAGCTATTTCAATGTTGATGCCTTGAAGACATTTCCCCCTCTCCTGTACACCATTCTAGAGATGGAAGATCAAAAAGTATAGCCCTCTATCTAGTAAGTTTGCAACCATGTGAGCACAAGTTCTCGTAAAGCTATTCAGACAGATTATATTGACACAGCCCTACTGACTACTGGATCTGAAGACCATATTTTTCTTACTCATCTGTATAAATCTGGCTGAAAATTAATTTAGTTCCCTTCTTTTTTACTGTCTTTTAATTCACACACTTACTCTGACAGACCAGGGAAACAACCTTTCACCTTCTGACATCTTCCTCATTCCTCGTTGGGGATCAAGATGGATCAAGAAGAATGTTCTAGAGTGGTCATGGGCAGACACCGCAGCCTAAATGAACCAGGAATGTTAGAAAAAATGCCTCTGGTAAGGAAATAAATGAAAGGACCACTCACAGAATCAACTGATATTTTCCAAGAGACCAAAAAAAAAAAAAAGACTTTATCTATGTTTAATATCAACATCATATACAGGAAACTAAAAAGACAAGCTCATGGTATTCTGAGGTAAAAAACATGAATGGAGGGGAAGTTCATCTTTTAGCACAAGCAAGCATCACAACAAAAAAACCCAAGTCAGAAGAGCCATCCTTTCCCCTCAATCTCTTTAAATGACAAAATCACGTGCAAGTCAAATTCTGGAGGAGAGGACACCTGTGTTGTCATAAACTTGTAAGTAAGTGCAGAGAATTTCCTACTTTCCTCTTGGAAACCCCATCATTTGTCATCTAAAGAGCACATGGGAGTCTTGTTTCTCTTCCTTCTAGTCTTATGTGGGATTTGGTTGAGGTATTTACCAGGCTCTTTTTCCAGGCTCTTTACACCAGAAGTCTTTGACCAAGTTCCAGATGACTCCCTTTGTTTAAAATGCTTTCCCTTCTGTATCTGTTTGGAGTTTGCTGAAGTTTTATCCTGCCTGTTCCCAGAGTTCCTGGAGAGTGCCTGGCCATGGCTTGTCATCTGGCAGAGACTGGTATGTAGACATCTGCCAGAAGAGGTATCAACTGTCTTTCAGAGACTGTCAGTTTTAAATGGGATTTTTTCCTAAAATCACTGGAGATTTTCATTGGAACATTATTTTTTTTCCATATTGGATGATTGCAGTAGAAATAGAATGTTCCCACACATGCTTAAATAAAATCATCTGGCTTATACCTCCTCCTGAGCCTCCACAAAATAACACATCTTATGGGAAGCATATGAAAGAATATTTTGGCATTTATTCTTGCCATGAATTCAGTTGTTGCATGAACAGAGCTGAGAGTTAGCACCTTTGCTGAGCTGTCAAAAAAAAAAAAATGCCAGCAACCCCCACCGCAAAAACTTAACCAAGAGAACATTGTCTATTGTCCAAAATGCAGCGCTGGTGGACATGTGCCCCCACCAGTCATTCTTTGTGTGTTGCACTTTTTCTGAAAGATATGTACTGTGCCTCTATTCTTTAGCATTTGTCACAAAAGTTTAACATGGTTACAATGGTGCTATAAAATCCTTTCCTCCTTCTGGCCTCTGTCATCATATTACTATTAAAGAAATCCAACTGAATGCCAACCTTTTTAACTGAAAAGCAAGACAAACAATAATGATAAATTTAAACCCACCCCAAAACATAAAAAAACAACCAAACAAAACACTACTACCACATCTATAGTTCTTAACCTAAAAGGGAAAAGTGGGAAAAGTGGAAAAAGGGGATTTAATTACCACCATTGATATGAGAGGCAACCTGCTCAAACACTATTTCAGCTGTATGCGGTTATGGAAGAGAAAAAAAAAAAAAGGAATGATATTCTAAATGAGATGTTAAATAATACACATTAAACAAACACTGTAACAGCTTCACACAGAGACATGCAGTCTGACAAGAGGGCCCATTTAAGCAAGCCAAAATACAGTAAAAAAAAATATCAAAAGAGCTGGTGCATATTTTTTCCAGTTTATTTTTCCCTTTTTTTTACTCTCTGCACTAACAGTCTTTTAGAGGCCAAAGATATTCAAAGTGAAATGTCACCATTCTTACAGGCTTAAATAAACTATTTATTAGAGGTAGACTATGTACTCTGGAGAAATTTATTTGCCCTGGCAATATTATTTATAAATGACCTATGAAATATTATGACATTGTACCAGTAGCATTGGAGTTTGCCTGTGAGGATTTAGTTCCAATCAGCAAGTGCACTTAGAGGGGGGAAATATTTCTGTGCAGGGCCAGCGAAGTGTGCAGGCAATGCTTGGGAGAAGATGAAAAGGCCTTAAGTACAGTCTTTGCTTTGACACTGGCAGTAAATAAATATAGAAGCAATAAATAAATAAATCATTCAGCTCAAGAAGAAATGCAGTCATTTTACGGTCCCCATCAATTGAGTCTCTGCTGCTTGTAATGCAGAGGTCTAAACGCCGTGTGGCTAAAACAGGGAGCTGAGTTTCTCAGCCACAGGATGGTGGAGGCTGTGAGACTACCAGAGGGGGAACACAGATACCTATTGAACACAGGGAGGCATGGGCTCCTCTTTACGTTTCTTTTTTTTTGACCAATGTACCGAGGCAGGAACGACAACAGAAACCCAGCAATTAGGTATTCCAAACAGAACTGCTATTTTAAGAACAACAAACTTCATTAATGGTTTGGGGGTGAAGGGTGGGGAAGATTTAGAAGTAAAATGTATGTGTGCAGGCAAATGTGTAAAGGTCAGGTTATTTAAATGCTAATAAATACTACACTTGAACAGTTCTTCCAAATGACATAGAGGCCAAAATCTATTTTGCTGCAAACTCTACAGCTGTTTTAAAAGATAGCTCATGTTGGTGATGAGATACTTGTCCTCCACCACAGGACAGATAAAAACTTAGCAAAAACAAAACAAGAAAAGAGAAACAGCAAATACTGGAAAACAGCTTATATCTTCATCTTTATTCCCACTCCAGAAAAAGTTAAAAGTAGTAACTGTGCCACAAATAAAAATATCTCCTTGGGATTTAAACACAGAAACCATCATTTGTAAGCTCAACAGATGTCATGTAGGACCTATATTTCCAAACATCATCTCACTGAAACTAGAAATATAAGGAAATTCCATTCATGCTTCATTTTATTTACATATAATTTATAAGTTCACTTCCTATACTGCACTACTCTGTATTAGAGTATCTCCACATAAAATTCGCATTACTTTGTATAAATGTATAAATGTATAAATTCCACAGTACTAGCCTAGTGATTATTGTGAATACTTAATATGTTCATTCCAAGCTTTCACTGTAGGTATCTCATGCACATAAGCCATGCAGGTTGATATTCTTAGTTTTCAGATGAATAGTAACTTTCAAAGATTTATTCAGTAGAATTCTACATAGAATTCTTTATGAGAGCAAGATGGTTGAATATGGAGAAAAGAAACAAAATAAAATAATTTAAATAGCACTTGTGTGACATGTAAAAACTTTCTTTTTAAAATACAAAATTTGGTATGTGTATAGTCCTTAATAACATATATCTAAAAGATTGTATCTAAAGAAAGCTGGATGAGAAAGAAAGTATCCGTAAAGTGGGTGCTGAATTCTGTTATTTCCTTCTTATATCATGTTTGCTTTATTCCAACTCCATTGTGATAATGCTGTAGAGGCACAAGACTGACACAATGATGCAAAAAGCCCACAAAACCCAGTTCCTCTGGTACTTCTATCATAGGCTTTTAGACCAGTGCAGTAGACTTCAGTGCAGTAGACTTTAAACAACACATTTTTAAGTTTCCTTTATGCTTCATTTTTGACCTTTTTATTTTTTTTTAACTGACCCCTAGTTCTTTGTGCACAAATTCTAACGTACAAAAACTAGAAAGCCCTGCTGAGATGTAGTTAGGAGCAGGTCCCAACAATGTGCAGATCATGAGGTATGTCATGATTTTCATCTCAACAAGTACCTCAAGCCTTAGCTCCTCTAGGGACTGGCCCTGGGCAAGAACCTCTACAAACTTGGCCCAGGTTTCCTGTTTATAACCGAATGAGGTGTCTTTTGCCTAGTTTGCAAAACATGCACAGAACAACTCACTGCTGATCTTTAACATGCACTTCCCAGTCACATTTCTCACACTGCACAGCTATCTGTTCTTCTGCGGTTATTTGTCAGTGCTATGGGAGTGTAAGGAGGTGGGCACAGAAGAATTTTTTTTCTCCCCAGACATAATGACCAGTGAAGATGCAGAAAGCAAAGCAAAGCATGAGACCACAGCAGCTAAGACAGCAGAACAGACATTCAGAGTCAACGTCTACAATATTTCACAGAATTACGGAATGATGGAATTGTTGAAGTTGGAAGGGACCTTCTAAAGATCACCTAGTCCAACTCCCCTGCCAAAGCAGGGTTGCCCAGAGCACATCACTCAGGACTGCATCCAGGCGGGGCTTGAAGATCTCCAGAGAAGGAGACTCCACACCCTCCCTGGGCAGCCTGTTCCAGGGCTCTGCCACCCTCACCAAAAAGAAGTTCTTCCTCAGATTTGAGTGGAACTTCCCATGTTCCAGCTTGTGCCCGTTGCCCCTCATCCTGTTGCTGGGAACCACTCCAAAGAGTCCGGCTCCATCCTCTCTCAACTCGCCCTTTAGGTACTTGTCAGCATTAATAAGGTCTCCCCTCAGCCTTCTCTTCTCCAGGCTAAAGAGCCCGAGCTCTCTCAGCCTTTCCTCATCAGGGAGATGCTCCAATCCCTTAATCATCTTTGTTGCCTTACATTCCTTCTTATTTGACCCTTTGCCTTCAACACTCGTGCTAAACCCCTGTGAGCATTCAGTGTTTTCTCTGAGTAAGGTCTAGATGCTGTTAGGTAACCACATATCAGACTATGAGACAACCCTCTGAGCTGGGCTTGCAAGGAAGCCCCAGCTGATGAGGCGATTAACTGGTAAACTCTTCTGTGCCATGTATCTGCAACATAACTGTCACCTGCCCACACCTAGCGCTCATGGATGCTGCCCATGAGAAGACACCAGCTGTGTGCTTTTGAACACCAGCATCATCCATATTTCAGAGCTGCTGCTGGTGAGTTCTGACCACCTGCAGGTGCCTCCTGGCAGGTGAGACCTGCGTGCCAAGCCATGTGCTGGGGATGAAATGGGGAGCAGATATGACATGCTCGGTATGGCCCCACGCAGCAGCATATCCACACCTGCAGGACTATGGCCTTTCTTTTGCTGCTTGACGTCAAATACAGATGTCAGTGGTCAGTGATTTAGAGATCAGACTGGTGGGTCAAATCTGGTACCTGGAGCTTGGCAGAAGCCTCGATACAGTCCCATAAACAGACAAGACTCAGGCCAGGTTAGAGGGAAACATGAGGTAAGGTTTTAAGAGTCCAGCTCAACATGTATGAGACTCAACAAAAGAGCGAAGATCTATTTGCTCTACAAAACAACAGCCCTTTTTTGGCTCGATAAATTTCAACAGATCAATAGTAATCCCCTCTCAACTTTATTTTCAAGAGATAAAATTGCGTCCTTCAGTTTCCTTCCTTCCTTTCTTCTTACCCTCCTCTCCTCCCCCCATTAATCTTAACTTGCTGCCTATCACCTTTGAAGTCTTTCTGCTGGGGCTGTGTGCAGCTAGGAGGTGCATATGCGCTGTTACAATGAAGAAATTAAAAAGAACCATAAATGTAGGCTGATATATTAAAAGGTGCAATACAAGATATATTCTGTTCATTGCGGAATCCAACTTGGTCCACTCTGCCTGCTTATTCTAGTTAAATGCACATGTCAACATATAAAAAGTTATTTCAGACTGCAGCATTTCATTACCCGAGCCAAGCCAAATGAACACAGGAATAGCAACAGTACACAAGCCAAGGAAAATGAACTTTTTTCTCCTCCTACTGTGACATTTTTGGAGGCAGCCAATTATACATTAAAAAAATCATGAATGAGCAGTGTAATTTTGGAGCCATAACTTAACGTGAAGTATTCCTTTAAATATGAAATTAATATAATCATGACATTTTAACAGTTTTTCATGGTTCTGCATTCTTCTACAAGGACTCATTCTAAGTAAACTTATATGCTATATAAAAAGACCACAATAATCTTTTCCCACTAGTAAAATTGCTACTCTTATGAGTGTTACATATATGGGGGTTTTTACATACATAAACAGAATGTGGTCACTTGTGGGATCTGTAGATTACATTGGGGGCATATTAAGGGAGTAATGCGTGCACCAAATTTGTTGGCATGTTTTACAGTGTCTAGGTTTTTCTATCCTGTGCTATTTTGTACATTTCCTGCCCTGACATAAATGACCTCATTAACAAGAAATTCTAATAAGTATTCATAAGGGTTTTTTTATTTTAAAATCTGAACTTGGCTGGCTACAGCTTACTTCTATTTTGTGACCTCCCTCCATATGTATAGCCTTGGAGGAAAAGGAGAGAGGAGGGGAAAAAAAAAAAAAAAAAAGAGAAACAAAAATCTCCTCACACAAGGGAGTTTTCTACTGAATGACATAACCGTTACTCCTGTCAGCCTGAGCTATGGTCAGCTTGCCCAACCATCTAGCAAAATTAAGTAAAAGCAGAAAAGATATTTTGGGGGTTGAAAATTACCTTCCAAATACAAACAGTTTATTTTTGCCATTCCAAGCCAAAGAAGGAAATCACACAGCAGCATATGGAGTACTCTATTCCCTACGTATTAAGGTTGTGTTAGCTTCATAGCAGTTCCTGTCACCATGCAGTATCATACCCCCCAAGCAGATATATTTTACTACAGGATCAAAAGTCTATTTTTGCAATCCCAGCTCCAGGTAAAGCTTCAATGGGACTCTAGGATGTGACCCACTTGCATTGATCCCTACAGTAAGTTACTCTGCAGCTGGGGCTGGAAATAAATGTTGCTCTCAACATCAGAAACACGGTTTTGGTGTTGTTGTTTGTTTTTTTTTGTTTGTTTTGTTTTGTTTTGTTTTTCCTCTGGATAGTGAGTTCAGAATGTGCTACAGAAGGAGAGCTGACAGTACCCAGCAAAAGCTCCAGTCAGAAATAATAACAACATTCAGTATTCATAGAGTGCTGAAAGTGATTTTTAGAGCCTAAAAACTGGAGGCTGAAATGCATAAAATGTAAAAGATAGCCAGAAAAAAGTATACATGTAAAAATACAGAAGATAAATAAGAAATATATATATGTATATGTATATATGTACCTGTACAACTGCACACCCAGTTAACATATACAATAACTACACCAAAAAACGTTGACTAAGGTACAGTCATGCAAGGCTGCGTGATCGGGGTCAAATGAAATCTGGTCTGAAGCACGATTTGGAGTTCAGGGTCCAAAATTCTCTAAGAAAACCTCATTTGTTTGCAGTTTCTAAATCCAGCAAGAGTGACTCCATGTTTCACCTCCATCCTACCATTTCCCCAACCTCACATTCCTGCCCTGCACCTCATCTTCCAGCCATCTCCCCAGCCTCATGGCTGCCTTCCCCCACACTGCACACACGCCGTTGCCCTGAGGCAGTTCCCCACTATATTAATTTAATGATGAGGGTGAATGGACAGGTCAGAGCTAAGGGGGGCCCAGAAATGCATATCCTCAGGGCATTAGTGTCTTGCCTGCCTAGCCATGCATTTCTGAAGATGGATATCCCATTTATATGGTAATCCTACTTATAAATTTGGCTTTACGGTGAGCGTACTCATTGGATATAGTCCTTCTGCCCTTCAAAAAATGGTTTCTAAGTGGCTTACCCTGGATGGATTTCAGGTATGTGTGGTGGTGCTGGGAAATGGGTGCTGTGCTTCAGTTTCCGAGTACGCATCAAGTACCGTTCTCCTTCTACTGTACTACAGATTTTTGAAAGAAAAGCAGGAAAAACCCAGCTTTTACTTCTGTTTGACTGCAAATAACGAGGCAAACTGAACATCGCCCAAAGACGTTAATGCTCTTTGCACGGCACCCGCTCAACCTTATTATAGGTGACAGTTGTAGCCTTTCACAGGCAAAAAGACTTGCTGCTCGTGGCTTTAGAAATGATCCAGACATATACAGGCACAAGTTGTGCAGAGCATGTAAAGGCTGTGGCCACTGAGCACCTTAATTAATAGGCAGCTGATGGGAAGGCAGGGTAGGAAATTTAAAGACGGTTGATGCGTTTTGAGTCGCTGCGAAAGAACATGGGCTTCTGCTGCCTCCTAGGTTATGTCCTCATTGCAATGCCTGCTGCTTGGGAGATACCTGAACTTCCTCACTGCAGGGCAGCTGGCAATGTACTTATGGTGGCAGAGACACCAGGGTGCTTTAGTTTTGTGCGTTTACTTGGCCTTTCAGCTGGCTTTTCTGCCTGCCCTGGACAGAGTGTAGCATTATATATATATATATCAGTGTCTGCTAGAGCTATTTGCAATCAGTACAACTAAACTGTCTTAAAACACCTGACATTTTAAATACACACTGTATATTTTCACAGGATGTTCATGGCTGGAAGGGACCTTTGAGATCATCGAGTCCAACCACAAAAAACAACAACAACAAAACAAAAAACCAAACCAAACCAAAAACCACCAAAAAAACCAACCCAAAAAACCCCCACCACAAACCAACACACACACCCCCCACACCCACCCACAGACAGATGAAACCCAACAATCTTGGGCATTAGAGCAGGCCTTCAAGTGCCTTGTCTACATATTTCTTAAATACCTCCAGGGATGGTGACTCCACCACCTCCCTGAGCAGGCCGTTCCAGTGCCTGACCACTCTCTCAGTAAAGTAATTCTTCCTAATATCTAATCTAAACATCCCTGCCCCAACTTCAGACCCTTTCCTCTGGTCCTGTCATTATTTCCTTGGGAGAAGAGGCCAACCCCCACCTCTCTACAACCTCCCTCAGCCTCCTCTTCTCCAAACTAAACATGCCCAGTTCCCTCAGCCTCTCCTTGTACGACTTGTTCTCCAGACCCCTCACCAGCTTGGTGGCTCTCCTCTGGACACGCTCCACCACCTCAATGTCCTTCCTGTAGTGAGGGGCCCAAAACAGAACACAGCCCTCGAGGTGAGGCCTCACCAGTGCCCAGTACAGAGGCACCATCACTGCCCTACTCCTGCTGGCCACGCTGTTCCTGACACAGGCCAGGATGCTGTTGGCCTTCTTGGCCACCTGGGCACACTGCTGGCTCATGTTCAGCCGGCTGTCCACCAACACCCCCAGGTCCTTTTCTGCCGGGCAGCTCCAGCCACTCTTCCCTGAGCCTGTAGCTTTGCCTGGGGTTGTTGTGACCCAAGTGCAGGACCCGGCATGTTTATCCTATTTCTCTTTTGAGTTTTGAGGCTTCAGGATTCCTGCTTTTCATGTGTACCTCCACAGTGAAGGCTAGAAAAGAGCAATTTTAAGAATTCTCACATAATTGCCTTAAGATACCAAAGCCTTAAGAAACATAGTAAGTAAAGTACTAAGAGATTTGTGATTTTATCACAGAGCTGATGGCCTGTACTCTCTACTCCTGAAGAGGCAGGGAAGCTGTATAAGCCAGATCCTGAATCCAGATGGAGATCTGATCAGACATTTAGCCTGACCTGGCAGCAGACAGCAGGCCCTGTACTAGCCCACATTTTAAGTGTTTTGGCGAATTTCCATACCTGTTAAACTTTACATGCATTGCTATGTGCTTCACCTCTTGAAAAAAACAGTCCTTTTTATTTGTTATACCCCCCTATTTTTGTTAGCATTTTTTCAGAAGAGAAAATACAATAGAATTTTCAATACTTCAGGTTTTGAAAAGACTGAGCCTCAAGATGCTGCTGTGTTCTACATGTGCACTTTAACTGTGGGCTGCAGGTCTCAGAAACACACACAGACCTGCCAGTTTGGTACTTAATGATGCCCCTTAAACATGGGCAAAGCCTGCCAGCACATTTTTAGTCATTATTTCTTCATCTACATGCCACACAATACAACTAGAGAAGTGTGTTAGACCCACAGTAGAGATGGTGGTGCGCTGCAGTGACTGCACAGCCTCCCGAGGTCCCCTCCAAGCTGAGTTATCCTGTGATCCCAAGACATTTTATGGCACCACAGCCATAGAATTGAAAACACTGGCCATGGCCTGATACAACAGCAGACAGTTTACCTCGCGGGCAGAGACAGGCATTTTAAGTGCAAAGAAAGATTAAAGGAGAGATGTTTAGGATCGGTCAGTCCACATCGAAGGGCATTGGACACTTAAGAAAGCAGTTTTTGAGACTGTGGGGAATACCTCTAGATGCTGAGTGATATACCTCTAGATAAGGTATTTATACGTCTCTCTGTATGATAGTATCTGAGTACCTTATAGCAACTGAAGTAGTGAAGTTTTATAGAGGGGGAGACTACATCTTGTTTGCATTTGTGCTGAGGTACTCTGGCAGAGCATCCTGGGTTTCTGAAGCCGGAGCTCGGGGCGTGAGCCAACAGACCGTGCTTCCTTTCTTTCAGTCTATTCAGAGTCACAGCTATCCCACACAAAACCTGCAGAAAAACACTTGCTGATAATGAAAAAAGCGCAGTTCTTCAATGACAAGAGCATGAATAAATCCCTAGATAAGCTCCTTAGTGATTTAGTATTACTTAATTGTATTCTGAGATTGCATAAAAATGCAATTGAGGATTGAGCTTGTAATAAACTAAGCACTGTACCTGCTTGATCAGAAGAGATCGGGGATACTCCACCTCAGCTCCTCAGTCTCAGAACCCAGCCCCCTTCTCCTGGTCTCAGAGACAGCAATGTGCAACAGGCTCATTGACTACCATATGCTTCACTAAAACACCCCAGAGCACAGCACTGAAATCACAACCAAACTTCTAAACAAGAAAAATATGAATATAATTTATCAACAGTATTTCCTAGTAGGAAAAGTAATTACATTGTAGAAGTGAGTATGCATTACTGATCTGCTCCCTATTTACTGCTACATAAAATTTAGAGTTATGTGTTACAAATAAAATCCGGTGGTAAATATAGGGAGAAAGGAGCTTTCTCAATTTCTTGACATTTTATGTCTCTCTCCGTTACCTCGTAAGCCATCATATGAAGTCCTGTAAATGAATTTACTGTTGAGTGAAAATTTTCTTCCCTAGATAGAGCCAACACGTTAGGGCAGGTTGCCACAGTACTCCAGTGTATCTTGGTGGGATTTTTTGTTTGTGTTTGTTTTTTTTTTTCTTTTACAGAGCTGTGCCATCCTCTAACTTGCCTTTTACAGGAGTATTCTTCATACTGCTTATTATATATAATCCATTGCAAACACCCAGACACTAGGCTATAGCAATTTAGACTCAATCTATTCTTCTAGTCCATCCCTTAGCATCCGCACTGGCCATCAGCAGCAACAGAATAGCTCCAGGACTAAACAGACGCTTGCTCTGACTCAGTGTCACAGTTCTTGCATGAAACATAAATCCAACTCCTAGTACCAGGAGTACCAGCTCCATTTGAATCATATAAATCTGGGTTTTTCCAGTGTACTTTCCCGATCAAGAGGAATTAGAGTTCAAGATTACATGGCATTAAAATAATATTAAAACTGCCCTTTAAATTACTGATCTGAAAAATGTGGTAGGTGAAATAACCGCTGTAATTCTGAAGTAAGGAGTATTGAGGAATACTGCTCTTTCTCCTTTAGGAAAATTACTCTGTGTTCTCTGTGAATTCTCCATGATGCTGGAATGTCTTTCATTCAGAAACAGAATGAAATAATAACAATTCAAAAAAAATTAATTAGAAAGAAATTGGTTCAACTGAAATCCTGAGAGAAATCAGAGTATTTCACCCCAATTCTGATTTTCAGAAACTCTCTCTGAAGTCAAAAATTGGAAATACTTTCTTTCAGTATATGGTTTAAAATACAGTTCTGTAGAATGTGGCACCTTTTCAAAAAATGTTCCATTGGAAACAAATTGTCATTTTCAGATGGAGAAAAGTTCCAAAGAAAAATTCTCCACTTGTCTGTAGGGCGGGCAGCACTTGTGGCATAAACTCATAACCAGCTAAGAACAGCTACAAAATCTATTTTTGAAAATAGCTTTCAAAATTAAATTGTTTAACATCAGCAACAATGGAAAGTCATAAAAAATGATCAAATGAAATTTATTACCATTAGAAAATAACATTTTTTAAAAAGCTTTCCATAAGAAAAGGCAGGTTTAATGAATTTATAATTTTCAATTTTTGTTTTATTTATTTGAACAGGATAGAAGAATTGTTGAAATACTCCATTTTCACATCTCTAAATGAAGGCGTTTTGTTTGGGGGACCAGGATGACTGATCATTTAGAACTTAATTTAGAATAACTTACTAAAAATTATAAAAGGTAGAAGCAAAATGCTTGTAGCCAATCTGATTTCTATTATCCTTTGGAAGTTCAGGTCAAAGGTCTTTGTAGGAGAATTTGATATTTTATTAAAAAAAAAAAAAAAGGTCAAGATCTCCAAAATTCTCTTAAGGTAAAAACACATTTTTTCTTCCAGCAGCAGTAAATAAATTGTGTCATTGTTTCATAAGCAACAGAACCAACAGTGCTTTGTTTCCTATACATTTGTGGCCCGACTCTCTGGCACCTGAGAAGAGACACACTCACACTGTAGTCCTTTCTTCTGGGAGCAGGGGGATTAACAGAGTGTCTGTCCTCTACCCAGAAACTTATTTTCTCTAAAACTTACAGGAAATCAACATCTCTAAGCTCATGATTCCTTTCTCAATTTCGGTTCAAACCTGTTCTGATGCTTAGAAGGTTTTGGCGGAGAACAGGAAGAGGCTTGCGTGACCACAGTCTTTTTGGTCAAAGCTTCTATTTCCAGGACCCTTCCCCTGCAGGTTAAACAGCCCAAGCATATCAATATGGATTAGTATCATTGTAACAGCCTGTGAAGATTCCCTTCCCCAAAGACTCTGTTATTTACCTGCAGCCCCAAATCACTTTGCTGTTTCTATCTTCCTCGGCATTCAAAGTTAATCTGTGTGCTCTTCTTGAGGAGCATTACTGTAGAGTCGCACATCTGCAAGTGACTCTTCTTGGTTCTTGTTAAATGTAAGGTAGCTGCAACCTGATTTCAGGCTGCTACACAGCATATAGCTGTGAACCCCTGCCTCCCCCTACCCCAGCATGCTCCAAGGTGTCATGGACAGCGTCTCCTGGGTGGTTTTGGTTCCACCAGAACAGTTTCAGCCAAGAGAGCTGAAAAGCACCAATTGCCCAATCACAGCAATCCTTGAGACAGCTATAAATGAGATCAAACTATCCAAGCTGGATCCTAATCAACAGCCAGTGCAGTCACTGAGGAGCAGACATTGCCATCTGCACGCTCATTTATTGGGCTTTGGAATTATTTCACATTTGATTTATGGTGGTGAATTGCGTCCTGGCAAATGTTCACTATGCAAAACCCTTTGCTCCCTCACCCATTAAAAATCAGGGCCTGATCCATGTGAAAGCCTCCTGCTGAGTTCACTATTTTTTGGACCAGGCCTCTGGGTCTCAAGACTGGCAGATAATGTTCCATTTCTGTCCAATTTTCTTGCTCAAATTTAGAAGAAGCTCAAGTGTTTTCCATCAACATTGTTATATTTACTTTTGGGAGAATCTTCACAGTGGGTCAGGTTACTGTGATATAGAAAGGATGACCCACATCAACACACAAATTTTCCAGAAAATCCCAGCCCGAGGCAGACATCTGCCTTGGAAAATTTCAGCCCAGATGGCTAAATTTTGGCAAAGATGTAAGCAACTGAAAATAGTTTTATAAAGGAAAGTGGTGTACAATCTCAATAGGAGGGTGCTACCAAGTACCATATATGATAAGGCTCCATAAGAAGAACCATAAGGGAAGAATTCAGGCAGGATTTTTTCCAATATGCTTCAGAATATATGATCTAACTCTTCATTCCATTTGCCTGATAGACATATCAGAGTTAGCTCTTATTTTTGTCTGGACCTTCAGACATTACCATCACAATGGTAGTGATGGCAGCTCAAAACCAGCCTTTCCCACTCAACCTTATTAAACATGGTTATCTGAGAAGCATAAAATCACCCCAGATAGTCAAAAAAAGTCCAGGCTGCAATAGTTCCTCTCCGCATTGAGAAGTCAGCTAGCAAAGTAGAAAAACTGTGTAGCTGAGATCTAAGCTGTTAAATCAGCATTACTTGGTTTTCAGATTAAAAATCTGTCTTGATGTTTCCGTACAAGAATGCATGCAGAACTTCAGTTCTACAGTACCTTAAATCCCCAGCGTAACACAAAGATTCACTTACACAGATAAAAAACATGATTTCACTCTGATTAATTCTGAACTTTTTGAGTTCCTATTTCTGCTGTCACCTCATCTCTGTCAATTCACTCCTATTGAGCAGAATGTGCTGACATGAGCTGGAATCTTGTTTAAAGCCATGTAAGAAATTTGCTGCATTCTGCACCTGCGTAAATCCTGAGTAACTCCACTGGCATAAATGAAAGCACAACTTGGCTTGAAGTATCAGGCATATTTAGTTGTGGGGTCTTTAAAATTAGGCAATAGCTTAAAAATAAAAAGCTAATGACCCCATGGGTATGATGCAGAATTAATGGATTTGTGCTGGACTGCTATGGAGTAAATGAAACCAGGCAAACCAGGCTTTGACTGTGTTTACTGGCATCCCATTCCAGATATGCATCCGTAGCATCTCTTCCTGTCTACCTCCTTGAACTGAATCCAACAGGCAATGCACCTTCTTCACAAGATATACTGCTATTTGCAAGTCACATTAGCTATGTTAATTATTGACTTATGCACATTTGTCTTGAGAAAATATACTCCCAAAAATCGTCAGTGTTCAGGAGCGCTAGCAAAGCGTAGAGGGTCAGGATAAAATGTATTTTCTACTTACAAGAAGAAATGGCAGTGTGTCTCTGATAAGTACTTTTACAAATTGTTTCAGTAGCTCATGAAATCCACATAATGCCCATTTGCAAAAAGCATTCTGAAAAGTTTTATATTATGGAATGACTCAACCTTTCAGGAGCTGGGGGCAGACAACCCACAAACACCTTTGTTCCAAAATACATTTTTGTTAAGAAATGCATTTGTTGGGTTTATTTCAGGCATATTCTTGAAACCTCAAAAATGTAGCATGCTTATTTTGCAACTGACTCATTGTGCACCAATTTTTCAGCTTTTTCCCTTTTTTTTTTTTTAATGCAGTTCATTTATGCTCATCACTTCACCCACAAATTAGGGGCTTATGATGGAAATTCTGACAGGGCCTTCACTATGATGGTGCTTGCAGGCACTGTCATGATAAATAATTTACTATTTAATGGCTCCTGATGTAATGACAGCAGGAGTCGGATTCACTAACATCCATCTTTCCATTGTTATGGAGGAGGAATAAGATGGTAGGGAAACACCACTCTTCTCTGAGCCCATCTTTTTAGCTTCCAACTTTAAAACGAGAGTTTAAATTGATAACGAGAGAGCTTACCACCACAATCCAACCTCTACATTTGTTTATATTGGATGACATTTTTGTTCTGGCTCGTATTACTCAGATGGATAAAGCTTAGAAGGGTTCTGCTTTACTGCTCTGTTTTCCCTTAGCGTTTCTGCATTTTTTAAATGCTACCAAATGGCTGCTTTTGGCTCCCAGCATTATCACATGTTGTCTATAAGTATGGAAATCGCTATGGTAATATGGATGTAAATCATAACTGTAAATACCACATAAAGAAGACTGCCTTATAATTATAAAAATACCTAATAGATTTCTTTTTCAAAGACAATACAGCTGTCCCTTCTAACTTTTCATTTGTAGATTCTTTTCTCTTCTGTTTTTATTTATAGGTTGCCGTGCAGTTTGACATAGCACACCATGATTTTTGTTTCTAATTTTGAAAAGAAAAGAAAAAGAAAGAATACCCATTTCATCATAAAGAAGCATTAGTTAACAATTTTGAAAAGAAACTAACGCCAGCTCTAGAACATCATCTTGGAACCAATATCCCTCTTAATACATTTCAAAAGAATCTGTCAATGGCTACATACCGCAATTTAAAATTAAACCCTGCCATTGAACTCAAGAAAGGGTCAGCCAAATGGCACACATCACGTGTTGGGAAAGAAGCCCCATTCTTTCTCTGAACATCTCAGCATTTTTATGAAAAGAACCACAACAGGTTATTACGCTGACCACAACAAAATTAGGTTTTTTATACCCCACTCAGGCAAAAACAGGTTGAAAACTGTTATGGTAAACGTACACTACACAACATGCCATGTTAATGAAAGGACCGAAACCTTACACAGCACTAACGTTGCCAAAAAAGGTTTTACATGTTGTCTGGAAACTGCCAGCATGAATTTTATCCTTTTCCAGTCAGCTTTTCAACGCTTAAAAGCAAAATTACACAAGTGTATTTCAGCTCTGCTGGACTCGTGTGGTGCTTCAACTGACACAAACATGTTCTTCTTGCCTCTTCCCTGTTACCTTAAACGTACACATGGAGCCTGGATGGTCACAAAAGAGAGGCTGCAGACAATGCTGTTCATGCCACTTGAATGGATGCCTGTTATCTCTGAATCTTTGAAACATTTTTGCCTCAAAGCTTTTATCTATCACTAAGCAACCACTTCAGAAATCTGTGCCTATGCCCTTCTAGCAGCAGATCCCCCATTTTAACTCAAATAGTAGCAGATCTCTAAAGGGAATGAAGTTCATCTTAACCATCAGAAATATACACTTCTCTCTCCCCCTCTCTCTCTCTCAAAATTTATAAAAAGAGTAATTATGGCTTTATGTAGAACAACATACAGCTCTGAATGGGTGAATTACATTCCAATTTTCTTTCAGAGAAACAACTAAAGCAAATGAACTGGAAAATGCTGGTGGGAAAGATCAGTCTGGGCTAGGGGCACACTAATAGCTTATCGATACAGATTTTTAAGCAGATGGAACATTCAAATCCACACTGCATTTTTATCTACACCAACTGGCTTTTGTCCAAAAACATGTCATTTTATCAGATGTGTCACTCGGTTGGGAGGCTGCCATGACTATACTGGGTGACTGAATGTTAAAATAATTTCTCCAGGGGACAGAGGCTGATCCCAAAGGTTTTCTAGTTCCAAGGGGGAGATCATTTTTCACCACCAGCTGGAGCCTGATGTCAGACATGCCCTTGCTTCATTTATTCTCCTCAGAGGTTGAAACCCAGCTTGTCCTTCCTGACTCCAATATTGTTTCACATTTGAGCACAGAGTAGCTACTACAGAGTGAACTATTAAAGAAGGAGAGCCCATGAGACATGGGAAAATAGTTTAAGGGAAGCGTTTTGACAGCAGGATGCGTCCATTTCCATTGTCTTATTAAAATAGAGATATCTGGGAAGCTTAACTTTGTTTTCACTATGTAAACATATGTATTTTAGCGTAACATGCCAAGAAGTTGCAAATAATACAAAAACAAACCCACACCACCAAACCCCCAAATAAATCAACACAGCAAATATTTGCCCTTTTTGTGTACTGTGTCTAATTTCTTGGCAGGAATATAAGAATGAAGCCCTGTACACCTAAAAGAAGGCTAATTTGTACCAACAGAACAAGTGCCCTGGGTTCCATTAGACTCTGGCTTTTTATTTTTCATTTGATCTGAGAACAAAAAGGAAGCACAATAATTATGTCTTTATATATTATAAAATGTCTTTTATAGAGTCATCTTATGAAAATATCTTGACATATTTTTATTCCCTTCTATGTGTTTTCTCCAGAACAATAAGCAGAGAGATAGAAATCATTAGTACCCATCCAATATGCGGTGAATTAAAGCACTACAGTTTAATTCTTCAAACAAAATAGCAGCTAGGTCTTGCCCACGCTAATGGTTTGAGCTTGCAACAACTATATTGAGATCATGCTTAAATGATGTTGATGGCTATACCATTGGCTTTTTAAACTTTTTTTTAACTTTTTAAACTTTAACTGTTGTTCTGAGAACATTGTTGAATCCCTGCTACAGACTGGTTACGACATGCTTACAAAAGACATTTAACATGACAAAGCAAAAGCATGTTGCTTCATCATCTCTAAGCAATACCATCAAGGCAGTATTGATGAAAATTGTAACCTTTCTGAATCAGCTGGAGTTTGGTTTTAAAACAGGCTTAAGCTGTAAAGATCATTCACTGCAGCACTTTCTGTGCACACTGGCATGTCCTGTAATGTACCACTTCTTAGACTAGGCTATCTCTGCGGTACTCTAGTGAAGGATTTGAAATAAAAAGTTATCAAATCCACACCATATTGTGCTAAAGCTGGACCAATGCCAGACACATTAATAACTTTCTGCCCTCTCTTCTTCATAAATATGGAGCAGTCAGGAGACCATGAACATGCTTCCGGAAGTATTTACAACTCTAGCAATATTTCTTACACAAAGTAATCTAACTGTTATCCCAGATACTTTTATTGCTAAATTTTCAAATCTTTATTGTGAGTTTCTCTATATGTGTATATGTAAGAAATCTGAATGAACTAGTAGTATGAATTTACAGAATATACAGAGGCTAGAGAGCAATGTATCTCTTCTGAAGTGAATTAAGCCAATCTGAACGAAAGCGATTTTCACTTTGAATGAGAGTAAAAGAACCACAAGGGACCAATCCACTTTAAAAGTTAACTCAGATAATTTGTCTTTATCTGCGAAGCTGATTCTCTGATGCTGTCCAAGAAAGCTAAAAGTCAAAGAAAATCTGTCCTTTGACATCACAGCATCATGTATTTAAAATGTTCTCTGAGCAATGATCATTAGATATTAGGCAACAAAGGGAGAAATTGTATTCGTTTAATTTCAATTTCTGATTTTTGGCAAGATGCACAATTCTTTTTAGGAATAATGGAAGTTTTCCTTCCTCTTTCCTTCTCGCCTCACTTCCCGAGAAAAAAGTGGAAAGAGAATTTGCATGAGAAATTTGAGTAAGACAAGGATACAAATGGGCAATGGCTATGTTAAATTCAAATCGACTCTTGTCTCAGCTGTTACATCACACCACATACCAAAGCTACTGCGACGCTAATGTCCACGGGACACCAGATTTTATGGGGAGGTAAGAGAGCTGACCAGAAAACTATTAGAGAAAGAGATTCCCCATTTTAAGCAAACTTGTACTTTCGTTATCACTTGAGTGGGAAAAGCTCTTGAGGATGTTTGGAATAGGTCTAAAACAATAGAGCCTTACTGAGCTTTGGCCTTTAGGCATACTTCTAAGGAACTCTACTTAATAACAAAGATGAACATATTCTTGGCTAGAAGACAGAGGGGGAGGGCAGAATTGATGTAAAGATAACTGCACAGGAGAAAAAATGCAGTAAGCATTAAAGAACCTCAAGATTATTGACTGAGATATCAACTGTTGCCGTTTACAAGGGCTCCTGATACTAGCTTTTCTGCTTTACTCACTTTTTCTGGTATGACAAACACCTTGTCAGTTCAGAATACTTATCTGCGAGATGTGTGATTTGGCTTCCACATGAAAGCAGTACCTTTTAAAATCAAGAATCTAATCTGTATGGCAGGTAAATGGATAATGCTGAACAACATGCGCACGATACTTCATCAACTCCCTTACAAAAATCAGGATATTATTCTGTATTATAGTGCCCTGTAATTCTAAAGTAAATCATGCCAAGATACTATCTTACATGTCTGTAGATCAGATATCATTACTCAGGGAAAAAAAAAAAAAGCTTCATGCACTTACCTTATCCTCTAGCCGGATCAGTCTGGCTCCTACAGTATAGTATCCTTTGTCTACCCCTTTTTCTAAATAAAAAAGAATAAAATTGGGACATTCATTAGATGGAGAATAAACTCAGACTAAGAATCATATCAATGGTATTTAAAGCAAAAAAAGAAGCTGGTAAAATGTTAGGGCAGTATAAATAAAATGTTAGGGCAGTATAAATAAAATGAACATAACAAGAAAGAAACATAAATAACATGAACATAACAAGAAAGGCTGAGAGAACTGGGACTCTTTAGTCTGGAGAAGAGAAGGCTGAGGGGAGACCTTATCAATGCCTATAAGTATCTACAGGGTGGGTTGAAGGAGGAGGGAGCCAGACTCTTTTCAGTGGTTGCCAGTGAGAGGATGAGGGGTAACAGGCATAAGTTGGAACATAGGAGGTTCCACTCAAACATGAGAAAAAACTTCTTCACAGTGAGGGTGACAGAGCCCTGGAACAGGCTGCCCAGGGAGGTTGTGGAGTCCCCTTCTTTGGAGATTTTCAAGATCCACCTGGATGCCGTCCTGAGTAACATGCTCTAGCTCTGGGCAGTCCTGCTTTGGCAGGAGAGTTGGACTAGATGATCTCTATGATCCCTTCCAACTCTAAAAAATTCAGTGAAATTCAGTGAAATTCAGTGAAAGAATTTCTTTGTCATGTACAGGAGTGAAAGAGGGTAGTTGGAGAGAAGGGAGTTAGTTTGTCTAACTGACAAGACTAAGTTAGACTAAAAGGCAACCTGGACCTTGGTGGAGGTAGTCTGTGGACATGAAAGACTATTGGTAGTGTCTGAGGTAACTTGTTGCCTTGTTTAATTATCTGCCTGTAGTCAGACAGAATAGGCCTTTTCCTTAGGTGCACTCCCATTTTGAATATCATTGATACGAGCCATGTACACTTTCTATATATAATGAAATCAGAATAGTTTTCAACTGAGGTTGTAGATGTAGGAGGCAGTCCTGTCCAGGGTTTCACAGGCTGGAGTGGCACTGGAGGAGGCCTATCTCTTCTCTGCAAATGAATCACCTCGGGAAAAGCCCTTGCATCCCCAACCTCGTTTTCCCTCCTAGCCGTCATGAGACCTGGTTATTTAAGCCCAGTTCTGCAATTGGTTTCACACGCACACTACAAAGAGTGGGGTTGGGAGCCAAGACTGGAAACCGTGTAAAGCGGGGTCTATTCTTCATGTTAACATGGCTAATTGCAAAGGAACGCCATGGTTTAGAGGTGTTATTTCAGAGGAAATGAAGCACAGAAACATATATTCTAAGCTGGGAGAAAATATCCACAAGAAAAAACCAAACAATCCCCAATACTAAAGTAACTTAGAAGCCTATGCCAATTGAAGTTGGACTCATTTTTCTCTACTAAACTACGTTTCCAATACTGGGCTGGAGTAAATCTCCTTGTTTGCTCCATAAATTATTCCATTTTTATGAGGGGTTAAGCTTTGGTTTTTAAAGCTATTCAAGTCCATTTAGCTTAGAGCACAATGTGAAGGGCTTACTGGAAGGCAGACTGAGATGTGAATTTACAATGCCTCAGTGTCCACTGTAACTACCTGTATGTGTGCTCATTCTGCAGGGAACTTACACTCTTGCATGTCTCAGTGAATGGTACTTGCTTTACCACTACCATTAGCAGCGTATATTACCAGCGTTTGCTGATGTTGACGTGTTCAGTGATACATTTGTACCAAAGTTCATCCAAAGGTAACTTGCACCGTATGCACCACAAACTTAGAGGAAGCCTTTAGTGAAAAGCAATACTGGCAAGAGCAGGTTTTGCTTTCCTTCTTCTTTGCAGACCACTTAGTGTATTAAAAAGGTCATGGACCCTTGACTGCTCCAGCAGGACAGCTCCAGAAAGAAGAAATGCTCTATCAGAGAACCAGGAGGAGTAAATACCGCACAGAGAGAAAATGGAAAGATTGTTCAAGGACACTGTGTTGGGACAGAAAATAAATGACACAGCTTGGCTCATACATGTGAAGTGTTTATGATTCATTAGTTCACAACCACAGAAACCTCTTAAAACATAAGTGGCTGAAGCTCAAGATTATCTATGTATTAATCTTTGCCTAAAATTACAGTCTACTTTCTAGTTAGTAAATCTTTCACTTATCTTTCAAACTATATACCAGAAAAAAATCCATGCCTTTAACGTTTTCTAAAATGGGATGTGATTTGAACAGCAGTGGGTAGGTAGTGTTTTTGTTTATGTCTGAAACCAAAAAGCCCCCCAAACCTGAGGAAATATTCTGATAAGGGTGGTTTTTTTATTTTTAAAAGAGAATAATTTCCTCACCAGTTCTAATTACATCCTCCATATAATCACCAAGACATCCCAAAACAACCAAACTGCAGTAATAATGTTTCCTATTTTAGTTACTCTCCAATGTGGTGTGGAACAGAAAACAAGAAAATAGGAAGCAGATAAGCAGTAAGAAGCTGTTTTGTGGCATGTGGCACTCCTATCAGAGGAAGTGAAAAGAATGATATACATGCATGTAGCTGTGTCAGGTCCATAGGTTGTGTATATCACAAAAGGCTTTGGTCTTTCCCATTTCTTATTGGCCTCCATTTAAATAAGCATTCAGCTCTAATTTACAAGCATTTTGCTCCAATAAAGACCATCTTTAAAGGTAAATGGGGTGTGTGTACAATGAGCAGAGCTTTGTGGTAAGAAGGGTGGGAAGAAGTTCAGATAACATTGCTGTAGTACATTTGATTTCTATCTCATGTTTATGCTTTCCCTCTCGAGTCTGTTCAAGATATACGATTTTAGACCGCCTACATGAGATTATTTGCTTTTACGCAGTTGAAAAGATTGCATGGCTAACTATAAATCTGAAGTGCCTTAATTTTTACATTCTTTGCTTTGTAATAAAAAATAGCTTGCTTTTAGTATTCAGTTTTGTCTGTTCTTTATGTTGGTCCGCAATAAAACAGATAAACCAGCTAAGGAATCCAGTAACTGTGCATACATATGTGAAAGGCATAGACACAAAGGAAACATGCATGATCATCATGAAATAAGGCACAATTATTTATAACTGGATGAAAACACTTATGGAAAAATCTTAGCTCAGAAAAAAAAATGTCTTGAAACAAGCTTGTACCATATGGTTGGTATGATACAAACCCATAATTTATATACTTAGACTTGAATCAGATAAAATATTAGTATATAAGCAATAGGCATCATACTTCAAGAGACTGAATAGTTCTTGGGTAATCTAGTCCATATCTCATCTTTATCAATAAGTAAATTTCTTCCCTGAAAGTCTTTGCCTTCCTGAGTATACGTACCATAGTACTTTCAAAACAACACGATCCTGTATTTATTTTCTAGTATTTTCACGAAGATGGCAAATATCTTTTTCTAGTGAACAACAAGAGATGCCTCTTGTAAAAAAAATTACTTTTTTTTTTTGTATTCCCCACACCAGTTGAGTAAACAACAAAGGCCATCCCCAACTGTTTCTCCAAGTGGAAGCACACAATCTAAAAGATCTATTACTCGCTATTCAAGTTTATTTTCCTTTTAAAAAAACGCAGAAATTACAATCTGAAATAAATAAGAGGAAAAGAGCAAATCAAATGAGGGACAGCAGCACAATCTTATTTTTTTACTTGGTGTTCTCCATCTCATCAGAATATATCAAACTTTCAAGAAAACAGTTTTTTTTCTTTGGTTAGAAAAAATACTGATGGGGACCATTAGGACAGTGGAACAATTGCAGCTAGGTGGTCTGAAAATGATAACAGCTGGAAATGATCTATTCTACTTCTACAGAGTAAGAGTCCTTCCTTCATTTTTACTTTTATGGTGTATACAGCTAGAAGTAAGCTAACTCAAATATTTTAAAATTTATTTAAAAGCCATTAATTTTATTAAGCAGAAAATGAGGAATTTGAGCACTGTGACAGCTAGGATACTCCAGATTGCTAAAGACATCACAAACCTTTGGCAAATTATATCAAGTTCAGTACTGAGACTACAGAAGGCAGGACAGTGCAAGAGATGCCAGTACCTTCTTTTGCCTAACTCAATGCAACTACAACCTTCTGGATCTCCACTTGTTTCAGTTCTGTAAAAGCTCTATGTAGGAAAAACTGCAATGAGCTTATGGTAAGATCTAGACTCTTATGTTTATAAACCAGGTGTTCTTCTGAAAACCAAGTCAGGATTGCCCTTTTAAACCTAGGATCCATAAAGTAGTGAATAGCAATGTTGCCTTAGGCATCATGACTTCTGACTTGGGCCTCTTTATTTGTCAGCCAGAGCCTTTTACGACTGAATTGCAGAAGAAAATAAAAACAGGTAAGGCATAGCCCTAGATCAGGTCCTTCTGATTTCTCTTGGACAGACTAAAGAAAATAAAAAGGGTAAACTACCAAAATATTGTAGTTTAGAAGGCCGTACTGCAACACAGAAAACCTTGTGACAAAACTAACTGTTCCATGGTGAAGGGCTAACAGTATGCACCGAAAGTAGAAAGTTCTAACTTTTTCAAGTTGCAAATATCTATCTGCAGTGAGTAACTTGCCAGGTTAAAGATGTGCAATCAGCTTTCAACAAATAAAACAGCCCTAAACAAAAGGTGTCTTCATGCCTACCTGTTTCATTTATCCAGCCTCTGAGATGGCACAATTTCCTCAAGTGGCTCATAAGGAACGATATAACCAATTTATTACAGAGAATTTATATACACTGCATATGGTACGAACTACATCACATCTGCCCTTCCTCCAGAAAGTGCTGATGGCAGGATTTAGACACACAATCATTATACTATTTATAAAACAATTAATATACAAAATTCAAAATGAAATGCAAGCTTCCTTATTAGTTTTTTATTAAGAATGGAATTCAACACTGTTTGGAGAACTTGCATGAAAAGTAAATTAGCTGCAGGTTCCAAGTCCTCAAAGTAGGATACATGTGATATTTCTATTTGCATCGAGATAGATCAAACCCAGAAATAAAATTAACTTCTAGAGACAAGATTGTGAACACCTGGCAGATACATACAATGTCCTAAGTGGTTTAATTTTTGACCATATTCTGATGGATTTTGTCTCTGGGAGGGGTGGAATAAATCAGTTCTGCAGAAATATGGGTATCTCTCACTTCACATATGAATTGACTTAAAAAGATAAAAATTAAACTAAGTGTATTTATTATGCTTTAAAAGATACTGTGACCCAATTTCTTCTTAACAGCTGTGAAGGAAACAGCATCAGAAAGTTTAGGTGGCATTTAATGGGGAAAAAAAACCAAACAATGGAACTGTCAAAATTTTACTAGAAAGCCTTTTTCTCCAGGCATTCCCACCTGTTTATGCAGACCCAAGAGGTTCAGATGAACTGCAGATAAACATCAGCCTCTTGCATACTTTTCTGAACCCAAACACTGGATCTTTTGTTTTACCTTGGCATTATTCTTCACCTTTGCCCCTAAAAAGCTATAGTAACCCTCAAAAATTTCATTCAAAAGCAATTAACTCCATGTGTAGTCAAGGTCAAGTATTACACTCTTCTTATTTGTATCATTACATAAGTGTCTGCTTTGTTAATTCATTAAATTTTATTAACATGTGCTTCGCCTCTATATCAACACTTTCATTTATTAAGGGGTTTGTTTACTACTATGGGAATCTTTTTTTCACCTTACAAAATTGTGTTACCTGGAACACTGAGATGGGTTTTCAATGAAACTAAGACACAGTCTTCTGGATATACTCATAAAAATGGGATTCAATATATTCATGATCTTAATGTTTTTAAATCCACTTCTGATACTAGGAATTTCAAGGAAAGACAGTAGATGCCAAGACCAAAGCAAGCAGAAGGGGAGGATTCCTCACAGTATGTGTATGTGAAACTTAAATAATGAAAATTCTTGTCATGAAATATCACAGATGTTAAAAGCTTACAGGGAAAACTAGGCAAGCTGGTTGAGGACAAACCAGTTAGGACTACTAAATGCACAGAAACCATGTCAGGAAGTCTCTGATCTGCTAATGGCTGAAAGCTTACAGGAAGCCTAAAGGCTTATGCATGCCCCTTTTTTATACATTTCCCAAAGCACCTTGCTTTTGGCTCCATCAGAGTCAGGACTGGTCTGACCCAGCATGGCTTTTATTCTTTTCTTGTATCCTTATCTTGTTTTAACACTGCTTTTGGTGCTTTTTATCTTTGAGAAAATAACTTGGAAAAAAACCACAGTAATTGCTTCCAGTGAATTCAGCTTCTGGATCTTTTATTACATCATTCACTTTTAAAAGGTAAAAATACTATAGACACACTGCAATTACTTCATATAGCATTATCAAAGTCGACAACAGGGTTTCAGTAACAGCCTGATCCAAAACCCACTGAGGTCACTGGAAAGACTCCCATTCATTTCAACAGGCCTGGAATCAGACCTTAAGATTCTTTGAATGGTAGTATAATAAAACATGGGAAAAAAGGGAGGTGGAAAGGAAAATTCTTCTCATGTTTTTCTCCTTGGTGGTTTAATTTTCTTTGCATTGTTATTTCTCTTTTGCTTGCCATCAATACAAAAATAATACAATCTGGAGGAAACGCCCATACTGGTTACAAATGAGGTTTTTAGCAATGCCTTTGAACTGGAAAAATATATCATATTGAAAATACTTTTCCAGTGTAGAATAAGCAATCCATTCTGAGGAAAACTCAGGAAGAAGTCTATTTTCTAGAGGAGAAGGACAATGCAAGAGTCTGTTTCCACCCAAAGCAGACCAATACTATAACCACTCATCACTGTTCATCACTTGATTATTGGTGGGTTGGATAATACTGGCACTAGTCATAAACTAAACCTAGTTTTATTTCTGCAGACCATTTATCTGCAATCACTTAGATAATTTTGGATTTGTGGAGGCTTTAGATAAAAATAACTGCTAGATCTAATAACTTTTGGGTTTGGTCTTGCAAATCCATAACTGAGCTTACCAGGTTTTGCATCCCTAACAACCATTTTACTTTTCCCAGCCAGTATTTATTCAGTCCATTTGAGGGCAGAGTCATAGGTCTTTGAAAAGGTAAGACTTTGTAGAACTGGCACGCCGTGGAGGCAGACATCATTCTTAGCAGGGCCACCATGCTTTTGCATCTAAGGGAGCCGTCTCAAAGCAGCTACTTAGCAGTAATGCTGCAAGTAAAGACTAACAAGGGAGGCATGTACATGGATGTCATAATCTTCTCTAGAACACAGATTATGGTTTTCTCAAATATCTCTGAAGTGCTCTGAAGCTCTCCATGGTAACACTGTCCATCGTGAATTCTGAAGATGAGCCTAACACACCTTACCTCTGGAGGCCAGTGGTTTTTTTTTTCATGTATTAAGTCAAAGCAAGAATTTTTGATAAAAAATTATAATGAGTGATAAAAAATGTGGAGATTTTGACTTAATTTTTTTCCCTCCCCTTAATCATCTGGGGCTGCATTTGCAGGCTATCTCTCCAAGATGTGGCTGTTACAGCAAGTTGCTGTATAACCTCATGCCTACAGGTAGATCATTCACATTTCTTCTGTTGTCCAGTGTTGTAGTGTAGACTAGAAAGGAGTTGCCCAGGACTGAATCAATCAAGGACACAACCTCATGGCTCTTCCTCAGTACTTTAGACTCTTTTCAGCACTCTAACCGTTTGAACACTTGTTTCAATCAACAGACCCACCTAAATTCCTCCCAATGGTTGCTACGATCCTTTTGACCCAAGATTTGGTAAGACTAAACATTCTGAACATCTTCAGCTTCCCAAGCTGCTCAGAACATTACTTCACAATCAGCTTTTTTGCAGCCAACACTTTTAATTATTCCTCACCTCTGAAACTGAATTTCACTGAATTTCACTGAATTTTTTTGGAGTTGGAAGGGATC
This sequence comes from Tringa tobata, assembly GCA_033628505.1. Lineage (NCBI taxonomy): Eukaryota > Metazoa > Chordata > Aves > Charadriiformes > Scolopacidae > Tringa > Tringa tobata. The sequence continues at coordinate 2,102,604 of JAHREE010000220.1, forward strand.
ATAGAGATCATCTAGTCCAACTCTCCTGCCGAAGCAGGATTGCCCAGAGCTAGAGCATGTTACTCAGGACGGCATCCAGGTGGGTCTTGAAAATCTCCAGAGAAGGGGACTCCACGACCTCCCTGGGCAGCCGGTTCCAGGGCTCTGTCACCCTCACTGTGAAGAAGTTTTTTCTCATGTTTGAGTGGAACCTCCTGTGTTCCAACTTATGCCTGTTACCCCTCATCCTCTCACTGGCAACCACTGAAAAGAGTCTGTCTCCCTCCTCCTTCAACCCCCCCTTTAGATACTTATAGGCATTGATAAGGTCTCCCCTCAGCCTTCTCTTCTCCAGGCTAAAGAGCCCAAGTTCTCTTAGTCTTTCTTCATAAGGGAGATGCTCCAATCCTTGAATCATCTTTGCTGCCCTTCGCTGGACTCTCTCCAGTAGTTCCCTGTCCCTCTTGAACTGGGGAGCCCAGAACTGGATGCTGCATCCAGTTATGTCCTCACCAGTGCAGAGTAGAGGGGGAGAATGACTTCCCTCGACCTACTAGCCACACTCTTCCCTATGCAGCCCAGGATTCCATTGGCCTTCCTGGTCACAAGAGCACACTGCTTGCTCATTGCCATTTTGCTGTCTACCAGGACCCCCAGATCTTTCTCTTCAGTACTTGTCTCCAGCAGATCCATGCCTAACCTGTATTGGTGCCTGATATTCTTCTTCCCCAGGTGCAGGACCCTACACTTTTCCCTGTTGAACCTCATGAGGTTCTTCCTTGCCCAGCTCTCCAGCCTGTCCAGATCCCGCTGGATGGCAGCACGGCCCTCCGAGGTGTCAGCCACCCCTCCCAGTTTGGTATCATCAGCAAACTTGCTGAGGATACACTCTGTCCCCTCGTCCAGGTCACTGATGAATATGTCGAACTCGACTGGGCCAAGTATTGACCCCTGGGGGACACCACTGGTTACAGGTCTCCAGCTTGAACCTGCTCCATTAATCATTACCCTTTGGGTCCTGAAAACAAGAAGCTGTTTCATAAAAAGTACCTCTAACACTAGTCTTTTTGAGCAGAAATTACAGCTCTAGTTTGGTGATGTTACCTTTGTAATAAAATAATACATTCTTGGAGTTAAGCAAAGTTTTTCCATAATTTTAACTTGGACATTGTGGAGTGAATTCCAGAGCATAAATATTTATAGATGTATTTAAACTGACAGATTATTTTTCTGTGGTCCAAAACCTGCTCATCTACAGGGAAAGAGGATTGTACTACTGAGTCTTCTGTAGCAATCAGATGTTAAAAATGTGTTTTGAGAGAGGCTCCTCACTCTGATAGTATGACATTTTCAAAGGCGCTGAAATAATTTTGGTGCCCTCCATTACACTTACGCCCATGATTGCTCAAAGTCACTTGGAGATATGGGACTTCAGTTCCTAAGTCACTTTTGAGCTTGCAGAGATAGAGAATGAGATGAGGCCTCTGGAAATTTGAGTTCAATCTCTTGAGATATAAACTAAACACTTTCAGTCTTTCCCAGACAAGCACTCAGGTTTCTGACCTCCATGATTCCCATCACAAGGTTTTCCCAGAATCTCATCCTGTGCATGGCCAGGGACTTCCCTTCTGGCTATACATTTTCAGCTTAATTGTATTTATGGGCAGTTTATAATAATTTTTTCTTTTGCTTCTACTGTCCTTTCCCTTATGTATTTCTTTTGCCTCATGGGTAATCACTCCCCTTGCAGAATTAAGAGACAACCCCTTCCAGCCCTTGGTTTTGCTAAGTTAAAAAGCGTCAATTTCTATTTCCTAACAATAGAACAGGTTCTCCTCTTCCCTAGTCTCCCTAGTATTCCTTCCCTATTTTTGTCTTTCCTAAAGATGTGGAATTGAATCTTTGCAGCTAAGGCCTTGCCTGAGTCATGTGTATACTTTCCTGTATGTCTTGAAAATCTCTCTCCTGATCGTAGTCAGACTAGTTTTTTCATGGATTTCTCACAGCATTTTTTTATATTTAGTTGGCGTTTGCTTACAATTAATTAGCACACCAAGCTAATTCTTTTTCTGAGACATGCCAGACTTTCACCACTGTAGCATGTAGGAGATTTTTTTTTATTATTTCTCTGTGCCTGATCTTGCATTTTTTATGATTGAACTTCATACCACTTCTGTCACTCTAGCTTTCAAGGCTACCCAAATTCTTCCTGAACGATATCCTTGATCTTCCTTTGAGCTTTCCAAAACTGAAATCCATAGGTTGTTCAGAAAGGAAGAAATCTTTTTAAGTGGAATGAACATAAACTCTAAACCTACCACAAAAGATTTAGAAAGAATATTTTTGTGGAAAAATTTCCAGCAATATGTTTCCAACTCATCGTGCACTGATATAAATTTTTAACATTTATTCTTAATTTCCATTTACTCCAGTACCACCTGAATGCAAGGTATTTATCCTTAAACCAACATTCCAGGGCTTATTAACAGAATTATATATTCATACATAATTGGGTAGATTATAAATCCATATTACTGTAGCCACAGGTATTTTCATGAAGTTATGAAGCTAATGATATTACACAAAATACAGTCACTATACCTGAGAGGAAAAGACCTGGCTTTCCCAAAGAATGATCCAACCTGAAAAGCAAACAGAGAATTACCAACCAAGCAATTACCGAAGAATTTCCTTGCTAGGAAAAGTAAGGAGCATAATTTACATGAAAATTTATGTTATCTTTAAACCTAAAACCAAGTAAAAACATGAGACTAGCATGATTTTCTGCATGTAGAGTCAGCAGTTTAGTTCTTTAAAGTTTGTTTTCCAAAATCAAACCATATTATTATTGTTATTTTCATGAGTACTAATATTTTATTTCTTAGACTTTCATGTTGTAACTAAAACATAGTTCCTCCGTGTCGCATGTAATCTAATAATAAAGAGCATACAAACAGAATAGCTTCTTAATAACATTTGCAACTATTCCTTGAATCTCGTGCAGGCGGATTTAATATCTATATATGTTGACACAGTAGATTCCATTCAATAGAATTTTTTTTGTCTCATTTCATTTATGGGACAGAGGAGCTCAGTCTGGTGTCCCAGTCCACAGTGTTAATTTGTAGAGAAAAGCACTTTGTGCTGAAACAGAAGAGAATAGTACTGTGGCAAAATATTTCAGCTGCAATCCCATAACTCAGAGAAAGCATGTGCAAGGAGGAATGTGGGAAGGGAAAAGTTCCAGATAGAGAGGGGAGCACAAGTAAACCAGATTTCTCTCAACTGTGGAGAACCACAGAGAGGGGATAGAAAGGCAAATCTTTATTTGAAAAGTTTTCCTTTTCTAAGAAGAGGGCAGAAAAGCACACTTCGCACTATAAACTTCACAGCATACATCTCAATTTCTTTTAATTTCACCTGGGGAAGAACAGGAGGAGGATAAAGGATAATTGTAAACTCAGTCATAAAAAGAGTTAAAAATGACTCCACGTGTAATCCTGTAGATACTGTGCTCCCCGTTGTGCCTGCAATTTTGGACAATTACTGTTCATTAAGTACACATCTATCCTAAGGCCAGCTGGCACCAGAGAAATCAAATATTTCATGAGGTAGATAGGGCCTACCTTCTTTGAAGTTCTTTTATCCGAACCATCATATTGAGGTGACCTTGTGAGTATTGTTCAATCACATCGCGTACATCATACGGTTTCCGAGCTTGCTGTGAAAGAAGTCATACATGAGACTGAAAGGTAAGTATAGTTTAAACTTGATTTTTATTTCAGACAGGCCTTCATTTTTATCTCCCAGAGGTTATTTTCTTGTCATTTTGCAGCAGTTGTTGCAATTAATAAAAAACATGTAGGCATTGTGGGAGTGCATATTTATTGTGAAGATGGAGCCAAATGATTCCTGTTACTGTCAGTTAGAGTCATGTCTTCATGTGACTTCATACTGAGCTAACTATTCGACCTTCACAGTGTATTCAAAAAACACAAAACCCAGATATATAATTTTTTTAAGACTATCAAGTGCAGTATCTCTCAGCTCATTCCAAACCCATATGTTAATCATTATCAGAGGACTGAATGACAGAGATAGGCCCAATTCATAACGCTTGGACCCAGAATCAAATGCCTCTGAAGACTAAAGATGTCTGGTGACAGAAATATTATTGCTTAAGTAACTGGGAGGACAGATGCTTTGCATGAGTCTGAAGACTGCTGCATATAGATTTTCTTTGTGCTTCTTTGTCTTTAATGATACCTACGAGGTCAGAAAAAAAAGCTGCAATTCAAATAAATAAAAAAGACAAATAAAAAATGCAAGAGAGCGAAAAAATGCCATCTGCCCAGCTTTATTGCCGTTCTAATGAGAATCCAGGTGCTTCTGCCAAGCTCTCATTTCTTGCTGTAACTATTAAGCCAGAATGTTGAAACAAGTCTAGAGAATTTGCATAGAGTGATGTGATTATAAAAAGTGCACCGTGGTGAAATTTTATCAAGAAAAAGTAATGACTGTGTGTGAGGGAACAAACACAAATGATGTCCTTTTGAAAATATCAGCATATATTTTCAGAGCCATACCAATCCATACGGGAAATGTGGGGCAAGATGTCTCCTTTTTGGCTCCGACTCAAGTAGCAGAAGAAGAAAAAGGAAGGTAAACTGCAAATCTAGTAATTGGAAATTACTGAAAACAGCTCATTAGTCATCTTGTTGTCTGTTTCCACTCTGCCACAGCTTCAGCCAGAGCCATTAGCATGCACCACTGCACACATGCTTGAACACCTACAGTATGTGCTGGAGTCATGCTTGGAAGGCAGCCACAGGATCCTAGAAATTTCACATGAAAGCATGGAACTGGAATGGAAACAAATCCTTTGAAACGAATGAAGAAGCGAAAGCTCTTCGTGATAAAATGCCTTCCTTGCTCTCAGCCATCGGCACTTAGCTGCATTATTACTTTCAGAAGAGTTCATGGCTTTGGCAGTGTGCATGTACATTTGTGTGCATTTCTGAGAAGAGACACTTTGCGGGGGAGGGAGGTTTCAGCTTTCAGTTTATCGCCTTTTTTTTTTGCCTTCCCAACTTCACTTTTTGCAGACGCTGACACATCACTACTTCTGGCCAGAAAAGCAGCCCATTGTCTTCACCCAGAGAAACAGTGCCAGTATCACTCTTTAGATTGACTAGCAGGGGTGCTTTGAGAGCACTTTGGCTAAATCCGCTGTCCTTTCCTTTGGACACTCTCTATGCATGGCGCAGAGCCTAGATGTGCAGGGGATTTTTCCCCACCTCCCTCCCCTCTCCCCCATGGGTTACTATGTGCATAATTAATTCTACTCATTTCTACTGAAATTTCTCCCTCAAAAGAAGTCCTCAATCTGTTAACCCTTTTAACAAATCATCAGCTCCGAGTCCTCTCTAAAGCATAGTAAAAATATCCTTCCAACCTTCATCATTTTACTCTCCTCTTCCACCATAAAGCTTTAGATCTGAGCATTTTATGTCCTGCCAAACTTTGGCACAATCTTGTCATGTTTTTGTCAGGAAATCCTAGTACAATACAACTTAAGGAGGGAGATAATGGGCTTCCAGGAAAGTTTGGTAAATGCAGAACTCGAAGAACTTCGTTAACCTTCATTCTGTCCACTCTGTCCATAATCCCAAATCCTACTCATTTGGGCTCAGCATTCTCCATCCAGCGTGCTTAGAGCTCCTAATGCAAAACTCAAAATGATAACACCCAGCTTTGGACTTCCAAAATCTAATTAGCATAGGGAGTCTTATAAGCTATATTTAACAGGCCCGAGAAAGACAAAAACCCAAAAGACACGTCCTTCTTCTTCTTCCTTTTCATTAACACCAACTTGGAGGATCCTTTCCATATACTGATCAAGTTCGGTTTTTCAGGTTTGACATGACCGCTATTGGCTGACAGCTCCAGAACATCAGGTGTCTGGTGGTTTGAAATATCCTAATTTTTATCCTAGCTCATTTATAAACTGATTTTATTTTCTAGGAATGGCGTCTTCAATCTACTTTTGGAATTGACTTTTTAAATTTCCCATGGTGTTTACCTCTGGTGTATTTACAATATAATCCTGCTCTCCTGTTGTTTGCTGAGTTAAGCAAACTGACTTCTCCCAGTCTTCTTTCATAGGGTAAGGTCATCTGAAGATACATTTCTGCATGAGCTTGGGAAATGTATGTGCTATTCCATCTGCTCTAATCAGAATCTTCTCAGTGCTGTGAGCTTATCTCAGACTTCTATCCCTTGCAATTAAGTGCTCAGCTCTAATCAAACTTGCTTGAAATTTAGGTCCTTGCTTAATCTTTCTAAAACCTCTTCAAAAGGATTATGGAAGTTGATTAACTTGCAGTGGACCCTCTTGGACAAAAAAGCATGAACCTTAAGATGGAAATAACAAGGACTTTCAAAATCAGGCCAGAAGTTAATTATTCATTTCCATGGTATTGCCAGAATATGGGTGATGAGAATGATGATACCAAAATCACATTCCAAACAAGTTTTATCATAATGGGCCTTAGTAAACAGGCAAAATAAGACAGTTTTTCTAATGCAGCACATTTACTTTGAGCACTCTGTAACCTGACTGAGAAATTTAACTTAAAACTTCATAAAGACAGCAAATTTCCAGAGAGCAGATGCTACACAATTTTGTAAAATAAGGCCCCTCTGTGATGTCCCATTCTGCAAAACAAATGTAAAAGCAACTTTTCACAGCGTAGTACTCATCAGTAAGGTCTATTGATCTGTCAGCTGCACATAGCACACATTCAGTTGAACATTCTCTAACCAGTCGTCAGATAATCAGTATAGACCGGAACAGTATTTTAGCAGACACTTCAACAGTCTTTTGTTCAGCTCTTCTAGTAGATGTGTAAGTAGTCCACATATTGGTCAGTAGAGTAAAACAAACAGAACCACAACAAGACAAATGCAGTAAAAGTGAAAAATAACTATGCTGACTCCACAAATTCAGAGGGTTTTCATATCGTACTATACCCATGGATAGTTGATAATTTTGTTCACACCATGAAAAAATCCACATAAAGTAAGTATGAGGCCGAGAACCTAAACAGTACTTTTGATTTATTACAACCACATGCACAAAGACAAGTTCACTCTCAGAGCACTTTCAATGTCATGTACTTAAGTCTACAAATTGTACTTATGTTTAATGGTGCTGCTTACCTGAAATTTTCTTCTGGCTACAAAATACTGCATTCTCCTGATGACTTTTACAGCTGTTCGATGGGCTTCAGTTAATCTGCCAAGAAAGACAAACACAGACATGTATGACAGGGGGAGGGGAGAAGGAGGGACAAGTAGGGAAAATATCTTAATGGAAGATGTTAACTCCAAGCACCAAAATCTACAAATCTGGTTTATGTCTACAATGCAAAATTGTAGCATAACACACTGTGTGTGCATGTGTATTTTCTGCTGTTGCTTTACTCTCTTGTAGACTGTGGTTCTAAGATAAGTGAGACAATGAAAGCAGGTGTACAAAGATAATACGTGTGGAGGGGATTAGACAGGATTACTGTCAGTGCATACAACTGGCATCAGTTTGAAGAATGTGAAATGTATTTAGAACCATGACTACATTCCTTATTTTGCTTTTATTGAGTGTTTGCCCATGAGCTCTATTGCACAGAAATCAAGTCCTTTAAAAAGTACTTTGAATTCTCTAGGAAGGAAAGAAAAGTTGAAGTATCACATTTAAAAAAAAAAATAAAATCAGCACAACACGCCCTCCTGGCTGTGGTTGTCTGTATTGGTATTCAAACACAGAACTGGACATATTATAACTTAGCAATATCACTTCACCCAGAGGGTACTGTATTTGCAGAACATTAATTGTGCCACTTGGCTGGCGATTACTTACCACGCCGTCTTATTTACAGTGAATTTTGGAGGAGTGGGGAGGCAGCAGAAATATGGTAATTGTAAGAACAATCATTTTATTTAAGAACTGACTTAAGAACTCCCCAGTTCATTCATTCAAAATGAGTGAAATAAAATTTGCCTTCCAATGAAGTCACATTGTTAGGAAGTCTGTGTTTTATACAGACATTGACTTTGACATGTGATGATAACCCTAGGAAAGCTTGCTAGCAAATTTCTCAAGTCTCCTGAAAACACAATATGCCACCTCTTCCCAGTGTATCTGATTGGGGAAAAGGAAGCATTGATTGGGCCACCTACTTGGATGCCAAGGTTTAAATTCTTTAAAAAGTTGAAAGATTACAGTGTATTATTTCAAAGTAAAGTAAATAGAAGCTAAACAAACAGGAACTGTATTTAAGAACTAGCATCTATTTTCGTTTTTGTAATCTCTCTTTGATAGTGCTTCTGATTGGGTGAGATACTGCAGCCGCAGGAACAGGGTTTTCAAAATAAGTTTTCATTAGCTTTTTCTTGTTTTATTTCAAGTCCCAGTTTAATATTAAATACATGCACAAATATGCGTGAAAGCCAGGTGACTATGCTATTTAAAACCTCACACTTCATACATCCATGCACATTGGTGCACATACCCACATATGTACACTCACACATGCAAACACACAGAAGACACTGCAGGGTGAGCACCATTCAAGAACCGTCATTGTTCTTGATCAACAGCATAGCTAAGTACGAATCTTTGCATTTGTGTAAGCCCCTCAAAGGGATTTCAGAAGTGTCACTGATGGCCTACCAGTAGTTTAGCCTACAGGACCTTTATTATGGTGAAAGAAAAGCTCTCAGCTTGACACTCAGGGCCTCAGCTGAGCTCCTGTGGCTGCTGACTAGAATGGAGACAACATTCTGCTTGTAAACGGCATATACTTGATGGAGAAATCTTTGTCAGCCTGTACAAGCAAAATATATATATATGTATATATTTAGAATCAGAAAAGAATCGCAATTTAAGGTTTAGGGTTTAGCCTACCTTCTTCATGCGCCAGTTAAGATAAAAGCTTGAAATTATCCTCTAGCTCTAAACAACATGAGACTTCATAGAGGGTGTTTTTTTTGGGGGGGTAATCCGTATTAGATGGTTCATGCATTGTTTAAATAGTCTCAAATAGACAAGCTTAAAGAAGTCAGAGATGGAAACAACTCAAGGCAGTAATATCCTCCTGATTCCCCTCCTTCAGCAGAAATCAAGGCTAAAAATTTTTTTCTAATGTGTTTTCAAGTTAAAGTGTCCAAAACTATGAGGCTGACTCTTGGAACGCGATGCAGAGTTGAGCAGGTCTCATTTTGAAAGAGAAAAGTTATTTATTTGTGATATATAACAAAGGAAGTCACCCAACTATAATTCAAAAGCACTTGATATAGGCCTGTTCCAACCAGCAGGATTCAGACTGGTCTCAATGGGAGCAAATTTTGAAAAAGGAGTAAGTTACTACTCAGATTTAACGGCCGCTAGTATTAAACTGATGGACAGAAACACATGAATTCTGCCTTTAATAGAAAAAAAAGACAGCCTGGAAAGGTGCAAATCTGTAGACTGAGATATCTGGATGCGTTATCTTAATTGCCTCAATAAATCCATAAGGAGCACAGTGGCTTTAGATGACAGAGATGAACTGGCAGATGAGTTAAACTCCCTGCTCTGTGTAGTAAACAGAGACCTCCTCCTGCCGGGGGGCTGTGACAGCGTGGCTGACTGTGATTCTATACCTTTTTCAGAGATTTTTAGCTGATTTTCATAGTTTCCTAGCACTGATGTCCAGAATGGATAATTACACCTATTACTAGCCAGGTTACATTTAGCCCTGTATTTAGCCCAGTATACCTATCCTGCTAAGTCTTATATTTTAGCCCAAAAACTTGGATTGGGCAAAACCATTTCAGCCTTCAAGGTGTCAGTCTGTTACATGCCAGAAACACAGTATAGGAGAGAACAAGTGGCCCAGGATGCTTTAGGTCACGCTTTAGTTTCACGCCGTGAATCTCCTTGCTATTTTGAGATATGCACCTCATGAAACAAAACCCTGGGTGGGGTGGGGTTGCGGTAGACACCATACTTGCACACTCCTTCTGCATGGCATTTTCTACTGACAGAAGACAGAAACAGACAGATCTTCACAGCTGTTATGGTGCCTAACTCCCATGGAGATTAAGATTCAACTGCTTTTAAAGCTCTAGCTCCCAAAAGAAGTCCGTAGGACCTGAAGTGCTTGCTCTAAGTAGGAATATATGTGGGTGGGTGACCACACCTCCACCCCTATGAAACCAGCCAAGCTCTCCTGCTTCTGTGCAGCAGAGGGCTATGGCACACACAGACACTAGGAGATGCTCTCCAGTACACTAAAAAAAAATATTTAAATTGTTTAAAAGCTTTACCCATAAAACCAAGCATAAAGGTCAGACCTTGTAAGGATGAAGGTCTGTACAGAGGTGGGGTGTTACTACTGGGTGGGTTGTTTGTTGTGGATATTTTGCTCAAAACAATGTGATTAGAGTTTTATTGACAGACAACAACATGCTTTCCCGTCTTCTAACCTAAACAACAGTTAAGAAGGTTTTATTAAAACCTTCCGCCAAAAGACTGTAAAGGAGAACAAAATGACATTTGAACAGAAGTGATCAGGGATTTAAAAAGTTATGACCACATAAAAAAATTAATAATGGAAGCTTGTAACATCTGTAAGTATAATGGAGACCATGAAATGTCTACTGAAATAACATATACTGGGATACATAAATGATACTGACATCATCTATAACTATGTCTTCAAGTAGGATCCAAGCCTTGGATCTATTTGCAAAACAGTATGCGTTCCTTACCTCCTCGTTAAGCGATTGCTCGGCGAGATTTTCAATTTTAAAGGCAGTCAAACCTATCCTTAATTGCAATGAGTCTTTGCTAGTTTGGCTTATGGACTCCTGGGTTGTCCCATCACCGGGGTGGGAGAGGGAAAAGGAGGAGTGGGTAGAGGGCCTGGAATATATCTGTTAAGAAGCAGTCCCCACCCTGAGCCCATGTGGAGTAACTCTCCAGCAACTGTTCTTGTGGCTGCGGGGGAAAGGGGCCCCTCTTTGCTGGCTGCCTCCACCTTCCCCTCTGCAGGTTCTGAGTATGCCTGGGTGGCTGCAGAGCCTGGTGGGACATCTGTGTGCCAAGGAAGCACCGCAGCCCCAGGTTTGATCCTCTGCTCACAGCCCACTGTGAAAAGTCACTATTTTTAGCTTAAAACACTCGGATGCATTTAAGACTTTCTTTTTTTTTTTATTATTATTTTTATTTTTTAAACTGCAGAAAGGCAGTAGCCTAAGCCAAAGAAGCCAAACATTTTCAGTTGAAAATAATTGAACTAGAGGAGGAAAGACAGATGATCAAATCCAAAACTCTGGGAACTATCCACAGGGATTTTTTTCTTTTATTTTTATATACCACTCTGTTTGTTAAAAGCTTGTGTTGGCCAGTTCAGACCTACTCTTTTTCTTCTTCTTTTGTATGGAGACAGACCACTTTCAGCTTAATACGCTTTGGAACAGCCAGGGAACATTCTAAGTGCAAAACAGATCTGGAAATGAACCCTAAACTCAGGCAAAGTTACAACTCTTCCAGGCCAGGCTGAGGCACAGCTCAACTCTCCAATCAAGACTGTTACCCCGTGTGATGCACCTTTCAGTGCAGAAGCAGTTTTTAATCATTAGAGTTCACTTCAGTGTAGAAACAAGGGGAAGAACTTTCCTGAGGCTGTGCTGCAGGATGGCTGCAAATAGCGGAACATGCATTCCAGGCTGGTTTTCCTGCCGTTTATTCAGGTGTCGTGAATTAGAAGAGTTATTCAGTGTAACATTAACTACTTTGATCATGAACTGTGGAAAATAAAGGCTGCTTCAGCAAGGTCAATTATAGCTCTCTAGCCCAATTTGCAAAACTGTTTTGACGATACACGCTTACAGTACTTGGATTACTGCTGAGCTTCATTCATTTGTTACGTTTTGACTGCTTAGCAGGAAAACACATATAAAGTCACACTAACTCTATTTCAATACTGGTCATTGGATAATGTAAATTCTGCCCAGAGTAACACACAGCATCATCTATTCTGGAGTTGTTCACTTGGCATTAGTTTCTAAGCCAGCGCAAACAGTGACTAGGTCAGTGACAGCAACTGAAATGTAAAGAAGTTATTTGAGAAACTCAGCCCTCCCTCTGCCTTTTTGTTTTCCCATCACATTTGATTAAGAGCATTCACTGTCCAGCTCTGTTTCTGGGAAAGAACTTTGATTCTTAGTTGTAACTTTAATTTTTCTTATCTACAATTATCTCAAATGGGCTGATATTTTATTAGGCAAAATATAAAGCAAGGCTTATTTGCACTGAAACATTACCAGAATCAATACAAAACCTGAAATGTTGGCATCACAGGGTACTTTTTGTCTCCAGATGCACATAGCACAGGCTGCTCACTTTCAGAGAAAAAACTTTTCATTAAACTGCAGATTCCCACTGTTACTGAAGGGCAATATTTAGCAGAGAGAAATAGCCCCTATATTCAAATTTAGCTAAACTGTGTCATTATCCCGTCATATGGATAGCATGCACCAACAAGTTGTTGGGGGAGAAGAAGGGTGGGAAAACAGAAATCATAGACATAAAATTAGGGAGTTTATTACAGGCAGGCACAGCAGTTTGTACATATGCAGTCACATCATTATGTGGGCTTTCTGTTGATGGAAAGAGGTGGCGGAGAGAGAGTTCTCATCACAAAAACTATAAAGAAAAGAAGCTTACATAATGTGTTTTAAATACTGAGGGAAGTTACAATGTCCAAATGAAAAAAAAATCTTCCTACTAAAAAATGAAAATAAAATTAGTATTGCCTTCAGCTAAGCAAAGCCAGACAAAATGCCTTGAGCCTTTTTAATCACTCGAGTTAAGAGAAGGTTGCAGCTTGAATCTGACATACAAACACCTGGAAATGTCAGGCAATGATTCTGATTCCAGAACTCACTCTAAGCCACGAGAAGCAGAGAAGTACAACATAAATATAACAGAAGAGATTTCCAGTCTTGTAACATTTCATCAAAGCCTTGTGAAGAACAGATACTTCTGTAGAATTTCCAGAACTTACATGATGGAAATTTTATAAGATGCCATTTGCGCTGAAACCTGAGAGAACATTTCAGAAAATGTTGGCACAACTTTATTTTTCCCTTTATTCCTAATCACATTCGTACCATAAACCTATCTCATCTCTAATCATATCCTTATCTGAACCTTTTCTTTTCAAGCCCATGTTTGGCTCAAAACTATAAATAAATTAGGATTGGCTTCTCTCAAAACAGAGCAGCCTGGAGGCCTATTTGGCTTTATCAAGCTCTGCTGACAGCCTCGATTTATGAAGGAATGCTGCAGATTCTGCAAATCCCTCCTCAGCAGGTACAGTCCCAGGCAAAGTAGAAACGAGTACAGAAGTGACATGTTCATGGGGGGCTGCATTTTGGAAGCTGGCTATTTTGCTGAAGATTTCGTGGCATTTGCTATCTCCATCCATCACCACATACACTGCTGCCTCTCCGAATTCATTCCAGACTGCAATTGCCTCTGCTTCTACTTGCCTCTCTAACCTGGCCTCCCCTGAAATGAACAAGAAAGCAAGCAGATTTCTTACAGCAGTGCTCCCAGTGATTGGGGCACGGAAGGCAGCTAGTGAAGGGACAGAAGAACACATTGAGGAGAAACACTGTTAGAAGAGGAAGAACTAATACATCATTTACAGGGAGGAAATGGCAAGACAATATATTGGCAGAGCAAATACCACTGGGAGAAGAAGCAGGGCAGGGCATTTTCTTGATGTTGTCCACAAACAGAATTTAAAAAAAAAGTAGAAAGCTCCTGAAAATAATGAGAGGTAGATGTAACCTGCTCACTAATGTGATTTAATGAGGAAGAAAATCCCTTGAACTTTAAGTTGTTTTTCTCAACCCTAGGCAGTTGGAGTTTTCAGTTACAAGTTTGTTCTGTAATATTACAAAGTGGGTTTATTGAGAAAGTGGGAGAAAAGCTCTGTGTTAGTCCCTTGCTAATTAAAATGCATAATTAAAATGAGTAATTAAGCTTACTACAGAATGCACTTGTGTCTGGGAGCCCAACTGCCCTTGAACAACAATTCATTTGGTGAACTGTCTCTGAGAAATAAACTAACCATTGGATATTTCGGTTACATCTTTCCTCTATGTTTCATTGGCAGGAAAATAAAAGTGCTTGGTCTCTTTTCTGCCATTTTATTTCTCCCATTCTTTCTGCAGTGTCAGAACAAACAAGATGATGCCATAGGGATGTCTTTTCAGTGTGGAAATACAAACACAGAAAGATTTTCCCTTTTTTTTTTTTTTTTTTTTTTTTCCTGAGCAAACAGCTTCTAGAAATTGCCACAATAACTTCCCGCATTAGCACTGTACCATGACTACTTCTGGTCCCAGGATAGGTGAAATGCTCTTGTCTTCATGCCAATTCTCATTTGCTTAGAAAACAGACTCTAGCCACCACCACAACCACAACCTTGGGAGGTGGACAAATGCTGCCAGACAATAACACGTTTTTACACCACATATTACATCAGTCGCTGATTCCAGCAGATAAAGGTATTTTTTCACTTCTCTTTCCTTAAGACTTGGTCTTCATCAATTTGCCTTTTAAAAAATGCCAACAGAACTGAATGCCTAGCTGGTAACAGGCACCGGAGAGACAGCCATCACCAAGTCAAACAACCTCCCAGCAGAGGAGATGCCTTTCTGGAATCCAAATAGCCTTTGCAGCGGTACAGGGGGAATCAGAACGGAGCAACCTTATTTGATGGGTTCTGGTTTGCTCACTTTAAAAAATGTCACAACCCAAATTAATGAACTTTAAGACTTCATTTTCCTCTTCACTGTATCCAGCATTTATGGGAACAACGTGGTGTTGTTAATATACACCAATGACTGAGCGCTGTATTTATGCCTCAATGATTTTCTGTCATGAGAATATAATGCCTGGCAAAGACTGATTCTCTGAAATACCAGTTTGTTTGGGTTCATTAATCTTAATTCCTATCTTGCCTGAATAGGAACTGGATAACAGTCAAGTCAGGGAACAGTTCTGAGAATTGAAACTTCAATGGCCCAAGGCTTTACATTTCTTTTAAAAAATAAGTAATTAATTAATCTGCACCAAGTACTAGGGAAAGACCCCGTGGAATTGAGTGAAATGTTTCTTGCGGTTTTAAAAAACAAAAAACAGGGGCTTTTGGCAGGATCTTTCCTTAGTAGCTCTTGTGATTTAGTAGTTACAGCAGGGGCTGTGGAAACACAACTCCTGGGTTCTTGAATTGATTGATTTAACTGGACTCTGTCTCTCTGTGTGATCTTTTACCTGGCTATGCTCTAGTTCATATGTCTATAAAGTATGTGTGAAACCTAAATGATGGAGATATCAGGATGCTTACTTCACTGAAGATTTTAAGGCAATTAGCGGTCCCAAATGAAGACGTATTTTATTTATAGAATAGCTCATCAGGAAAAAAAAAAAAGTAGTAACAATATGTTTTTCCTTTAATATGGAAAAAGGGAAAATGATTTGCAGGCTTGGGGTAAACTGCAATGCCACTACTCCCCTAAGCAGAGGTTGTTTTCCAAAGCACTCTTCATTTTCCACCTTTACAACCTCTGCTCCTCCTCTCCTGAACACCTGAGCAATCTGCTTGGGAACTACCTCCCTGTTCACCAGATACTCAGCAATTGAAGACATCCACAGCATCTGAAGCCAAACAGGACCATTAGATCATGAACGTGACCTGCTCAACAGTGCAGGGGATTGCATTTCACACAGCTGCCCTTGCCCTGAGCCAAAAACCTTGTGTAGGACTAAAGTAACTTTCCAGAAAGGCATCTGGCCTTGATATAAAGACCTTTATATGCTGTTAAAAAGTGCCTTATTTTTTATTTAAATTTGTCAGTATTCAGCTTCTAGGCTCCTCTCTCCAACTGGAGTAGCAGAAATTTTAGCCTTTTCCAGCCCTGTCTTTCTCCCAGGGACCTTCAGCGGTGCCAGATGCGCTGCCTTTGGCCTGACAGGGAGACCAGGCTCTGGTGTAGGGAAGAGACACTACTGCTTTTTGGGGAATTGCAAGGAGAGACTGAAATGCTAAAACATTTTTAGCGTTACTTTCCTGTCTGCGGTCTAAGTCATGCTATCGATAACTAAAGAGATGCATAATGGTGCTTAGACTGGTGGAAGTGGAGAATGAACGGGAAGGTCTGTGTGTGGAACCATCAAACTAGGAAAAACATCACAAAAAGCCCTAAGAGGATGGCAGGTGCTTGTGGGACTGAGACCATAAACATCACAGCCACAGCACACATTTATGTACAGCTTTTTAGGATATCCAACTCAGGAACATGAAGGAAGGCGTACAGTTGAGAACTGCCTCTGCCCAGACTGAAAAAAGGACTCTAGCTGCTAAGAGGTGATGGTGGGAAAACACAGAACAGGGCTGGAGTCTTAGGAGATCCTGGTAAGGAGACAGAGGACAGAGAATAAATCCTAATGATTCACAGAGGTGGGAGAGCATGGAAAGGTAAAAGACCCTGATAGTTGTCAGCTCCCAAAGGCAAAAAGGGTTCATTGGACCATGGTTGCCATACTGAGATGTCAGCAGACACAGGGAAGAGCATTAGAGCGCTACCTGGCCTTCCACACAATTTAAAGAAATCCTGAGCAGCCCAGATACATGCAGCTGGGCTACAGGCACGGTGGACAGACTGCTTGGTACACACATCTTGGCATTTGCGAGTATGTGATTATGACACTGTGAATCCCTAAAGCTAGCCATTTTAAAATAAAATCACCTTGCCCTCCCCTGAAGTCTTACACTGAGTTTTGGCATGCAATAACCAGTTTATACCAACAGAAAAGATTCTTGCAAGATAGCTCTAAATTTGACTTACTATCTGATCACCTTCAACTTTGCTTTCAAAGGTCATGTCAAAACCACATGTATTCTCACAATGGCCCATCACCAAGTCACAGCCCACTTCAGAGCTCCAACACCAGTTTCTACAAACCCATGTCCCAAGAAAGACTATCGCTTTGCCATTAGAGGAACGGGTGTTTCAAAACAAAAAATCGTGAGCTTCCTTTTTAAAAAATTTTAGTGTCCATAAACTATTTTTCAGACAATAGTGTTCATACTCACAGAACCTTGCAGGGAACTTTGTGCAGCCACAGATGCTTATTATTTTTCCACCTTGTATTTCATGTAAGAACACGCATAAAAACCTACAGGTCTTGTTTTCCTAATACTGAAAATATGCAGTGCTTATCAACTACTACAGAAAAAAAAATCTTGCTAAAAGTTGCAAGCATCACTTGTGCAAAACTATCACTGAAACCAGAAGTTTTGCTGAGCCACTTATTTCAAGACTTTTCACTTGCTTTCTCTTCAAAAATTGTGCATTTTTTTCTTTACCTTCAGGAAAAGATGCCACCTCTGCAATTTTTTTTTCTGGCAAACCTCTAGCTCAGTCAGTTGATGAACAGAAGGAAAGTGGTCATATACCAATTGCTCATGAATTACTATTAAAGAACGGGAAAAAATCTTTTTTCAAAGTAAGTGAGGAAATCTGTGTCCTCATGCACTGGGGAATTCTGATTTTCCTGCCTTTGTTTCCATCCTATCTCACAGGAAAAATATTTTAAAAGTCATTATGAAACAAAAGATTCTAAGAGTATTTGAGCCTGAAATGATAATATGTTTCATTTCGTACCATTTTAATACACATTTATGTTTCCAAAAAGGAAACATTTCATCCTCTTATAAAATGAATGCATTTTATCTGGTTTATGCCCTTTCTTCTAGTAACTCAGACTTCAAGACTTATATTCTACCTGGCATCATCTAGTGCAGAATGAAGACCACATGCCTTAGAGAAGATGTAAACTGGTTTACAGGATACTACTAAAGAATGGCACAGCTAAGCTATGGATTCTATGAAACAGCAGACCGTGCTGACAGATCCAGTCCAAATATTGGTACAGACTTAACTTTGACAATTTTCCACTAATCACAGTGTTCTGAACTGTACCTGCATCAAATTTATTTTGTTTTAACTCCTTCTGCTATAAAATCAACTGAATACACTCCACCACCACCACCTCAAGTTTTCTCATGGAAAATGTCCATTTTGAAGAATTGACACTCCAGAAGGCTATGCTACCATACAGTGAGACCTGGACAGGCTGGAGAGTTGGGCGGAGAGAAACCTAATGAAGTTCAACACGGGTGTAGGGTGCTGCAGCTGGGGAGAAATAACCCCAAGCACCAGGAGGTTGGGGGTGACTTGTTGGAGAGCAGCTCTCTGGAAAAAGACCTGGGAGTCCTGGTGAACAACAAGATGCCCATGAGCCAGCAATGTGCCCTTGTGGCCAAGAAGGCCAATGGCATCCTGGGGGGCATCAGGAAGACTGTGACCAGCAGGTCGAGGCAGGTCATCTTCCCCCTCTGCTCTGCCCTGGTGAGGCCCCATCTGGAGCACTGGGACCAGTTCTGGGCTCCCCAGTTCCAGAAGGACAGGGAACTGCTGGAGAAGGTACAGCAGAGGGCTACAAAGATGATGAGGGGCCTGAAGCATCTCTCTTATGAGGAAAGACTGAGGCACTCGGGTCTTTTTAGTCTAGAGAAGAGAAGACTGAGGAAGGATCTGATCAACACCTATAAATACTTAAAGGGAGGGTGTCAGGAGGATGGGGCCAGTTTTTTTTCAGTGGTGCCAATTAAAAGGACAACAGGTAACAGGCACAAACTTGAACATAGGAAGTTCCATCTAAACATGACGAACTTTACTTTGAGGGTGGCAGAGCACTGGAATAGGTTGCCCAAAGAGGTGGTGGAATCTCCATTTCTGGAGACATTCAAAACCCACGTGGATGCCATTCTCTCCAACCTGCTCTAGGTGAACCTGCTTTGGCAGGGGGTTGGACTAGATGATCTCCAGAGGTCCCTTCCAACCCCTATCACTCTGTGATTCTTTGAATTTTTTACCACTTGAAAAATCATCATCACTGAAAGTTAGTAACAAATGAAGATCTGATAGAAGCAAAAGGTATCCATATATTATTGAGTACACAAAGTGAATTAATTAACAGGATAATAGCTATTCCTATCAGTGCTTCAAAGTCTCAAGCTTTCAGGTTTGGGGTGGGTGTTTTTTGTTGGTTTTGTTTTGTTTGGGTTTTTTTTAATTGGCCCTTGAGGATGCCAGTACTGCAATCAAACGTGCTTCTAAATAATTATTCACTCATTTAGGTGGCTAACCACCTGAATTGCTGTAATTAGAACACTTAATACAAGCAATTAATTATGTCAGCAATGATTAAGGCTGTTTGTAAAATCTAGATACAAAAATATGTTCAAACAAACAAAAAAACCCAAAAACCAAAACCCAAAGGGATCTTCATTTCATTTGACACATTTTCACTGATTGTTATCTGACAACAGTCTGAGAATTTCTCTCGGAACTTCTGTGTAAGAATGAAATAAAAACTGGGAACAATACTATCTAGACTCCCACTGAAGCGGAATTTACTTTTTTATCCAAGGGACAGACACACAGATGTTGCCTCAAATTAGGTTTATCTTGTCCTTGAGCCCAAAATTTCAGTGTCAAAAATATGATACTGGTCATGACCATATGTCCACTTGAAGCTGAAATAAGGACACGTTTTTTCTCTTCCAACATTTCCCAGCATCCTCTAATCCTCCAACAAGTCCTCACAATATTGAACCAATCTGGTAATGAATTACAGGCTTAGTTTTATAAAAGTTCATAAGCCTATTAACTTCAACCCCATTCCAGAGGAGCCTGAGACAATTTATCTTTTTGCTTGAAAATTATGCAAAAAGAAATTATGCAAAACATGAGGTTTGGCATGGATTCGAAGCAAAACCACTTGAAACACTGCAATTTAAAGTGAATTTACTTTGACAATTTCAGTTTGGCCAAACCTGAAACTCAAAGCAAACCTCAGGGCAGAAGTGTAAACCAGAACAGATAGAAATAAACAACTGTTCACACAACACTCCAGGAATCAAAGATATTTAACTTCACATGACATGAAGCAGATGCTGACAAACTAGGAATCAGACAGGAACCTTTTTTGAACACAATCTATTGTTTGCATTTAACAAAACTACAGTTCATCTCTCGTATTACCAGCCTTCTCAACCATGAAGGCCCACTAGTTTCAAGTATTAAGCTCCCCTCTCCATCTTAAAATTCATATTATCACCACTTCAATCTTTCTCTTTCTCAAATTTTCAACCCTCCTGCATTGAGAACCATACACGAAAACATTTTAAAATTTGTTCTCAGTAGAATAATAACATGTGTCTAATAACCTGGTGAACCAATTGAGTCTGTGTGATAGCTGATAATTTCCCTGAATTATATAGTGTCACAAGTGATAACCAACTTAACCTGATACTGTCACTTATCTGAAGCAAAATACCTTTCTTTAAGGGAACAGATCCGGGCAAATAGTTCTTAAGTAGCAGGGTTGTTTTTCCTTTTTTTTTTTTTTATGTGGCAATTTTTGGCCAAAGAGATGAACAGTTTCAAGTACAGAGGCTTTAAAGCTGCTTTTTCTCTGTTACAAACAGAGAGTGCTTTTCTCCCCAGCACATCAGGGGAAATGTGCAGTTTGATCCACAGTATGATACAGCCTACTTCGTCCCTGGCTACCAAAAGTGGCCATATACACGTCAATACTATACAGTCCTCAGGCCTCTTAACTTGTACAGACTTTGGAGAGAGCTAAGGACAGAATAAAAACCTTCTCAAAGATTCATGGAAAATAAGAAAACAGCTTTTCAAAAACAGCATCCATATATATTTATACATTAGGATATGTCTATGCTACTTCTGAATAGACATGTCCACATACTTCTGCTGCAATGCATTCTCACTCTAAAAACCATTCATGACAGAATTAGCAATATGCTGCATTGAATTGCATCTTTTCAGTGCATCATTGTGTTGGTGGCCAGCCGGCTGAACATGAGCCAGCAGTGTGCCCAGGTGGCCAAGAAGGCCAACAGTATCCTGGCCTGTCTCAGGAACAGTGTGGTGAGTAGGACTCGGGAAGTGATCATCCCCTGGTACTGAGCACTGGTAATGCCACACCTCGAGTGCTGTGCTTTCACTACAAGAAAGATATTGAAGTGCTGAAGCACATCCAAAGAAGAGCAATGAAGATGATGAAGAATCTAGAGCACAGGTTGTATGAGGAATGTCTGAGGGAACTGTGATTCTTTAGTCTGGAGAAAAGGAGGCCAAGGGGAGACCTTATCACTCTCTACAACTACCTGAAAGGAGGTTGTAGAGAGGTTGAGGTCAGTCTCTTCTCACAAGTCACAGGCAATAGGACAAGAGGAAATGGCCTCAAGCTGAATGAGGGGAATTTTGGAGTGGATATTAGGAAAATTTTTTACACTGAAAGGGTTATTAAGCATTGGAATGGGCTGCCCAGGGAGGTGATTGAGTCACCATCCCTGGAGGTATTTAAAAGACAGGTAGACATAGAGCTTAGAGATATGATTTAGTGACGCTTTTTGTCAGTGTTAGGTTGATGGTTGGACTAGATGATCTGAAAGGTCCCTTCCAACCTATGCAGTTCTATGACTCTATGTGCAAAGTGCTACCTTAGCTCTGCACGCCCTGCGTTTATTTATGTATATATTTGCGATTTTTGTTTTTCTTGTTGCATTAACATTCTTTTTGCAAAAAAAATGAAGGGAGACTTTAGGAAACCTAGGATTTCCCGATGCCTGCTTTCGCAGTTTCAAAAATCTTTTCTTCTCAAAGGAGGTAGCTCTCTCAGTAATGGCAACTGCATTTTGTAACGAATAAAGCAACAGAGCGTTGGCGCATGTGAATATCCAAGACACTGGTAACAGTTTTCAGACAGGTTGTCTTGCGTTGTCAAAAAAACAGGGGGAGGAAAAAAAAACCACAAGTTTTATATTTATATGTCAAAGCCTTTGGATAAAGCCAGTCAGCCCGCATCGCCGCTGAAGGCCTGATGCAGCCACTGGGCAGACGTGGCTGCATCAGCCCATCATCACAGCAGCTGTCAGCGGTCCCCACGCAAACCGGTTTCTGCCAGCTGGCCCAGGGTTTGCTCCTTTATGCAGATCACAAAAGGCAGCGCGGATGTCCCCTCGGAAATGAGAAGTGGCAAGGGAGCTCTCTGTTAAGCAGATCCACAACAGAAATAGTAACTTAATTACAGGACACGCAACCTTGGGCTCAATTGCCTGGAGGCTGGTTGTGCGAACAACTTTCAAGTCGCTGCCCCATGCACAAGCGTGAACTTAGTCTCAAGTAATTTTTTTGGGGGGGGTATTCTAATCATACTCGAGGACCTACAGTAGAAATAGGTACATTTTTCAGATATACAGTAAAAACCGTCTTAACTCCCTCTCTCTCCAAAACACCCTTCCTGTAATAAAAAACTCAATAGCATAAAGTGTAATTTTAAGATATGTTATTACCTTTTGTAAAAAGCTAAAAAAACCCACAAAACGCTTTCTGTATTAAAGGAATCTAATATATAAAAGAAGACCAAATTTGTATTCTCTAATTATTGCCACTCCATGCAAAGAGCACAGTGTTTTCAGGAAATGTAGTTGAAGGTACGGTCTGTCTCCTTACAATTCTCTCCCTCTTTAAAATGATTGAAAATGTGTTGAATCATGACCGACTTTCTGGAGCATGACCTGTGCAGCCGTATGGGGAAGAGTACAAATCTCTTGGACTATCTCCTGTTTTCATAGGCGGATGCTCAGGAATAATGGAGATGAAAGGCGGAAATACCATGGAAAGACCTGTGCAATCTCAAGGAGAACAAGCCCCGTGTCCCCCAACTTGCAGACATGTCAAGGAGAGGAGGGGAGACAGGACCAGCTCTTCACGGAGTGCAGCCCCACTCCTCATGCAGCATTTGGGATCTGAA
>JAHREE010000220.1:2134700-2281787 GCA_033628505.1 Tringa tobata
TAGTTGGGGGTGTCCCTGCTGACTGCGGGGAGGTTGGACTAGATGGCCTTTGGAGGTCCCTTCCGGCCTGGACAACACTATGACACTATGACACTATGACTTGCCTTGAGTTTGCAGCTCTCTCTCAGGCATCCTTTACAGACAAAAAAGGCAAAGTGAAAACACAGGTTAAGCTGCTTGTAGATGCTGTGTTCAAAGAACTGGTAACATTAAACTCCCTCAGAATTAGATGATGTTCTGCCAAAGCTATAAAAAAAGTGTGAGAATGAAGTGGTTTAGTCACCACTAAAAACAGAACTGTACGCTCATCCAGGGTGGAAATACAATTCAATCCCTTGTTAGTACAGGGCTAATGTCAAAGTTAGGTCAGGTTGCTCAAGTTTTGAAAATCTTTGGTACAGAATCTTCAGTTATCAGATAATAGTAATACCAGAGACCCAGTAGGCTGGCAAGCTGTATTCCAGTATCACATAAATAAGCTAAAAATCATCATTAAACAGACACAGGCAAAATTATCTACAGTCTGTTTGATATCATAACAACACACTATGTGATCCGAGCAAAAAACCCCAACTTTCCTTAATTACTGACTAGAATTCTTTTAGAGAACCACCAAAATAATGAATTAAATTGTACCTGTGAATAACATAATCTTACTGGGGATGCTGCGGGATACTGAAGATGGTTCAAAATCAGATAACATAAGTGACATCAATTAGCACTGCCAGTTCGACACATTCAGGTCTATCACAGTTGAGGACATCGTAAAAGGATTAGATTTTCTACCTGACCCAAACAGTACCACTGGCAACATCTGTATGCAGTGAATGTAGAGCAAGGATAGAAGGCGAAAGAGCTTAGATGGCAGCACTAATCTGGAAATTGTTCCTCAGGCATCAGAAGTGCCAAAACATTATTATCTATAAGGAAGAGTAATTTACAAAAGAAAGGCTTCCCTTTTGATGAAGCTGGATTTTTGTGACAAAACTAGTGTCCCTTTTACAGTTTGTTAACATTATTATACAAGAGCAAGGATCAGCTTTGTGGCAAGCAAATCAGAACACTACAGACAAATCCAAGTAAAGGCAACATTACAATTGTAGATGTTTAAGAAAATGTCATTCACCATATAAGAAGTGTGTGTAAGAGATTTTAGAAGGGCAGCAGAAAGACCAGCTTCTTTCCCAAAAACTACTAATGAACTGTTGTGTGACCTCAGGCAAAATCACTTCAGTGCTCCATGCTCCTGCTTCCTTTCCTACTGGGTCTATTTAGACTAGGAGTGCTTTAGGGATAGGGACTGTCTCTCACTTTCTATTTATACAGTGTCTAGCACAGTGAGCCCCTGATCTAGCATGAGATCTATTGATGCTATTACATTTAAAAAAATAACCATAATAACAATGAAGATGTAACCAAATTAGACAAATATGGAAGGAATTAAATTTACTCGTGAGAAGCTTTACTGGGTCTTTTATTAAAGAGCCTATTATGACAGTCAATTTTAATGTACAGTTAATACAGCAGGCAAAACCAACAATGAAAATGTACGTAGGTGTACAATTATACAAAATGAAGGCTGAAGATCAATTCTGTGCCTGTTAAAGAGACCTACAGTTAGCCTGTTATAGCTGTTTTTTGTTATATGTGATATTGAAGAAGTTTTTTATTATTTTCAAAATGGGAAGATGTTTAACAGATTCGAAAGACAAAACAGTCATCAGTGATTGTGCCTGTTAATGAAATTTCACTCAGCTGTCCCTCATAATGACACCAATAACTTGTTTTTTATTAACCCTTAAGTTCAAGGGGATTCTCTTTATTTTTCAAGCTCTAGTGAAATGTGTGTAATGACTTTTCACCATTATCCTGGATTTCTTTTCAAAAGGGGTTCTCATTTCAATCCTGCATGAACTACTCATCTGCTGAAAACCATGGGAATTTTATTGTTGGCTCCAGCAGTATTTTTAGCTCCTTCCCAGGGACGCTTCTAAGAAGAAGGAAAAATCTACTGATGCCTGGAGAACCATTCATTTATTTTTTCACATCAAGGAAAAAAGCAGTCTCAGAAGGAGGTAGCAGATAGTAAGCAAAAAGATTAAGCGGCCTTGCTGGAAATATTTATACTTTCTTCCTAAAATGCATTTTAGGATTATAAGATTTAGTATACAAATTAATATCACTAGAAATGAGAGGTAAAGAATGATATCTTTGGTATTTCTCTGTGGGGAACATTTTTTGAGACACCTTATACCTGAGACAGTCTACTTCATTTCAAAGGCAAGTATTTGCTCTTTAGAAGTAACCTTTGCTAATGGATGCAAACCTAGCAAGGCAGCAAAATCACTTTGATCTCCCTTTGAAAATGTTTTCGGAATTTATCCATTGCCAGGGAATTAGTTTCTTCTCCTGCAAAGTGCTGAACTCTTGGATTGATTATACCCCTTGACCAAAAAAGCTAAATCATAGGCTTACAATATGATTTGTATTGATACAGTCCCCAAATATGTCTTCACCATCTAAATATTCCAAAGATTTCAAGGACCTTTTCTATTCTATTTAAATTCAGAGAGTTATTGATATGAGTACTTCAGTCCCTAACATTAGTCTCTTCTATCTCAATGTAAGTTTTATAAACAAGAAACTTTGCAGAAACTGCACAATTAACAGGGCATAAGATTTAAAAAAAAATACTGTACATCATGTCAAAAGTTACCAATTTTTGTACAAAAGCATGTACGTGAGTGAATATTTGAAATGCTGGATATCTGTAGATTTTAATACTATTAGATGATTTACCCATGGAAAAAGTTCTGCATAATTTCAGATAAAACTAACTAGAACATAGGGGAATTCAAGTCTGGAATACTTTGGACTTTTAACACACTTTGTTAAAGAAGTATATATTCTTTGCTATATGAAATTATAAAATCTTAGGGAAACAAACTCAAAAATACCTTACTTTTTGGAACTTGCTTGCTTTGTGTTTTTTCATTAGAATCAATTATTTTTCTTGTACTGTTCTTTTGCCTGTATTTACGCAAGCAGAACTAAATTATAGCAGAGCTATATTCAGTGACCTTTTTATCTTTGTAAGATCTCTTGTTATAAATATTTTTCCCACAGATTTAATCTAGTATGTTGAATTTTTAAGGACTTAATAAAAGAACAAAAGCAATAGGGAACAATGCAACTTTCAGTCAATTGACAGCACGTTAAATGCCTTGCACTAAAACAATTGCTTTGTATCCATTGAAGAGCTAGTGAAAATCAGACTGCATTAAAAAAAATTACAGCCCGCCAGGAGTTTGGTCTCCTACTTTTATGTTGTTTATGAAGGTCAAACTAAGCCCAAAAGGCAAGTGCACAAAATGAAGCATTGTACTAGCAGTTTAAAAGGTGAGAATTCAGTTATGTTTTATCTTTGTTTTGCTTTCTAGTCTTAAAGCTATTGTTATTAACTTGTAACCCATGTATAATAACAAATACTCATCCAAGAGAAATATTAATAATAAATACAGAATTACACAATAATTTGATTAATCCAATAAATAAACAAACTATGACTATCCAATATACTGTGTATAATGACTTAAAAAGAAAGTAGAGTAATTAAATTATATATTTTAAACATTACCGGATATATAACCAAGTCATACAATATACATCAGGATGAAGATCTGACTTTCCACGTTCTCGATTCAGATTTTGACAACAGCGTTATGCAAACAAAAAGTTTGACTCGGATCTGAATTTTGCTGAAAAGAGTAGCTACTGAGTATTGATGAATGGTTTGGATGATATCTAAAATAGATTATATTGTTTGATCTACACAGATGAAGTCACTTTTATTCAACCTGGACTAAATGTAACTAATAATTCTTCTCAAAGATGTAATGTCACCCAAGCACTGACTGACTGGTAGAAGCAAACCAGCTTATGGCTTAATTTTGAATTGTCACACTTACACCTTTGAGCTAAACATCATATTTACCACGTTTTCTGAACAGGAAGGTGAATTCTAAGAAATACCCACATGAAAAATTGGGCAGTATCAGACATGAACGTTTGAGGAATTTGTGTTCGGAAAAAAAAATGGCAAAATAACCTCTCACTGTTAGGACTGTAAAAAAAAAAAGAATATGAATAAAATAGAAAGCAATATTCTATTTCTTACTGTTTTGGAAGAAAAGAGGAAGTAGGAAAAAAACTATGGTGCAATGTTTGCATTTTTATTTGAACAGAACTGACATTTCTCAGAGAGCAGCTGAGCACCTCCTTCAAAATGACCAACATCAGGAAAAATAAGAAAGAAACCTCACAGCTTCTGCTAGCCAATGTTGCACAAAAGGCACTGTTACCAAAACCTCCCCCCATCTCTAATGGGCGGGAAGTGGGACTACTCCTGGATTTGCCGTTGCCCGCTGTGCACGCCACTGCTTCCTGATGTGTGCAAGGGGAAACTTGCTTGATCTAATCAAAGACAGGAGCACTAGTGCTGCGTGCACATAGTCTCCTAGCACCGACATATGTTGACTTCCAACTGCAGAATGCCTTTCTACGACACTGTAGAGACACTTGACTTCCTATTGGGGAAGTGCAGCTTTCATTCCTAACAATGGGCCAACTGGTTTTCATAACGGAGATAAACACTCCCTGCTGTGAATTGTAATAGAAAAACATGTCAAACAACCAACAATAAAAAGAAGCACAGCCAAAAGACTGGCTTTTCCTGTTTTTCTGTGCAGCACAGAGGAAACTAAGCACGTGAACTACACTTGGCTTCTTACAAGTCAAAATACCACTTCTTTTAAATGAGAAAGAGGAAAAATGCAACTCATTTCTGACCCTTTTTTTCACTCTGAAGTGCAGACATGAAAACTGAACCCATTAGCACTTAATTGCCAGAGGGTATTATGAAACCTCTGAATGTGAAAGTCAGATGCTTTATTTAAAAAGAGGAATGGTTATTCAGTTTGGTTTTTTCCACCCTTTAAAAAGCTGTAATATTTATGAGCGATACGGACATCCAGCTGCCATTCTGATGATCCCATGATATTCTCTAGTGTTATGTTCTCTGCTTTTGCTGACAGAAGATCACTTGTTTAAAACCCCTCTCCTCTTCCATCCCATCATCTGTTCGTTTTCACTTGCCCTGCATGATTCTCTTCTTCATTGTCTTACTTTTTCCCCTGACTACCTTGTATAGCCCATTATTTTTATTTTGGCGCTTCTCATTAATTAGTTCTGTGTAAGTCTTCAATGAAAATCACTGCTCCTACACCCTCACCTTGTCCATTTGGCATGTTTGTAATGTATCTTTCCCTTTCTTGCTGTCCTTCTCATCTGCTTAAACTGGAAGAAGCCAACAATTAGGACTTCTCAGTGAGCACGGATGATCCTGCAAATTATTGGTCAATATTAGATCTTCTCACTTTGGGTCAGATTGCGCAGAGGTTGGTAAGATGAATGTGGTCATAGTTGTTTGATCTCTTTGACTTCAGATGCCACACATCGCTGTAGCTCAAGACAGCCTTAGTTCATGGTATGTCTCTGGTAATAGTTGATGACCTGGTATCTGAAGTGACATCTGTAGACTGAACAGCTGCCTACAGTGCTGAGAGTCATTTTGATAGGAATGAACTTTTGACAGTCTTGCTTTGACAGGAATGAACACGGCTATTCATTAGTACCTTTATTCTTTCCCCAAGCAGAGAGATCTTCTGTTCTCTTTTTCTGTGTGTCTTCTTTGTTATCTGTACTAGACCTCTAGAAAGAAATATTGGTACATGTGCCAGGCACATGGAGCTTCATATGCAGCAGACCTACAGTATTTAACTTGTAAGCATTTCAAGGAACACCAGCACACCTCCAGGAAACCTGATACCTCTACACTTCAAAAGACTGGATTCAACATGCATAGGTTAACTACACAACATGTTTATTTGGATGCATCTGACTCACTGCAACTATAATATGAATATTTGCTTGAGATCTGTGAAACTTCTAAGCCACAAGTGCTGGGAAGCTGAGCAAGTGTGCCTCTTCTCTTATTTTTCTCAAAGTATCCACATCACTGGCAGGTGAGTAAGCTGGACAGGCTGCTGATCCAGGATGTTCTTAGGGCTTTGGCAGACCTGTTTGTGTGAATTATGCCGGCGAGAGATGGTGGTAGAAGGGCTAAATCCTCTTAGGTTTGATGTCTAGCACTTCAGCCAGTCTGTGTGGTACTTTTTGTTAGCTGTGATTCTACTACAATGAGCCTACTGCTGTTTGATTTTAAACCAAGCATTTCAAAAGAGCAAAAATAACAGTGACTTCATCTAATGTTGCTATTTGTGTATTACATTTTTAAGTTTAGCACTCCCTTGCTCCACACACAGAGCCTCACACCTGCAAGTTACTGTTATCTTAATCATGACCCCTAAATCTCCTAGAGCGTAAGAGGATTCCTCATTCACTCACACAGTGGATGCCTGTACTTTGGGAACAGAAGGCACTGACTATGTCTGTGTTTATAAATGTGACATTCTAGACAAGCACAAATTGTGAGATTAGAAACAATAGATTACAGAATGCAAGATGTTTGTTACTCTAATAAGGATGATTAAACTATGGCTGGGTTGCGAGTGGAATGGGAGAGGTCACGGAAAAAGCAAGGGAGAAGAGTCAGAATGGGAGGCCTCAAATGTGTGGTTATCAGGAAGGCTGCTTCCACCCTGCTCTGGTTTCTGTTAATAAGGCCACAGCTTGGAACCCATCTGAAGACTCTAAAATATAAATGCATTAAGGTACATTAGCTACTATGGCTATAAAGAACCTTGGAGTCATGGCATTATCAGATATGTAGGACAAAGAACAGATTCCCAGAGCAGCCAGAGAAAACAAACAATTAATTACAAGAACAGCCTGCCCACATGTTGTTCTTCCCAGAGCCTGATACCAAAAATTCAAAAGGCGTAGATTAGATTTTAAGATGCTCCTAACCAAGGAAGATGCTGAAACTCACTTCCATTTCATATAGAATGAAGTATTCTACAAAGGACAGTCATATAACTTTTGTGCAAGGTGTGGAATAAAAAGAAATAACACACTTAGAAGCACAATGATAATCAGGATCTGTGTGGGATTGGAGAAGGTCAAGGAAAAGGAGCAGATGCTGGAGGATCTCTTGAGCTAATATACTTGGGCTGGGGTGGGAAGAGGGGAGGAAAAGGGGAAAGAATAAAGTGCAACTTGTAGATGGCTGAAATTCTCTCTCTCTCCTCAAGTAACAACTTTTAAATATTCCATATGGAATCTTAGAAATAATATGATATTTAGGATAAAATCTTTTCATTGTTAGATCAAATGTTAAAACTGCTAGTATTCTGAGTAGGCCCACCTATCGGTTATATTGGTGAATATTAACTACCTTTTTGTTCACATACCAGATTTCTGGCCTTTGGAATGAAAAAGAAACGGGCACTGTTTTTCTGAGGGTTTATATCACAGCAGAGGCAGTGAGTGATATGTTGTAATGGTTGGATAGTTTCCATCTACCATTAATGAAGAGAGAGAAGAGGATTTATCCAGGTATAAAGGTTTATCCAGGTATATATCCAGAAATAAAGACTTTTTTTGTTCCTAGTGATCACCAGTCCTTATTACCATGTTTTACTGAATTGGAGCTACACACGTGAGCTGTAAGAAATGTTATCAGCTGGTAGGCTATCATCATCTATACCACGAAATTTAGTTTGCAAGTTCAGTAAATGGATGTAAATAAATGTTCCTCCTCAAAGGAGTGGAAATAAGCAGCTGGCTGTGCTACATTATACTTGGGAATAGAAATGAGCATTCAGTGAGAGTAAAGAAAAGGAGAACTGGCTAATTTGGTTTGTCAATTCTTGAATGACAACAAAGAGGAAAAATGAGACTTGAGATTTTAAAAATGTATCAAGACTTCCAACAGTCAAATTTAGGCACTTGCTTCGGACTTTATTTTTAAGAAATCTTAAAGCTGAAGGTAATAGAGATGTTTACTAACTCAGGTTGCCTAGCAGTCTCTTTCTGCCAGAATTTGTGGGCAATGTACATGTGAGAATTGAAATTAAGCACAATATCGGTGCAGCCTGCATAGACAGGAATCTGGCACAGTACATGTCCAATGCCACAGACACCACTGCTGGAGAAAAGATAGAAGAGCCATTTTACCTGCTGTGAAATTGGGCCTAGTTTTATGCTCTGCAAGCTGCATGACAAGTTGTCGCTACTGAAATATAGCACTAAGGCTTAATATTTTGCCGATATTAACTGCTTGCATACCTCTTAGTAGCCATTTAATTTTAATTCATGTTTGCTGAGATTTTTCTTTCCCATCCCATGTTTGAACTACTTCACTGAATTTTTACATACTGTAAAAATGTACCTACAAAGGAAAAAGGGAAAGAGATGGCTCCTAGAGACAAATATATCACGTGGAGTCACAATTCAGGCCCAGACCTGCTCGCTCCCAGTTTCATGCACATGAATAACATTATTGCCTTCAATGGCACTTCTTGCAAACCTATACTGATGATGTTTGATGGATAGAGGCCTAAGCCTGATAACTATAAATTCCCTAATCAGAAGAATAAAAGCCTTCTAAGTTAAAATAAATAAATAAATATAAATTAAACTAAAAGGATCCTGTATATTCATATATATTTTCCTCTTTTTAAAGGCATGCTCTTTTTGATATGAATGTCTCAACTGTGGAATAGCTCTGATAATTAATACCATCCTGAGAAGCATCATTCCAATGGGTTAACTAGTACTGTTACAAAATATGCCTGTTGAATGTTGAAAAGATTATAAAGGATTTACAAAATATTTTATACTTTTTTACAAAAGCCGTGTACGATATGCGGCCTTATTTTATTGCATATCTGCTTTTTATTATTACTTATTTAAAATGTCAATCAGTTGAAGTTCTGGTTCTATACCAACCTGACAACTGTGCGGTAACATAGTGGAACCACAGAAAAAATGTTTATAATTGACCGTGCAGTGACACACAGTTGCCATGTCTTTGTTTTAGTTTGCATGAGTTATCTACACTCTTTACTATTTCCTGTTATATGTATGTTTGCATTCTACAGTTTTTATTTCAGATCTGCTAAAAAAGGTCCAGAATCTGTTGATATCTGTGCTGCAGGGACTACCTATAGCCCAAGGATATAGTCTGTAGTTCAGCAAAACCCTTGAGGACAAGAATAACCTCTTTGTTACTCAGCAAAGCAATTTATTTAAGTATGCAGTTGAGCATTATGCTGAAAACAGATGGAATAATTATTTCTTGGTGCTAAAACTGTGTTTAATTGTATTTCTTGCCTAGGCAATCAGGGAATTAAAGGATGACCCCGTAGCTTTAGCTGTGGTTTAAACTGTTGGTGAAAAATTACAAAGAAAACAGGTTAGTTTTCTTAGCCCTGTTTTCTTCTGAATGGTAAGCACAATAAACTGCTGTGATGGCAGACACAAACAATTGAAAGAAAATGTATTTGTAACCCAGTAACCATTTTGTGTATTCAAATGCAGAGAGGCACTTAGTGTTTCAGCTGTGTTTATAAGCAGGCATTTTACAGCATTTGTAGTGAATCTGAATCTGTTGATTATAAATGAATATTTAGCTTATTTAAACCAGTCCCTCATTAACAACACACATTCAAAAGTAGAATCCTTGTATTTATTGCACATACTAGTAAGAATGTGAATGCCTTAGAACTATACCAATGTTCCTCTTTCAGTATTGTTAAAATTTATTTCTAGATTGCCCCTCTTTTTGCTCTTATGGTCTTCTGAACACAGGTCTTTTTTTGAAAGAAAAGCGTGCACTCAAACAATTTTCCATTTTCACACTTACTTCTGTCACGTAGTCTGTTTTGCCATCCTACATGTCAACCCAAGCACTCAGTCTTCTGGGTGTGGGAGAAGTTTCCAGTACCACAGTTAACCAACATTCACACCCTGGGAGAGATCCTGTACCAGTTATTTGGATCCAATCTCACCTGCTGTATGCAGCCTTAAACCATGCTTGTTTAAGAGAGACCGGTCAAGCTATGCCTCAGCATTCCTACTGCAAGTACAGGATTGTGCATGGACAAAAGAGAAAGAGCCCCATGTAAAGACAGGGCTCAAATTCCAAATACCCTGCAGGAGAAACCTGTATGGCTCGTGCCTCTGCAGACTAGATCCAGTAATGAGCAAAAGGGATATGGCCTTTTTATTGCTGTGAATTATCGCTAGAGAGACTCTGAGAAGCAAAGGGATCTGGATGGACTTTAAGTGAAGAGAGGAGGATGGAAGCATGATGGAACAGAGAGGAGGTACCTGGCCTGGAAAGAAGCAGATGAAAAGACAGTAAGGATCATGCAAAAAGAGGTTTTTTTCTAAAGAGAAACAAGCAAGAATGGGAAAGGCAAGAAAAGCCAGAAGAGATGTTATTTCTCTTGAAGGTGAAGGAATTTGCACTGAAGTGTGCAGGAAAGAAAAAGCAAGAACTTCAAGAATTTATCACGTGGTTCAAACCATGAGAGATGAGGAGACTGTAAGCATTTTGATGAGCACGGAACAAAGTGAATTGCAAAGAATATGTCACCACATTACACAACTGCAACGGGAGTACTTCTGAAACAACCTGTCTACTTTTGACATATGGTTATGCCTAAGAAAAAGCCTATTCCTGGAGCACCCCACATTTCTAGATGGAAAGTGTCAAGGAGCATGTCAAGGAATATCTACCAAACTACCTCATTTCTTCATTTGCCACCTCAATGAAACGTTTCTGTAGGACCTTGTATATTGGTATATTGAATATTGTTACAGGACCTGGAGCCCTCAGTCACAAAATGGGGCCCCTGTGCTAGGGTCTAGTGATGCATTTCCATGCAATTCCTCCAGTGGGCTGGAGGAATTTGTGGTCTCTAGTAATGCATTTACATGCACACACTGACATTTGCAGTGCAAGGGTTTATTGTTGATGGCAGTGAGTAGGAGAAGAAGGGAGGAAAACAATCTCACCCTGTGCGCAATGCAAACCAGAAAATTTATGGAATGAAAACTCAGAAAAATCCCTGAAACAGGAAAGATGAGATTAATCATGTTTTTTCTCTGTAACCTTTTTTTTAAATCTAAATTTGGAAAAGCAATTTATTTGTTATGCTAAGGACACCAACTTAGTAACTTGAGATAAAATACTGCATTTATATTAGCCCCCAGAGTAGTAATCTCAAATGTATCCTCTCACTGCTCTAGTGATGCCATTACTATTTTATATTTATGCTATTATTTTTATAGCAGACTGTTCACAAAATATTTCATGTGCCTAATATTCATGAAGCCTCGATTAAACCTCTATTTAATTTTTTTTTAGGTATGACAGGATACAACAACATGCTTTTAAACCCTTAATGGATAAGTAAATACCTAATACATAGTAAAATACATATTTTTCAGTAGACTTGCACAGCAACTGTGAAGTTATAGTTCTTTTTCGTTTTAATTCCTTATTATTCACATGAAATTATACGTTACTGGAGGTAAATATTTGCTATTGAACAAAGATGGAATCAATGCAATCTAGGAGAGTTTACTATAAAACTTGAGTGGTTTTTTTTTTTCAGGGGAAGGGGGCAAAGGGGGAAAGAGAAGAGGAGGGAAACGATTTAACCATCTCTAGATCTAGCCATAGAATTCCTAACTCTATTTCTTTTAAATTACATTTTCCCCCGAAGGAAATTTCTCCTTTTATTTTGATGAGCAGCTAAGACAAACGTTCTCAAACCCCTGGTATTACTGGAAGAAAATCTTCCTACATGAAGAAGTAAACTTTATGCTCTCTTTAACATATATTGCTGGAAAGTACAATGACCTGATTTAAGTACACGTGGATAATCTCATAAATAGTGCAAACGCATGATTCTAAGAGTTAGCAGATTACAGCCTGATACTCCAGACCTCAGTCTGTTTATTAGCTATTGTTCTGAGCCCCAAGGGAGTCTACACAGTGACTTCTTCTCCTATCATCTGCAGACTTTGTGGAGTCTTTTTAGCCTGGGAGTGTGGTAAACCCAAAACTCCCAAGATCTTTGAAAACTCAGTTTTGCTTTGTTTTTAAATCAGTAACTATGCAACAACAGAAAATCTGATCACTGTTGTAGGTTGTGATATCTCCTCTCTCTCCACAGTCCTGCACCCCTCCAGAGCTCTGTAAATAAGCCTCCATCCTGACCTGCAGCAACCCCTGCTATTAGGATCTAGAAGTCTGTTCTGACAAGAGCCTGCGGATCATTCCAGACCACTGCCTAGGAGAACTGGGGGGTGGGTAGATTTTTCTTCCTTTTCTGTTTTTTTGGGGTTTTTTTTTGGTGGGGGTAGGGAGGAGAGAGGGAGGGAGAGGGAAAGGGATGTTTTTAAAACTTAATAGAATCAATGAAGAATTTAAAGAATACAGTTTAACATGTTATGAAAACAAAGGCTTTGCTCTGGTTCACTGCAGCAAATGCAGACGAAATGACACTTTTCTACTTGTGGGAACACAACATGGACTGAAATAGAAGGAAAGAGTGCATAGGAAAGGATTAGTCAGATGCAATCAGAGATCCTGATAGACAAAAGAAAAACGTAAATTTCTTTGTGTGTAATTGGAGGTGCAGCCCTGCACAGCTCAGCTCTGCTTCCTTGTAGCATTTGCCACTGATTTCCCATACTCAGCATTTTTTCCCTCCCCCATCTTTTCATATTGCTGCTCGTGTGGGCCAAAACCCAGCAAAAGCTGATGTGTGCTGAGTCTCACCAAGTTCCAGGGGATTGGTTCACATATCTAACATCACTCATGAGTGAGAAGACTGACAAATGTTCAGGACTCAAACTCTGAAGTGTTTGAGATAGAGATTTGTAAGGTTTGCCCGTAGAACTTTTATGTACAAAGAAGCATCAACAGTAATGCCGTCTTCAATCGTATACATGTACAAGACATCACTTTAAATGCATAAATCTACTTTTAGTAATGAGATAACTCATACTCCAAAGTTTAGGATGCATGCATGGCTTTTTTTTTTCTTTTTTCTTAAGACATGCATAAATATTTTCCTTACAATCTTAAGATCTTAGCTCTCTCAATCTGGATTTTTTTTCCTCTCTGATCAGTATCGGCACGTATAACGTTTATTTTGTATTAACTTCTTACAGCTGTACCATCCTCTTGTTTCTGAAGCAATGTAGGTTTTGCACACCCTCACACTTCCTTTTTTTTTTTTTTTTCCTAATCTTTAACTGTGTACATTTAGGAAGTTGTCACTTGTTTTGATTTATTCATTAAAAGTTTGTACTTTCCATATTTATGTCCAGACTATAGGTTGAGATTACTATGATACATTTGCTGGCTGGTCTACTTGATGACTTGCTGGAAGCATCATCTCATAGTTTAGATAACAGCTACAAATCATTAGAGACAAAAATGTTTCTTCAGAAATTTCAAGGATTTAGAGGATAACTCTAGAGTCTAGAACATGATGCATTGGGTGGAAAGTAATTTTAGACATGTATGAATACTGCTGTGCTGAGCAAAAAAAGAAAAATGTTTCATGTCTCTGTAAAATTACTTTTTTTTGTAATAAAATTTACATATATTTCTAAATAGGAACCTGTTCAAAAATTAAGTCAAAATGTTCATGTTAGTACTGGTAAAATTAATTAAAACAAATCTGAAAGAAATAATCTTTTTTTTTTTTTAAGTTGACCAAAAGAAAGGAATTAAATGTGATTTCAGGAACAGTTTAAGTCCAACCAAAAAGACGGGTCATCTGAAATATTTAATCGGACATAGCTACAGGTGATCTTCCCAGTACGTAGCCAGTAATTCTAACTTTGGCTTAGATTCACTTTTGGCTCACAGGTGATCTGCATTGAAACCTCAGGGTTCCACATATATCATCACTGAAAGAAATGGCCTCTGCCAGTCATTACTGAACACTAATTTCTTCTGCCCTCAAATCCTGCCCTGTAGTGGTTACTTGGGGAAAGCAGTCATTGTTTATCCCATCTGCTCCACACCTCGAATTGCCCTTCCTAGTGTGATCTGTCCTGTGATGATCCAGTGGCACCTGAGAAGCCTCCAGTCTGTCCCAATTAAGACTCAAGAAGAGGCAGAGGACAGCCGATCCCAACAGGCTCAGACACATTCAGAATACATCATAACATCATAGGGCTGCAGCAGTTGGAACCCTGGCCACCAGTGGGGAAGGGCAACACCATAAAACTAAAACACGATAGGAAAATACTATTTTATACATGCAAAATTTCCAAGACTTTCTAACTGTAGCTTGATCGATTCTAACCTGCTTTCATTTTCCACTACCACAAATAACAAAGAGTTGGTTTTTTTTGAGAAAATACATCCCTGAGCAGCTTGCATTGGATTTTAGGAAGAAAACAGAACTGACACAGAAAGATTTATTTTTTTTCTTAATGTATTGCAGGTAGAGGAAACTACACTCATTAAAAGAAATGTAATTCTTTATTGCATAAAGCCCTAAAAAATTGAACGCAGAGACAGGCATGACACAAATTTAGTCATGCATTGTGAATGAATTCCATTTAAAAGGCCTAGTTAAATTAAATATACTTACCACATCTATAATAGTATTTAGAGATGGCAAGAAGGCAAGACAGATGGCAAGGAAACAAAAGAGATCTCAGACAGATATGAGATATTTATGGTATATATTCTGAAACACAATCCTTCAAATTTACAAGTTTAGATTTTCATTGTACGACTAGAGGCCCAACCAGGACAGAGTAACAAGAACCTAAGCTACAGCAGGAGAGCCTAGGAGGCACTCTAGCAAAGCCAGCTAACATACCTCCAGGAGGAATGGATGTTTTCTAGCCCGAATGACCTGGCTGCTGGGGTCCCTCACCACAACACACCCAGCAACTCCAGGCACACTTAATCAACTTTCTGAGACAGTTTCATGGAGCTTGACCCTGGCTTGTATCAAATCCTTGCAGTGTGAGGCAAAGAAATACGGTTTCTCACATTCTCTCCTCTCTTCCTGCTGTGTCGTCAGGTACTGCCTGACCCACAGTTTGCAAACCAAAGAAAACAAATGAAATTTTGCCCTGCTCTTACTCAGCTGGTTTTCACGAGGTTTTATTTGCTACAAAACTCTTCCTCTGTGCCTCAATTCTCCTTCAGCACTTTCATGATCTTCTCCTGGTGGTCTCATGAGCTTGCTGCCGACTGTTGCACAACACTGTCTGAAATGGCTCTACCTCACAGTAACAAATCCACGGGTCACAGCAGGGACGGGAAAGAGTCATTGCCCATTGGGAGCTGTGGTATCTGCAGGCTGCACTACCACATTACCAGAGACAAGACCCTAAGGAACTTAATCTGCTTTATGCAGATCTGATCCATTTCAAAGGTCCCAGAAATGTGGTGCATGTAGGGCTTCAATGGTGAAAAATGCAAGCGTCTCTTGAGACTTAACATTTGGTAACACAAGTAAGGAGAAAACAATAAAGATATACTACTATTATTGGTGCGCCCGAGGAAGAAATGTGGTTTGACATTCATCACAACATTAATTTAACAAGGTCTTAACTCTGTGTTGCATTACCTTCCGAAAGTGCACACTGAGAATGTAGGTACAGAAACATCTGGGTTCTTTTTTTTAAATAGGCAAATGCTGTCTTTACTTTCCTCACTAGGATTTGCAGTGGCCATAACATAAACCTTATTGAGCACAATCGACATGAGAGGAGAGGATGGGGGAAGGGAGGAGGAAAATCAGTTGTGCTAGGGATTGTGTGACTAAAATAAGGTATTGAATTTCTGGTTTTCACAATGAAACACTCCAGGACAAATGAGGTGCTGAAGCAGGATTTATAATTCATTGAGTAATAGGATTTTGTACTGTTTAGCAGGATTAGGCATGTTAAAGAGAGACCTATTTATTTCAGTCTGACAATGGATGAGAAAAGTGTATAGTGCTCTTCATTGTTATTTTAAGCAATTTACAGGATTACTTAGTAGTGGAGGCCCTGCGCTCCCTCTATCTGTAATGTGTCACAGTAATGGTGATATTTGTATAATTGCAGTTCTCTCCATACAGTTTCAGAACCACAGCAGTTGAGGGATCAAAGGTGTGAAGGTTGCTGGAGGGGAGGACGGAGGGAAAAGAGGGATGTCAGGGGAGTAAAAGTAGAAACCAATTAAAACACTCCCTTATTAGGACCGTGACCTAGGTGACCTCAGCCCTCCGAGTCTTTGGGACAGCATGCTCTGTGACTTAATGGTTTGTTTCAGGGGTTTTATGCTAAAGTGCTGACTGTGCTTTCTCCAGCGATGTCTGCCACTGACATGGCAAGGGACTGAAACCTCTCTTGCAAAGTGGTTGGGGGGAGAAAGTTGTTTTTCACTGACACTTAGGATGGGATTTCCTGTTACAGACGTTATTATTTTATTCCTTTCTGCTCCTCTCTTAAAAAAAAAAAGGCAGCAAAACAAAAAAGCTGTACAGCTTTCTTATTTTTTCCTTTCTTAATATCCTATGGTTTTCATGAATTTATGTATTTCTGTTGGCAAATGTAGACACAAAACTATCAGCACATCCAAGCTAAGATTTCAGAGCAAAAGGCATGTGCGGAGAAAGTGGGATTTTTCCCAGCAGAGAGCTCATTCTAAAGCACATGCATGAAATGGCAGCACATGTCAAGAAAGAGAAGCTGAGAACCCAGATTATTCTTTGGGAATCTGAAATGCAGCTTAATTAAACCAGTATTACAGCCTTTTTCATAACTAAGTTGTTCATCATGGCTTCCTGAATTTAAAACATCTAAAGCAGTTTAAAAAATGAAATCCTTTCTCTCCAGAAACTTAGATGGCCAGACTATACTGGTTAAAGAATTCCTCTGGAAATCTGCAGAGGCTGCATAATGCACAGCTCTAGGTAATTTTAACACAGAAAATAAGCCACAGTGGCATGATTACTTTGCTCTCAAAACCCTAGAGCTCTGCTGTGAGCAACAGAATGACCATTTTTCTTCTGGCAGCCCCATTATTATTGAAGAAACTGGAAAACTAGGTGCTTAAAATGGGATGACTTTCTGTTGAACACCAAATTAAAAATATAATATGGAGAAAATGAAAATCTGCTTTATATTCCTCCTAGCAGACCAACCAAAAGTCTATTTTCACCTGGAAAAAAAGGCTAATGGAAAATCACAACAATCTTTAAAATCTTTATGCCACAAGTTCATAAGGGGTTCTCTTCATTTAACTATTGATAACTCTTCCACTTGCAGAACAGAGGGCCAACTGCAGCAGATGCCTACTTAATGTCCCCTTCTACCTAACAGAACAGGAAAAAAGAATAAAAAATCCTCCGAAGAACAGAATCAATTTTATGCATGCACGTATTTTAAGCGGCACCTGCAGAAAGTGATTACATTCCCATGGTCTCCACAGAAAGAACAGAACTACCTTCAAGTCAGGAACTCTCTGAACTTATTGAAGCAATAACAAAAATCTACAAATTTAGGTCTTCTCACAATTTGAAAGAGATATTAAATATTTGTCAATGCTAATCATCATATGACAAAATTAATTAAAAAACAATTTTTTGAAAATTAGTCATTAATACAGGCAGAGACAAAACAGAGGGGGGGCAATAATCTAACAAAATGGTCATTAGTGGCAGATTTGTGTTAGCATCCAGATTTGACTGGATTCTTTCTAGGCTTCAAAACAATAGGTTACCCAGCAACAAATAATAAAAATAAGGTCATAAAAATATATTAATGCTATCTGGCAACAAAAAGCTAATTCAAAAGACAGGACAAATTATTTTGGACCACAGCACTGATGGTCAGAATTGTTTTTTCTGCTCAGAAAATCTTTTATTGAGATACGAAACCCTTTTTCAAAGAACAATTATGCCTCAGAGAGTTCCTGGGAGGTGAACATGCCAAATTTTAAAAGTAGTCTGTATGCTACCCATGGCATACAGAAGTATATGAAATACTGCAAATAAAAAGCAAATTTGAGCACTCATTCTGAAAATGCTTGTTTATAGGTAAGTGATTAGACTTCCAAAGTGATTAATGAACATTTACTCTTGTGACTTCTTGGAGAGTCTCATGATTTTTATGACTTTCTTCTCAGAACCTCACGCCACTGGCAGCAAGGTATTATGTAAGAATTAATGCTTTCATTAGGGGAAACGTCCAGTTCCCAGAGCTCTAGAAAAACTTGTGAGCATGATGTCTGAGATTCAAAACTTGGAATGAAATGTGGAAGAATTTCAAATTAATCATAATAATGTAATATTCTGTGATTTTTGAGGTTTCTGGCTTGCAGTTTTGGAATGTCTTGGAATGGCAATATTGGCTGAACTTTTTGCTGTGCTGCTTATAAGATACAATAAGAGGTTCTGTAAGTAAATTATGACAGGTAGAATAGCTGCAACTATTTACTTAT
Source organism: Tringa tobata (assembly GCA_033628505.1). Classification (NCBI taxonomy): domain Eukaryota; kingdom Metazoa; phylum Chordata; class Aves; order Charadriiformes; family Scolopacidae; genus Tringa; species Tringa tobata. Next base: position 2,153,206 of record JAHREE010000220.1, read on the forward strand.
CTACTGGTTCTGTGCATCAACTTCAAATTATATTTAAAAGCCAAACTAAAAAACAGACCCACCATGTCATATTCCATTAAAGGGTATCGTTAAAATACCAATTTGGAAGTCATATTATGAAATTAGACTTTAGATTTTCAACCTATTTCAACATGTAGAAAACTATTATAACTCTATGCTTGATGTTTTCAGAAGTGTCCACACATCATACTGTTTTATATTGACTCGTTTTCAACAGTAAGTAAAAGTGGTTAATGAGCAGACAACCAAATCCATCAAAATTATGTTTAAAAATAACCCTCAACAATTATTCACTTTAGCCCCATTTGTGCTGTCAGTGGTTTATGCTCAAAAGCAGATTGGGTCACATCTGAAATGTGTTTCAATCCAGTTGTTAGGAATAGCAATTATCAACAGCACAGACATGTTCCATCATCTACAACATCATGTCAGAATGCTTTGAAATGTGCTTTGAGGAGAAGTAAGGTTATTTCCAAACTTTACATAGAGGACTTCATCAGAAATGAACTGGTGTATGTATGCTAGGCAACTGCACTGGTAAACTATTCAGTCACAGTCTTTCCAGTTATTTCCTTTTATATTAGTATACCTGGAACTATGTTTTAATGCACGGATTCTTTAACTTGCATTATATTATGATGCTTTGGATACCTATTTTATTTAAAAGGTAGTTCAGGATACCAGCCCATGAAACTTTGCTCCTCCTACTGATATACACATCATCAGAAATCCAAAGCCTTACAAAGAAACCTTCCTAGGATCAGAAGATAGACCCTCTTAGAGGTTTTTAAATTAATCTAGAACTCATTTTTGTGCCTTCTACATTTAGGCTTGTTGAGTTGATGTCCCATTTTTCATTATTTTTTTCCCTATAGTAATTTTACCTGACATATCACAAGCTGAAAATTACCGATTTAAAAGGTTCCACAGGTGATATGCAAATACCTCACTGTCCCTGAACTACTTCTAAAGAATCTGTAAAGGAAAGAAGGGCTATTATCAGTAAACTAGAATTCACTATGCAGAGCCCTGCCTCTCCACTAAAACTACCAAGCAAACAAAACCCCATACTCTCCAGTGTCTGCAAAACCGTCGGGAATGAAACCTACTGTGCCAGATTAGATTTGGATCTGAAATGAAAACTAATGCATGGATTTGCACTCTTAACCTTCCTCCGTAGACTGTAAATCTAATCCATTAAGACATATATCTTTGAAACAAATTATTTGGAGGTCTTATAAGCAGATTTCCTATCTTAGAAGAGTAGGGCCTTCAGCTGCCCTCAGCCAAACCTCAGACACAGAAGCAGACTACGTAATTTTACTACCACACAACACGTAAGTAATGTTTGCAGGATTTGGTCAGTCCTCCATATGAAAAGATTCTGCTATTCTTAAAGAGTGCCTGGTAAGATTTTTCAGTGCATGTTGGAGTAGGAAATACATAAACTATTGTTGAGCTCAGTGAAGCTCAGTAGTAAATTCTTCTTTTTTAATGATAAAACAGCAATGAACTATTGTGAAAACAACTGAAGAATGACTGCAAATGATTCAATTAGTTCTGCTTAGATAATGTAACATTCATACTCCTTGGAGCCATCACTCCCTGAGGATTAGTTCTGATAGATACAAATTGCAGTACTTGTTCAAAATATTTGCTCAAAAACCTAGTGTTTCAGTTCTACAAACTCAAAACACCTGACTCTACAGTCAAAGCAAATGAATTACAAACTAAAATCTACTGCAAGGTGACGTGAGATTCAAATGCTGATTTAGATAAGAGTCTTTAGTTTTAGCAAGTAAACCAAGAAAGGCTTTTGAAAAGAACATTGAACACAGTTTAGAACAAAAGCAGAGTATACTTTAAACACAGATATTAAAAAGGTATTTTCTACTAAATAGCTGCTATCTTCTTTCAGAAGATGTAAAATATTAACTTTCCACTGCTGTTACAAGTAATTTAAGGCCTGACAATGATCCAAAGAATGTGTAAATTCTGTATCCCACTACTGAGGAAAAGGAGTGAAAATAATGGCATAGCCATGGTAAAAGAGCATAATCCCACGTGTGCAATTTGCCGTGGCACCATGGTAACACATGTACTCCATGCTCTACAGCTGAGCTGAGAGTTCTGCAACAGAGGTGACATTATTTTATCTTGTTCAAATACTGCAATGTCAACAAAAACTCAACAGGAAAAGGCTTAGTTCTGTGAGGCTTCAAACAACTTAATTCTATCAGAGACTGGGTTGGCATAAGTTTGATAGACAATTAACGTCATAACAGTGGGAGTGTATATACACTGGGAGTGTAATAATATAGTCATGACTCAATTCCTTTGCTGTGAAACACAGTTAATATTTACTCTTTTGTGTCATTTATCAGACTTACACTCTTTGGTTTTCCATTATGTCCAGCACAATGATACTTTCATGCCCAGTAACCCAAATGATAAACAATCTAATATAGTCCCTATTGAAGTGCATGTATTTACTATATTCATTTTTTCACTGGTTACACAGTAGAGTTTGTTTAGACGTGAACACGTGAGTAGCTATGCACAGCTGAAACAGCACTTCTCCCAAATCCCAGTGACACATGTTTGTTCTTTCCATCTCTTGGAAACCTAAAGTAGGATATTTTTTCTAATGACAGATGACCCACAGCTTCCAGACATCAAGTTTCTTTAAGATGTCAACTTAGGTACCAAACATCGTTAGTCATTTTTAAAAATGTTACTCCTTTTCACTGTGGCGCTGGATGTAGATGAGTCCACCCAGGAAGAAATATGATTCCCTGTTTAAATTAAATACACTGTGTTTCTGCAGTGATGACATTGAATACTGGACTGACCTTCCTAAGTGTAACAAATGCTTATCCCTTTAGTAAAATGTAATATGTTGACCTTTTTTCCCCACAGGAATCATAATTCCTTATTAGCCGACCAAGAGACATTTTGGTCATCTGGCATTTAAAGAAAAAGATCTGAAGAAAACTGTTGCAGTTTTTATATGCTTCTATATTACAGCCTCCAGAAAAGAAAGAATGCCATGGATGCTGAAAAACACAGAGTTCCTACTTCACAGAGGTAATACTACAGACTGGGTTGTATGACATTACTTGCAACAACAGAAAAGCAGATTGCGTGATCTGAGACAAGTTTTTGACTTTTCCAAGGATAGCATTCATACATTGTAAGGATTGCAACTCCTGCCAAATGAAATATTCAGCATACCTGATTCAAATGCTGTAATCACTGTTACTACTTTCTCTTTTTTTGTGTGTTTAAAATCATTGAAACTTTACAGTGAGTTTTTTGTGGAAAGGAAGCAGTTCAATTTCAAGTACTCCTTTGAGGAAAAATACTGTTCTATTTCATTATGGCAGATGTAAGCTGCCCTTTAAAATAACTCAATATCAAAATTCATACCAAAATAAAGACATTAAAAACAGGAAATAGAAAGGGTATGGTTATAAAATATCACTTTCCTTTTCCTGCTTCTGATTTATTCCTAACTCTGATTGTATTCATTGTTTCCAAAATGTGAAAAACACTTGTGTAATTCTGGCCTTTATTTCTGGAGATGAACATCAGGAGAGACTCATTCTTACTACTTTTCACAATGTAACTAATATGGCTAAGGATCTGCTATATTTACTGAAATACTTAATGCATGTAAGTCTCCATATATGCATAATTGTGCCACTGTAATGATTCCTTGTACTGTTCAAGTGGTAATTCCCTTGCACATCTATGAAGGTGCACATCTCTCTATATCTAGATGAGGATTGCTTATACTGAATTGTTATATCAACCAAGTTAAACTACCTGACCATATGAATTGGGACCATTGTTTCCTCCTATTCCATGGTATCAAACTAAAGAGTCATGAGAGTGAGATAATTAATTCACATGTAACTTTTCACGACTGTTTGGAGCACTTCCCCTCCACCCCTCCAGATTATTTTTACACGTGTGGTATTGCACTGAATACACCTTCCCAATACTGGGCTGCTTTTCATTTCAGACTTTAAGCACTAGTGTTATTGTACTAAATTCAACTTATAGAGCTATGGACAAGAGTATTTGCCAGGGCTAACATGCCAAGCTAACAAACAACATGTGACAGAAGTTAGTCACATTGCATAGCGCTGATCTGGCAGTGAATATGATATGAGAACCTGTACAAAATGAAAAACTGAATTTTATGCTACACTACAGGAAAGTGCAGCTGAAGAAAGAGCTATCAGGAACAAAAAGATGTGGAATGACAGGCTCCTTTTTTTTTCCTTTTTTTCTTTTTTTTTGCCCAATACTTCCAGACTCTTCTCAGATAACTGTCCAATAATAATTTTTAGAACTATATTTATCAGAAATGACAATAAGCATGTCGCATTCTCTTAATGTTGTCCATACACATAAGTAGTGAAATACTATTTTAAATGTAGCAAAAAGTCATGATTTTCTGTTTTAAAATAAAACTATTATATATGTGCAGTTTGAATCTTTTGCCAGCTCTATTTTATGAGTGTGCATGGTTCCAAATGCAGCTGGAACTCATGCTGTGTCTCTGAACTGAGGAATAGCAAGAGCCCTTTGGGGTATTTAGAAACTTGGGGGAGTCATATGAACTCCCCATGTAGCACTGAGTATAATGTCAAAGCAGCATTGACCAGTCCCTTTTTGGTGGGAAGACCGGACGGACGCAACAGTGAAGCAAGGGATACAGCAGCTGTGTAATTCTGCGCTCCAAAACTGACTCCAGAATCTTTCTGGCTTTGTTCCTTATCCTAAAGGCTGTTATTTTCCCAATGTGCCAGAGAGCAAACTCAAAACTACGTGCCCTTGGGCTATCAGCTCTACACCTGAGTACCCCCACCTTTTTCACTTGGTTCAGCAAAACCAAGTCAGCAAAACCAAGACCTTTTGGCAGTCTCCTTCGCACTTTAAATAGCACAGTCTCTTTGTTCCCCTAAGCTGTTTGACAGGCTGGAGGTTAGGTGCTGACAGACCTAACGAGTTACGGTTTGCCCCGTCTGCTGATGCAGCAGGGAGCTGGTTTCACGCACTCAGCTGCGCTATCCCGGAGATATGACCGCATTTCATGTTAGTCAGAATGAATGCAGGAAGATACTTCTCTGTCGCCTAAAGCCATTTGAAGCTCAGCACAGACAAATCTCCTCGCAGCCATGTGGTTCTACCCCATTCCTTCGCTGTTGCTTACATCTCCAAAACAAAGCCAGACAATGCGTCCTCCAAACCTGTCTTATTACACGTGAGCACATTTTTCCGATAAGGTAAATTACAGAACAAAGGGAAATGCACCGCTTCAGCTCCCCCTTTAATTATCAGTAGCTGGAGACACAATTAATTTTGGAATTAAGACTGTCTCCTTTCATAAAAACATATCCTTCCTTGTCTGGCTATGCTTCTTTTTTTTTTTTTTTCCTTGTCCAAGCGATGTTAGTAATTATCTTCTGGGTCACCTCTCAGTTGTCAATAGCCTGTCTATGTGGAGCACTGTTTCTGCAGTGTTTATAACAACAGGCTGTTTGTGGCACTGTGCAGCACAGCCAGGAAACTGAGGGAGGGAGGGAGGAAGGGGGAAAAAAAAAAAAATCATCAAAATACTTCAGCAGGGCTACAGAAGCTGATATTCCGGAGTAATTACAGATGTCATACAACCTGGTAACATCTTTGAAACACACGGCCTTCTAATGAGCACGATAAAGCAATTGTTTCATGTCTTGAATGTGGCATAATTATAAAAAACAAAACCCTACCTCTGAGCTAACTAAATCCCTGGCTAAAGGGCGTGGATTTCACAAGCTTCAAATAAGCCTTAGAAAATGCCATCACTACCCACTCTACACGATCCTAAGGGAAGGCATACAGAAGATTTGGGAATTTATGGTGACACAGACACGGATAAAGCTGAGCATATCTTAAAGAATGGAGATTTCCGGCTGCTAAAATGTGCTGTGTTGATAGCTTTGGAGATTGGAGCTCCCCCCATAAAATATCTGCTCAGAGTGGAAGGAACCACACCTAAGGCAGGTGGTGATAGGATAATTTTGTCTCTGTATGGTTGACTCTGTATGATCCTTGAGGGTGCCCCCTAGGTTGTCTGTTAGACCAGCTTTGCTCTGAGGATAAGATCCAAAAATGAAGACAGGGACTGGAATCATAATAATCTGTTCAAGTAAACTGGAGGTGTGTTGTAAATGGGTAACATGAGATAGACTCAGACTAGGATGCTACCAATGAAAATATAATAACCCACTACCACTGACCAGCCAATCCCTTTCTCTCTTGTTTTTATCTCAGAATGCCACTGCCTTATACCTAGTTGTGCCTCTGAATTATAGCTTCAGCAGCAGTCTTCTACCTTTGAATCGGGACAGAGGGAGGAACATTTTTAGAAGACAGACAAATAACAACCACATCCTGCTCATGCTAGGAGGTGAAGCAATACAGGTCCTAAAATGAAAATCCCTCTTCTCTTAGAAAATGAGCACTTGGCTGGCCTAGGAATCCCATAAATTTCTGAGTCAGGGTTCCTGCTAGACAGCGCATGTTGTCTTACTAGCCTACAATGTAAGAATATAATTCTTCAATTTCAGTTTGTGATACGGTGATTAAGTGTAGTTCACTGGCCTGTAATACAAAATTTCTAGAAATACTGGCTCATTCAATGCTGCTCATGATTTTAAATTGATGAGTTTCTCTCTCTTAGACGCTTACGTGCTGGAGAACAACCCAAGGGCAAGTTAAAAACATAAAGGAATATTGTAATGCAAATGTATCTAGTGTTCTCCTCCAGAAAGATCAGATTATTTCCAAGTTCTATTCATAGAACTTGCATTTACTTTTGGAGATTCTCCATGAGACAGGCACTCCCCCTACAAAGATGGCAGTTTGGGCCATCTGATTGTGACACCTGGAGCTTGGTTACCCTAAGTGACAGCCAGCACAGAGGAATTGCCAGAATAAGACTGGAGTGTTACAGCACTACAAGCAATAAAGCAAACAAGTAATTTGCATTTCAGCTTCCCCCATCATCCCTTTAGTTGTGGAATTTCAGTCAGTTCTTGTGTTCTCAGTGATTTATATTACCTATGGTCTGGCTATTGCCATAGGGGAGTGTGTATGTATTAACTGCAGTGAGAACTTCATTAAAGTTCAGCGACAGAGAGCAGAAGTTAAGCTTGTATGGCTGAAAAGAAGTTGGGGGTTACTGCAGGGTGGACTGAGGTGAGCAGAGAGCACCTCCATCAACATAAGCCAGTCTGGCCTGGGTGCCATCAGTCCCATTGACTGTAAGGTGATATACAACTCATGGTGATTGCATACAGAACTGATCACAAATGCGTAAAAAATTGCAAATAAAGTTACTACACTTCATATGGGGTTCAACATACTGATTCTTGACTCTGTATTTCGGTCGACATCTTTCAAGACAGTTTTCTTTTTATTTATCCTTTCAGTTACAGATCTATGCTGATCTGCCAAGGTAAAACCACTGTCTCTGAAAAAACTCATCATAGGAAGAACTATGACTCCCTGATCAATGAGATGTATTTTCTTTTTAAACTTTCCCACCGAGGAATGCCTGTGCAGGCTAAGATGACTGATGATGCCATGACTTTCTGATGTTCATCACTGAGAACACAAGAACTGACTGAAATTCCACAACTAAAGGGATGATGGGGGAAGCTGAAATGCAAATTACTTGTTTGCTTTATTGCTTGTAGTGCTGTGACACTCCAGTCTTATTCTGGCAATTCCTCTGTGCTGGCTGTCACTTGTTTGTAAGGCACAGTCCAAGCAGAGGAAGTTTTGATATGTCACCATTGCCTTCTTGCAGATAGGTTTTTGGGAAGCAAGGTTACTACAAACAAACTAAAAATAGTTGGCATGGAGTGCAAATGGTTCTAACGATGACACAGAGAAAAAAATAGTCTCTTCATATTCCTGAGTAACTGTACACACGTGTGTAATTCCCAAAGCACTTAACATTGCAATGTAAACACTTTCCAGTTGTTTTCAATGATATAGTCCTCTTACTAATCATTCCAACCTGAAATTAGTATTGTGGTGAATGGTCATTTGGCTGCTGCTACTAAAACCTTCAGTTATGTCTGCAAACTATCTTCATTAACTAGAGCAGCCCAACTCCCTAATTAGAACTAAGTGATGTCTTGGTTAATCAAGTCTTACACTTTGTAGTTAAGACATTAAAGTGTTAAAAAAAAAAATAAAAGAAAAATGTAAAAAATGCATACCATTAGGTCAGCACTAAAAAAAACCCACCAAAAAGATTATTTTACCCAATGAAAAAAGACATGTTTAACCTATAGCATCTTCTGCTGCATCATACCTCAAAATAAACAGAGGCTTATAATGCCAAGCTGAAACATAATGGTGTATTGCCTTAAAATCAGAGCTTAATTAGCCCAAGGGAGAACAAACAATTGGGCAGGTTCCTCCTGCAGCTGATGATTAGCTCTCATTATTTCAGGCTGTCTTCTAGGCCATGTAGCAGAGCAATGGAAGATAATCAGGGAAAAAGTTTACTTCAATGAGAGCGCCTGCCAATGCAAGTCTTGATTTAATTTCATAGGACAGCACAGGTTATTTAAATTCCAGCACAGTAAGATGTCAAATGTAGACAGTGCAGGTCAAAGAAGTCAATCAAATAAAATGTAAGTAAAATTGGGCGTTTTCAAAAAAAGGGAAAGGAAGAGTTTTACCACAAGCAGCAATCATTGCAGCATTAAATATTTTTATGTTTGTCCAAAGTATTGCATTTGCTAATGTATGGAAATACATTTCACAAAAAAATTACATTTTTTTAGGCATAGAGATAGGCAGCGGTGGAAAAAAGCTATTTTTGCAAATAATTTCATAAAAGTATCTGACCTTGTACCTGTAGTAACAAGGAACCACATCTAGTTGCCGAAGATATTCCTTCTGATTAATAAAATATGATACAACTGCTTCTTTCATGAGCAAAACTATTTGTTCTGTGTTACTCCAGTTATGTACTGATATAACTCACTGCTATGACACTGTCTTGAAAATGGAGTTGAAAAAATGTAATCAAGTTCAATGACTACATTTTAAGCAAAGGACCCTGATTTGCCTAGCTAAGTGGGACTGTAAATTCCCACCCTACAAGAAAGGAAAATACTTCTTCAGCATCAAGTCCCACACAGTGAGGAACAGGGGAGATTCTCTGTCGCTGGAGGGTCTATCTAGGTATAATTCCAATACAGTCTCTGATATTTGCAGCGCTAGGATATGTAAGCAATTTAGACTTTGCACATGAAGATCAGCTCAAAGAACAGAAGGCAAGCCCTGTGAACGAGTCCCTCTTTAGCTCCACTGGTACAGGAAAGTATGGAAGAGCAGTTAATATGCCATATCTACACGTCCAAGCTGGAGCATTTGAGCCTTGAATGCATGGAGAGCAATGAGCAAAGCAATGCAGTATTTTACAAAACTCAGCAACATTACACAATTATTAAGGCTAGAAATGAATTTCAGAGATAAATGCAATTGCAGCAGAGGTGAAGAAAAATCTACAATGCAATCATTCAAGCAACAGTTTGGCCAGGTCACCAGGATTAACACCTTCAGCTTCTGCAAATACATCATGGGAACTTTAAGAACCACAAGTGCTCAGGGCTTTGTTTTCATCTCTTGGGCAAACATTCTACTTTGTGAGTCAACAGCAGAGTTTTGAATAAATGAGTTTACCTATACTGTCTTCTAGCCAACCAATAAACAAGAGTTGCAATAGTTAATCCTAGATGTTATGAAAGGAGTTTTAGTTGGATTCAATCCTTTTAATTTGCAACCTTTGGCATTCAGCCAAATAGTTGTGACTTAATAGGATCTGCAAGTTAAAATTAAAATCCTGCATGCCTGTCTGTTTTAGTTCTTATCCCACACTTCCTCTTTGGTTAAAACACTCCGTTATTACTGCTGTATCCAGAGCCTGTATTTTGTCTCCAGTCTCCTTTAACTTGTGGCAACCCCTACTTATCAAAGACCCAAACATGCTATAGTATAACTACTGGGAATAGTTATATATTCTTTTTAAGTCTCCAAAGAACTTTTGTTCAGGTCCTTAGAAGCAAAAAAGAGACAATGCGCAAGCTCAACAGACATTGAGACAGAGCCTTGGAGGTACATGGAACCCATTATATACTACATGCATCTATAAAGTAAAAAGCACCTTAGAGAAAGTATAGGGCTAAAAGCTGTAATTTAGAAATATTTTTGTTTGTTTGTTTAAGATATTTCATTCTCTTTCTGCAAATAACAAATGTAAGGAATTCTGATACCCATTCAACTGAAGGATTAGAAAGAATGAACAACTGCTGTGTTTGTATGTTATTTTTACTACATAGAAAGGAAACAATTTATGTTATGTAGCATAGGCCAGCACTTACAAAAAATACTTATATGCATTCTAACTACTGAGGATAACTCTGAAAGACATTAGAGGTAACAATTTCAACTACAGAACAACTGTGAATTTTTCCTTCACTTTTTTATTTACATTCTTTTTCTTCTTTCAGGCTTTTTCTTTCCTTCGTTTGCATTCCCCCTCACATTTCTATTGAAATTAGACAGCCAAATGTTTTAAACAATAGAATGTGTAGCAAATTCAGCATCTGGCAGTTTGTTGTCAGTTTGCACAATGAATATACACTGTGTTGTCTACTGCAGCCGCAGGGCCTTGCTGACTTGGGAATCCCTCTGCTTTTGTAAACCAATAAAAATAAATATACATGTATTTAAAAAAGAATCCAGTTGCTCTCAGAAGAACTTATAACCAGAATACTTTCCTGCTTTATACTCTCCAGTAAACAAGACAAAGATCAAAGTTACAAACTGAGAAATCCTGAGACGTTTCGAAAAATTTGCTATTGAGTAGTTCTTAAGGACATATGTAACATTTATTATTCCCTATGAGTGTCTTGTAAGGAAAACCTCAGCAAATGTCTTAGAAATTCTTATTTTAAGATGTGCACACTTTATACACCTCTGTCGATAACAAAACAATAGGGGCAAGATAATAAGTTTTTATCCTTGATTACTTTTCTGCTTTAGTGGAGTGCCCCCACTGTGATCTGTACAAGACATTTCACAAGACATTTATCTACAAGAGAAAGGAACAGAAAGAAATTCAGGCGGAGTGATTAAACCTGATGTCTCCTTTCCACAGACACGTGCACAGGCTTAATCAATCTGACGCCAGCCGTCTCTCCACTTTCACATTGCCTGCTGGCTTTATGCCTGACAGATTCCACCTACTGTACATCTTTGTAGGCAGAATAAAGATGTGAGATAAAGGAAGCGAAGTGAGCCAGCAGAGCAGACTGCATAAATTGCATGCCACTAGTCTAAGCTGCGTGAGGCTCTGATCCCTGCAACTATTGCTGTCTCAGCCACCCTGCAGTGCAAATAGAGTGTTTATGAAGAGTATATGTTTGCTCTTGAAAGGCAAGGCTTACAAAAAGTTAGGCTTACTCTGCTTTTTTCCAAACTGTGAATGGTAATGCTTTCAACATTAAAGAGTCTGCCTCCTTTAAGTGTTGAGTTGTCCATCTACACATACTGCACTAGTCAAATAGGAAACATATTGTGGTAATGGAGGTTCTTATGAAAATTTACCAATTCATCTTAGACACACTGACATAAGAGGATTTTTTTAAGCAACACCTATTAGGCTTGCTATATGAAAGCAATGACTATTTCAGCCCAGAATTTTCCTAAGGGGCAAAAAACAAATACAAACTGTAACTAAATCTCCAGCATTCCCTCTCCCCAGTGAAAAAGGCCAACAATGTTGCAATTTGAAATTCAGTAAGAAAAACAGTTAGCATAATAAATTCCTCTGGGCTTTATGTGTCCTCACTGAGGGTAATATTGGGTTCTCCCCTAAAGAAAAACATCCCCTGAGGATGAAATTCTAGGACAGTAAATACTGTGTTCTGAGAGGAGAAGACCTGCCAGCTGTCTTAAACTGAAATCCAGGAAAAATCCCTTTTCCTTTCCTATCCGTGTATAATTTAATATTTCAAGGCCCAAATGAGGTGCCATATTTGTGCACAAGATGCAAGGAAAGACTCTGAAAAAAAAGTAATGTCTGTAGGAAACTTTAAATAGCTCAGATAATAGAATCTGGGATCAAAAAAGTAGAGCTTCTATTTCCAGATTGATAACCTAAAAAGTTTAGAATAATAAGAAAATTACAAGAGTAAGAAAATTACATACATGTATCTGAAATTACAAATCACTGAAGTATGTTTCATTAATTGAAATAAAGCTCAGTGTTATCACAAATCTATTGGGAAAAAAACATATAGACAAAACAGATCACAGAGCAAGTTATTATAGGTCAGCCATACTCCCAACAGTGTGGGCCAGCATCAAGGAATTCTAATTCAATTTCGTTCTATGATAAAAATCATAATAAAATACTGAGTAAGAAAAATTATTTTCAAATAGATACGTAAGCAGTTGTAAATAACTTCTGTATGGCTGGAAATTTCCCTTTCTTTTCATGGGAGGATATGGTTATGTGAATGGCATCTATTCTTGATGATAAAACATATGGAGTGTCCTTAATTCAGGAAAAGTAGGATAAAGAAAAAGCCTCCTGAGAATTATAGACCTTCACAAACAATCATGGTATAAAAGAGATCATTCACTCAAACGCAGGAGAAGAAAGATAAGAACAACAGGGTGTCTTGACCCCAGTGTTTTAATAGTGGTCATATGGAAAGAGCCAGATGGACAATCCTGTCCTAAGAAAACCTAACAAAAGGTTCATTTGAATTCTGTCTGTTAACATTTCAAAAAAATTTAAAAGGACAACGTCAAAGCGGGTACTGTAGACCTGAAAAATAGACATCACGTCATCCATATCCCTGTGTTCTGCTCTCATAAGCAGGCAGTCAAGAGGATTCTTGTAAATACAAGTATTCTTCCTGTCCTCATAGCAGAGGGAAGACAGACTTCCCAGAGAGAATACTACACATAGAGGTCTATGGTTTGGATGTCTATCCACTGCTACAGACAACTCAAGTATCCTCTGAGACAAAAGTATATTGGTGTCTTTCTAAATGTACCCTGTTGGAGTGCTGGTGTTTTTTTCTCATACTAAGATAAATATACTTTCAAAACTATGCCATTTTTAATAAAATGCTATCATCACCTATTAGAGTGATGTATATTCCATCAGTCTAAAGAAAACAGAAAGGCATAACGTTTCACCTAAAATATTCTAAATGCCAAGTGATGCTATATGCAAATAGGAAATACAGCTAGATATATGCATAGCACATGGTCTGCCAGGACATTTCGCACGTGTCTTTTGAATCTTTCGGACACTGACAATATATTAAAAAAAAAAAAAAAGAAAAAAAATCCACATGAAAACAGGGAAATCAGTCTTTCCCCTACTTTTTTTTTTAATTTTTCTTAATTTCCGGTTGACAGCTTAGTCCTACAATCTACAAACTCCTATTTCTGCCTGATCCTGCCACTGAGTAACAGTCCTTGATTTGAGACACCGGAATCTGTTACCCATAAAATAACTGTGTAAGTGATATTGATCCAACTCAGAATTGGATCAAGTGGGAAAGAACAAGCACAAAAAGCAAGAGATCGCCAAGTTTCCACTGATGTTTTCAATCCTTAGATGAACAGAAAGCAAAATCTTGAAAAACAAACAAAATAATTTCTGCTTAAAGAATGGTGCTGTCGACTTGTTAACAGACCTTCAAGAAAATAATCACGTGTAAACGGGAGGAGAGATTAATTTCTTTCTAGTCAAGAACTGGGGAGTCACCATTGCTGGGGCTGCCCAGAAGTAATCACTACACCCATCCTTCTGCTTTCTTTAAGGTTTAGCTCCACAGGAACATGCACTTCACAGACCTACCACCCTTTGCATTTCAGACACCCTTTTACCCACTATTTTTTTGGTACTCAAATCTTTTTGTAAAAGTCTCAGAAGACAGGATGGAAAAGGCAGAGTCCCACCTTTGGATCCCTCCTATGGAATCAAGGCAGTTTTACTCAGATCTGCATCACCCCACGGCAGCCAGGATTTATGCCTGGCATGTCTGAAAGCTTTCTTGGATATGAAAATCCTTCTTTAAAAAGAACAAATGAAAAGGAGGGAGAAAGAAAGCTCACTGAGCAGTAGAAACAAACTACCTAAGTAAAACAGGCTCAAGGCTGAGGCATGTGATTTAATTGGGGATGTATTTAGGCTAACAGGAAATGCCAGTGATAAGAAGTTAAGGACTAAATGGACAATGTCTTCTAAGGGATTTCAAGTTCTTTGATGGGCCTATGAGGCAGAAGTCTTCTAACAGTCTGGGCTGCAACCAGAGTTAATTATGGATTTATATATGTGGAGAAAAGGCTTGATAGTTATCTGTAATAAGCCTAAATTGGAGAGAGACAACCTGAGGTCAGAGAAGTTATTAGTCTGCCACAGAAAACTGGCAGTGAATCCAGGAAAATTAAAGGGGGGAGGGGGGAAAGCAAAAAAGAACCCCCAAACCCACTCCCCCCTGCTTCCCAAATTGAAGTAACACTGCCTTCATCATCCTCAATTCTTAGCTGACACGGAAAAATCAAGGCTTTCCCCTTTGATAGTGTCTGTTAAATTTACTTTATTTTTTCCATGCAAAATACTTCAACAATCACTCCTTTACCATGCTGTCACAAAGTCACAATAGACAGCTGAAAACATAGCTAGTTTCTGGAACGCAGGAATTTTTCAGGACATCACCTTGTTCTGAAAATGGAGATGGTATTCCTCACATACAGAAAAAAGGGTGCTTGGAGGCTAAAAGCAACTCTTCTCACTCATGCAAGCAGCCAGTACACTACCTGGCTGAGCTTCTGCTGCTCTGCCAGAGGTTGGAGGTTACAGTTTAAGAGAGTTCCAGCTGTGACAGAAAAGTGTTAAAAAAGCTCTGAAGGTAGAGGATTGAAGGCCAGTTTTCTATGTTGTCATAAACATGAGGTATCTATGAATGAACAAATTATTTGCTCCTGGGGCACTCTAACTTAATTTGCTGTATGCGTGTTAAATCGAATTAAAAATCTTGCCTTTCCAAAAAATTACTTTACTGCATTTTCAAAGATGCAGTTTGATCGGATGACTTTGATTTCGCCAGAGGCCTACATTATACACATTGTGCCTGCCAAGCCTTCACAAAAAAAAAAAAAAGTATTTAAGTGCCTGTTCTAAAAAGGGGGGAAAAAAAAGTTTAGTCTTCCCTGCTTCAAATGTTTGATACTCTGCACATTCTGAAGTATAATTCACTTGCACACTTAGAGTTTTCAAATCCAAGCAGCACTCGCAGGTTTCGTGCAAAGGGCTGAGAATCACAGAATCATAGAATCGTCTAGGTTGGAAGGGACCTTAAAGATCATCTAGTCTAACCATCAACCTAACTCTGACAAAAAAAAACCAAACCAAAACAAAGACAAACAAGCAAACAAACAAAAAGCAATAAAAATCATCATAATAAACCATATTCCTAAGGACCACGTCAACCCGTCTTTTGAACACCTCCAGGGATGGTGCCTCAACCACTTCCCTGGGCAGCCCATTCCAATGCTTGATACTTTCGGTGAAGAAATGTTTCCTAATCTCCAATCTAAACCTCCCCTGGTGCAATTTGAGGCCATTTCCCCTTGTCTTATCTCTGGTGGGAGACTTGGGAGACAAGACCAACCCCTGCCTCTCTACACCCCCCCTTCAGGTAGTTACAGAGTGTGAATACACAGATCCCGATCTGGAACCAGGCAGCCCTTGTTGCATACAAACCCCAACCCACTGTACCTGCAGGATCTGAAGCATGAGGTTCAGGCTTGCCTGAGAGCACCACGAGGTTTTCAGAGATGTGGGAGCCATGTGTGACTGCAGGGTTACTTCTTACCATAGGAGCTGCACTTGATGGAGCCCTTGCGTATATGAAAATTTTTGTCCACGAACTTTGAACAGAGAAGTGATGGGTAGTTATCAAGGGAGGAAGTTAAACAGAAATAGTAACAAAATTTCCAAGTTATTTGACCTGATATTTGTGGGTTTGGATAACGTTTTTAAAAGGTCGCCCAGCACAGAGCAGAGAATACCTTCAGTAGTACAGATGTATCAAACCAAATACGTTTTGTTGTTGTTGTTGTTGTTTTGGTTTTTTTTTTACACACAGTATTATTTCTATTTCCAGATCTTGTTACTTTATTGCACGTCTGGTTTCTTCTTGAAACTTCAGTTCTTGAGACCATATAATTGTCTTCATGAAATACTAAAAAAGGCTAAAGATCAAAGTATGTGCCAGTGAAGTGCATGCCCACGGATACTAGTTATTTCTGCCCAGGCTCCTAGCTGTTAGGGTGCAAGTCAGCTCTGATCCAAAACCTCTTTGGCCAATGTAATGCTGAACAGACTGCACAGCCTATTGTGTGAAGACTCACACAATATTAGGACCAGGTATTTATTCTTGCCTAAATAAAGAGAATTTCAAGCAGGCAGACCTCTGTGCCATGCCGAGCTTAGGGCTGTTTATGTTCCAGATAAGAACTGGACTCCATCTGCATGTCCACCATAACAGGGAAGGCAGAATTGTGATCACTGTGACTCACTCGTTCAGTCCTTTTTGTCTGTCCTGCATCTGTTCACGAGGACCTTAATTATTGCCAACTGGAAGGACTGGTTTGGTAAAAAAAGCACAGGGGAGCAGAGTATAAAGCTTTCCTTTGCAGATCCCTTTGAATTGCTCTTCAGTTTTCCTATCCAAAGGGAAAAGTGGTGCTCGCTCCTCTCTTTCCTTTTTAGTGAAGGCCATGATTCCAAGTTGAGTTATAAGTGGGAGAAAATATATCTTTAAATAAGCAGGTGAGTAGAAATAGCTGAAGAGCCTGATTTTATGGATCAAAAGTTTCATAGCAGTGAGACTGCAAGAATATGTGCTTCCATTACAAACATGTGTGCTGAATATTAGGAAAAATACTTCTGTTGCCAATACCCCCAGATACTTGAAATCAACCATTCATATTAAGGACATTAAGTTAAATAAGGATGCTTACTAAAGACACCATTCCTAACATGAAAGAGTATTTTTAGTAACCCTTAAGCCTAAGTTTTCATTTTCCTGTGGCTAGCTGTTCATATAATGAGGGGAAATTTCTTTTCATTTCAGGAACTATCTAGGCCTATATGAAGTCTTCATCTGAGATTGACATTAAATGCTGATTTCATCTGTCACTAAGAAATTATACCCAGGTTTCTACAAATCTATTTATAAACCTTATAATTCTCATGATTGATAGCATTTAAAATGCAGTCAAATTAAGACTTTCACATTTCTTGCGAAAGATACGGTAAGAATGAATAATGGATACCAAATATCTGCTTCAACCTTTGATTTAGAAAAATCAATGCTAAACTGTGTGTTGTTTTGCATTTTGACTGTGACACTTCTTTTTTGAATGAAAGAGATGCCAGCTGAACAACAAGGACAATGAACACATTTAGGTTTATATTTTTTAGTGCCAGGAACCAACACCACATTTTTACCATGCTTAACTCAAACACATAAAACGTTGCTTCTGATATTTTTACTGAATTTGTATTTCAAAACTCATCTGAATACTTCCAGTGCCAATATGCACTTATAACACTCAAGCACAGTAATGGAACAAGCGCAACTCAGAAAAACAATATTTCAACCAAAAATTCTGCATTACTTCGTGAAGCAATTAGTATTTCCCCCACGATTTCTCAGACAAGTAATGATCAGGCTTAGCTTTACTTAAGACACCTGAAAACCACAGCGAATGGCACAGTAGTGATGTTAGATAAGGAAAGTCTCTTCCTTTGTTCGTATGTTTTTTGCTGCAATGATTCCCTTTTATAAATTCCCATTTATAAATGGCTACATAAGGAAAAAGGAAAGAAAAGCGAAAAAAAGTGTTTTACGGTTGAGTGAGAATGGAAACTCTTAACATCTAGCATACTGTTCTGGAAAAGCTATATACTAACAACAACCAGGTTTGTAATAAATACAAAATAGCACTAACAGTAAGAGATAGTGACTACTCTTATCATAAACCAGAAACACTAAAAAGTAGCACACACAAAAAATGAGAATGGAATAAAAATTACAGATTAATTTAAAAAGCTTATTTGCCTTTGTGCTACCATACGCATTTCTCTGTTTAATTCAGAAAAATGTCAGAGTACAGCTGGCGAGTGAAGTCTCTGACCTCACTTAAATCTTCAAGCTAATCTTGTGATTATGGTATTTCCTTATGACTGTTCTAATTTGTGAGTTATGATATTATGATTTTGCTATTTTAAGCTGTCCTTTCAAAACATGTATTTGGATTAACTATAATACATAAACAATTGTTCAAATTTAGGAAATGTCTTTGCAATTATAACCAAGGAGATTATTTCTTGCAAAAATCTATTTTAATTAAAAGGAGAATTAGCTGTAATCCAGTCTATCATGAGAAAGGACACAGAATGATTTGCATAAAGACTGGCATATATATAGAAAATTTATAATCAAGATTGCCTGGTATTTACCATTACAATATCCAAATTTTATTTCCTTGAAGCTTTGCCAACATTGCAAAAATTTTGAAATAGTTTCTGAGAACGTCAGGAGAAAACAAGCACTTATGTCTATGTAAAAACCAAAATTACTTAAAAAAAGAGCCCCCTATTGAGTCAGTCCCACTGTCAGTCATCAGATCGAACAGTATTCTGCTTTAAAGGAAAAAGCTAATGCTTGACAAAAGCTTCACATCTCTGTCAGCAACGTGCCTTTTGCTGTTCCAAAGAAATCACCCAAATTTCACCCAACTATAAGTCTGTGAAAGACCCAAGTTTAACAGTTGCTCAGCAGAAATTTTTTACAGCTCAACAGCTCAATGATCTAATGATTCTGTTTTTACCAAGCAGACAGTATTTCTACAGAGCCTTTACATGATGTCTGTACAGACACAAGACACACTCAGGCTGAGGACTGCAAGTGGAAATGGGAGTTTCTTTGCAATTGCTCCTTACAGTTAATTGCAAGGGCTGCAATACTGGGAATCAGCAGTAAGAGCACAGAATGATCTGCAGGTGCTGTTAAAAGACTCAGCCTTTATCGATGGCTAATCATACAGTAACTAACACAGAGTGACATGGGGGCAGTAACACTATGTCCATGTAATACATGGACGTGTTGCAGCATGAGACAGAAATATGAGTTAATTTATATTCCAGAGCCAATGCTTTTATGTTAATATGGCAATGTTATATGGTAAATATTTCCATGTTGCTCCCAAAATAAAGATGTATCAGTAGAATATTCTACTGGATATTTTTTATGATTGACAATACATTAATTGGCTTCCAGATAATGTTAAGGAGTTAAAATTAAGGAAACTACAGGGATCTTATGATGCCTACAGGAGAGCCCTCCGTCACTTGTTGCAAGGATTCCTGGTCAAACATGGTACCAGTTCACAGTGGCTACACAATCACTTTCTAAAACATGCACAACCTACTCCACATCACCTCAGTAAGTTTGCATGACTCATATTAAGCTAACTGCTGATTTTCTTTGTTTCATAAACAATTACTGCTTCAGAAATCCTCCAGTAAATCACAGAATAATTAATATTTGGAAGGGATGCAGAGAGGTCATCTAGACCAGCCTCCTGTTTAAAGCAGGGTGAGCTTAGATCATATAGCTCAAGGCTTTGTCTGATCAAGTTTGGCATATCTCTGAGGATGGGGATTCCACACTCTCTATGATTAGCTGTTCCAGTATCTGATCACCCTCATGATGAAAAAACATTTCTCTAGATGTATCCAGCATTTCCCATTATCCATCTTGAATCTGTTACTTCCTGTCTGTGCCTCTGAGATGAAGCCTTCTCTATACCCTCCCATCAGGTGGTTGTAGACAGCAACATTTACCCTGAGCCTTCTCTTCTTAAGGCTGAACAAACCCTGTTCCCCCAGCGCCTTCTTATATGCCATGTATTCCAGTCCCCTAAACATCTTGGTGGTGCTCTGACAGTTCAAGTAAAGTCAGAGGGAATAGCTGCAGATTAAGAAGACAAGTGAAAAAATGTATTAGAATCTGCTTGAGTATAAAAAAAGTAAAAGTTTCAGGGTACTAAGAACAGAGAAGTTATTTCACCAAGGTAAAGTGCCCATCATACCTCAGTGCTCTCATATCTTACAAAATGACTTGTGTATCACAAATGTTTCTGTGGCATATCTTATGGCATAGCTGGATCTCAGAAACACCTTTCGAAAGGCATCATTATTCAGTGTTACACAGTAGAAGTTACAAGCTGTAATACTTAGAACGATGAGCTCACAAACAACATACATGTCCTACGTTTGGACAGGCAACCGAGGCGCAGAGGTCATGCAGGTGGACCTTCTTCCATCATGAGATCAGAAAAACAGCATTAGCTGGAAATGGAGAATCTATAAGTAACTTAACAGAATCACAGAATCACATGGGGTTAGAGGGACCTCTGGAGATCCTCCAGTCCAACCCTCTGCCAAAGCAGGTCCACCCAGAGCAGGTTGCACAGGAACGTGTCCAGGCGGGTTTGAATGTCTCCAGAGAAGGAGACTCCACCACCTCCCTGGGCAGCCTCTTCCAGGGCTCTGCCACCCTCACAGGAAAGAAGTTCCTCCTCATGTTTAGGTGGAACTTCTTATATTCAAGTTTGTGCCCATTTCCTCTTGTCCTATCCCTGGGCACCATTGAAAAAAGACCTGCTCCATCCTCTTGACACCCTCCCTTTAAGTATTTATAAGCATTGAGCAGATCAGGGGAAAGTTTTAACCTGGCAGAAACTTATATTTTGTGGTACACAAGGCTGTTCTGGATTTATCAAGGGCAAAATAGAGATGTATATAGTACAGCAATAGATACACAGGCATACAAGAATCATTTAAGAAAAATGCAGAGAGTCTATAAAAACCCAATTATTTCTCTCACAAACCTAACCTTCACCAATGCAGCTTAACCACACACAATCACACAGCTCTATCACATCAAAGCTTCTTAAATATGCAACCATTCCCTGCACCATGTCTCAGAAATTAACAGTAATATGAACTAGCTACTAATGGCCTAGGTAGTGCACTTAGTCACAACAATATAACATATCTATTACATTACCATTAAGCAAACTTCCCTTAAATTATTCATATTTAGCAGCTCTGTTGCTGAAGGTCTTGGGTCTTCCACATATTGAGCTCTCCATTAAAAAAATACAACCAAAAACCTAAACAACCAAAAAACCCCACTGAAGAAACCATCCCTGCTTTATTCTAAAATACAAAGGTGGTTCTGAATTTTAAAGCAGATTTTTGTTTATGTGGAATTGAGAAAAAATGGTGCTTATAAGCAGTTTGGTCACTTGTTTTGATGTTACCAGCATCTCCCCAGGACATGAATAATTACCAGTGGGATACTCAGAGAGACTTGGATCATTTCCAAGTGTTTCTGTACCTCGATAAATCCTGAAGGCTTATATATATCTAAAATCTTCATTAGTATATTCCTGTTCTAACAAAATGATCACGGTTGCTTAATTAGTCTCCTATTTTGGAAAAAGCGCTTGATCAGTATTTATGCATTTTAATAGTATGCTGAACTTCTTAAAATCACCTCCAACCTGGTGTAATTTGTCAGCTGCAGCATGACAAATGTCACAATCAGATCTGCATTATGAGATAGACTCAATGGTATCTATATTTGACTTTAAAATTCTCCTCTAAATACATGTTGTAATGAAATGTCAAAGCCATTTATTCATTCGTTACCAATTATTCAGAATTACAGCTTTAAAATGTTGAGGTCAAAAGACTGTGTATTTCTTCCTATAGAAATTCAAACAGAATTTTTTTTTTCTCTAGCTACACAACATGGACACTAAATACTTCCAACAGTTACCTTTATACAAATAGTTTTGGCCATACATTTCAATGACTTTATCTAGGCCATTAGGAGCTAGCTCACAATACTGTTAATTTCTGAGCTACAGAGTAAAGAAAGGTTATGCATTTAAGAAGCTTAAATGCTTAATAGCTCAGCCTATCACAAGTCAGTATTTTGTCAATTATGCATGCAGTTTTAATGTGTTTAATGATACCATGGTCTTAATGAAAAATCATTTAAGCCTGTTGAACTCCAAATGCAATTTTTCCTCGTGGGGGTCACAATCCAGTACTTTCTTGTATTTTTTTTCTCTTTATCAAAGATAGTCCAGCCATACAACTCCTAATGCATCTAGTTTTCACAGACTGCAGATTTCCTAGGGAATGGAATGTGAAGTATTTGGGGGTTTCTTGTCCCTAAAAGTATGACAAGAATCTCCAATTTCCCTGCTGGAAAGCAGTGAGTTTTCAAAAAGAAAGTATGAGGTAAACAATATGTTACTTCCAGGAGCCTGAACCCGTTTTATGTACAAGGATGCACCTTCTGCTAGTACTGTGTTGAAAGCTTGGTTCCAGCACTGCAATAGAGTGAGTCCCCTAGATTAGGCAACCTGTACCTGCCACACAGCCAAAACGGTGTGGTCACACGGGCACACTGAGCTGCAATATGCAGAGTCGCCCCGAAGGCTGGAAGAGAGGAGACCTTTGGAGGTTTCCCAGTCCAACCTCTCATTCAAAGTACATCAAGTTGCTCAGGGCCTTCCTCACTTGAGATATGAGTATCTCTGGGGATGGAGATTACACATCTTCTTTGGATGCCTATCCTAAAGAGATTTTTCCTGCCACATACCTGCAGATTCCCTTGGCTGCAAGCTGTGTCTGTTGTGTCTTGGTTTTTTTGTGGTGCACCTCCAAGAAGTGTTTGGCTCTCCACACACAATGACTTCTTAGTGTTCTGAACAACTGCTGGCCAGCAGTAAAAATGGTCATTTCATATCTAATGCTGTTTAACTTACTACCAAGACAGTCAACACACATGTATGCTATAAAATGTGATATTCAATGATATTTGCACTATAGTCATGATACCCAGATGCTGCAACCCATGAGGTTACTCTGATGATATCTGGATGCAGACACTACTTGGACTGAAAGCTCATGCCTTTAAATCAAGTCTCTCAGAAGTTTATTTTTTAATAAAGCAATGTGAAATTATCTCAGTAAAAAAGCAACTCTACTTAAATATAAATTCTTTTGACACAGGAGATTGTGGAGGTCATATATAGATCTCTCCCTCTTTCTAAATGCGTGTGTGCTCAAGGGGTATGAACAGTAAGATATAGGAGTTTCCCTAGTAATTGAAAACTGACATAACTATTTATCATGAACTTCAACTGTGTAGGCAGAGCAGTGTGGCTTTTGCATGCCTCAGAAAAGGAACTGCCAGTGTACTAGTCTGAATATAGAATTAAAACTTCATTCAGAGTAAGGGATGTTAGACTCACTGTCAGCTTCACTTTAGCTGTTCTTCAGTCCCTTCCATTAATGTTTGCTTATTTTTAGGATATATAAGTCTTCAGTAAGATATCCTTTAGCTTTTTCACTTAACAGATGTATTTCTATCATTCCATCCACATCTTGTTTTTTATATGAAGTAATGAGAGGTCGTGAGTGCACTATAAAACAGAACCCTCAGGTCAGGAGGCCTTGAACAAAGGCAAATATTGCTAAAGGCAACATACCCTTAACTGCTAAGTGAGGGGAACTAGAAAAACATCACATTGTCCTAATCAGAATATTTTTGCCTCCAACAGCTGGAACTTTTCAACTGAACTATTACTGGAAAAGAGTGTATAGCAATGTTTTTATCAATTTACATGGATAGCTACTCTTACAAGCCGTGATTAGGCTGTTGCAGTGTAGGTGTGCTGGAAAGAGTATTAGTGGAAGCAGCTGGTATTTGGAAAAGACACACGCCTGTGTACAGCTGTTTGAGTCAGACATTTCAGTCTCTTTAGCTAGTCCATGCCAGATTTGCTACATTTTTATTTTAAATAAACAATGGTTTCTGTCAGTGTTTAAAAAAACCAAACCAAAATTATAATAAACTGTGATAGTTAATTTGATTAAGCAAGAGCTGCCTATGATGAATGGTTAAAGCACAGCATATTCTCAGGAATGCTTAGTTACCCTAGAAGCAAAAAAAAAGCCCACAGAACATTGTATTCTTTCTGATTATATCCGAATAAGTTTTCTGGGGAATAAAGCTATCTTGCCGTCTTCTACAGCAGATACAATTTTCTTAGGAATACACATTTATATTTAGTTTTGAATACCAGATATTATCCAAACGCTTCTCAGGCACCCAATCAGCAGTTACAAAAACAGACACTGTACATAGTAATTGTCCTCTTCGAAACACTATAGCCACAGCACATCTTAGAGAGAGAGCACACAAAGCAGGCAAGATTGTAGTGCTACTCATGATCTGCAGTGCTAACAAGGATCATGCATATGCCTTCTTGTTCCTCTGTAAAGGTCCAAAAGCCCTCTCGAGCACTTCTATCATAACTCTCAGAGTTATAACTCTAAGTCTCTACTCCTAAAACCTGCCAAAAGCTGTGCTGAAGATCCATTTTGATTACATCATCTCAAAGAGAAATCCATTACTGCAAATGTATTCTTCTTCAAACGTGTGATTATGTCCCTTTCTCAGGGATGAACTCGGCAGTGAAAATCAGTGTATTTAACTTCATTGCTCTAGTCATGATAGTCATGACTGAACAATTTCCTAAAGTCATCATCAAGGCCTCTCATAAGTCAAGACCACAGTATTTAACTGTGGTTAAGGTACTGTATTAAATTACTGCTTTGTGCCATAGATGAAATTTGCTTTGACATTTTAAGAGAAAAAGATCACACTCTTATGCAGAAAACAAATTTATGATCCACTTAAGGACTTAAGATGGTCTAAAATTTTTGTCCTATCATAGTCACACATCAAATATCAAAACCACATACACAATATGTAGAAAGAAGGCTAGCAGTTTAATTAGGTTATGTTCTGAGATTGCCATTAGGATGGATGTGCAATGTGATTTCAACATGACCTTTTCCAAAGGAAGTCATGACACTGAACTCACTGAGTATCCACAGTGAGGTCAGAGCAGAAGGAAAACAGTATCAAAGTCCGTTGCTTTATTCAGCAATGCCCAATGTGTGCAATGAAATGGAAGTGTAAGGAATCAATCAATCAATACAAATCCTGAGTGTCCTTGTAAAAGACAGGTCTGAACTATTGGCCCTTGAGGAATCTCAGCACCCTGAAAAGTTAGAAGACCAGCCAAAACACCATGATATGGCAATCAATTCAAGACTGAATCAGAAAAAAAACCACTTCAGACTATATTCATATCACCTTGTGTAGGGGATCAATTTAGGTATCATGACAATTAAGATTTAGGCACTCAGCACCAGCAAGATCATTCAAAGAAATGCTCAAAACAGTCTGGAGACATTTCATCACCCTTGACAGATAGTACCCAGTCATTTGCCACAGGGGCTGAGTCTGGCAGCTCTCTTGATACTGAACGGGATACTTTTGAACTGATTACTATGTTTTACTGTAGAACACCTACTTCAAACATCTGCTGATTCTCACAAGTTCTTAAAATGGCATGAAGCCATTTGATTCTGGTAGGAGAGCTGATGCCAGAGTTTTGGCAAATTCTGAAGATGATCATTATGGGTGCTTCTGCCAGCTAGTTCTACCAGTCTGGGTAGAAATACCACATGAAGCTTTGTCCCCCTGCCAGTTCCCTCATTATGCAGGCCAGATTGATTGGTGCTTAGATGTATGTGAATTGGACCACGATCTACTCAACAAAGTCACTGTAGCTCATTCATTGCAGAGATACAATCCAGCAGTGACCAAGCTCTGAAGGGAAAGACACCTGTTTTTTATCATGTCCATCCATCTTAGAAGGTTTTAAAATGGAAAGACACAAAAACATGTCCAGCACAGATGCGGGAGTGTAATTCTTATGGATTTGTCATGTCTCAGGTACTGACATATTACCTAGGCACAACTGGATAGAAATATTCTCCATTGTCTCTTTGGAGCTACTCATATAAGACCTGTGGGAGGTGACATTGATCTAAATGACCCAGCTCCAGCTATGACTTAGCAGCAGCACATCCGCTGCCTCTGCAGACATCAAGACCACCTCCTTACTTTACTTGTAGTGTATGCCTACTCATGTTTAGAAAAAAATTCAGACACTTAACATGAAAACCATAGAAAAAAAAATAAATATAAATCTGCTGTTCTATTTTTTAAAACCTTTAACTACAAACACCAGCAAGTTTATTGTGTTTCTGTGATTATCCTGAGAAGCGATGTCTATGTTCCAGTATGTTTTCCCAAGCATCCGTATTGTAAAGATGTTTCCTTTGAATACACACACACACAGATCAGAAGGGCTGCTCCAGCATTCCCATGGGAAAGTTTAAACTTGTGAAACAAATGTTTTCATTGGCTGTGCTAAATTGCAGTTTAATTTTTTTAAACCAAGTGCAATTTACAATCCACATTATTACTGCTATTTTGTAAAAAATATGTGGATTCAAGAGAGTAAAAATGGAATCGGTCCTAAGGGTTCGTAGTTAATGACTGAAGGACATACAGCAGCATTGTTATTTGTTCACAGATGGATAGCTAGAGCACTTACTCTAAATGCTAGCAGTGGTTAAATGTTTAAACAAACAACTTCTAGAAGTAATTGACTGTTCAATCGCTTTTACTTCTGGATAATATCAACTCTCTCATGTCCAGTATTTCTGCCTGTCTTCACAGTCCCTGCTGGTACTGAATTTGTTCTCCTTAGAAGTCCTGAGGCACTTGTATCCATTACCATCAGTCAGCCTAATAATTTTTTATGGCTTTGATGGCAACTTATCTTACTAAAGTATTATCTCCATTTTGTATACCATCATGTAAATACGAGTGCTTATTCATGTTTTACTTATAAAAAAAACAATACAATGCTTGAAAGACTAACCCAATTTTTAGCTTTGTGTCCTAAGGAAATTAAAGTGATTATACACTCTGCATAATTTTACATCTTTGTTGGCTTTCCATCTTAGTATGTCTGAGATGGACTTTTAAAATCAATTTGAGAGAAGACAATTATGTTTTGTTCTAATAAAATTAATGAAAGTAAGAGGCAAAGAAGATTTAAAAAAAAAGAGCCCCCATTAGTGGTGCCCCATGAACAGGAAAGACTGCAATACAAGCTCCCTTTTTATTAGACACTAGAGAATCCAGGCACACAAGAGGCTCCGTAAATAACCCAGCTGTGGGAAAAGCTTCAATTGGAACTTAAATTTTACTGGACATCAGAGAGTCCAACCATGAAACTCAAATCTATAGGAAACCAGGCTTCATTAGCTTCACTATGCACAGACAATAAGTTAGTAAATAGAGATTTATCAGAGTTTTAATTCTATTTTATTCCCACTCATGTGTACATGCAAATGTCAATAAATACAACCAGCACGCACATGGCCTGCAGGAGATGCTGTCTGTTTTGCAAGAACAAAGCACTACAAATTAGGAAACTTTGGCACTCTTCCTGACTCTTTCACGAGGCTTCAATGTGTGATCTCAGGAAAAAATCAAACATTCCCATGGGTCAAGCTTCCTTTATCCATATATGTTTATGTTTATACAGTACTTTCTGATTCCCAGCTACAAGGTGCTCTATGAAAGAGAGGAAGTTTGGGAGTCCTGCTAATATGTTGTTGCTCATTTTCCTACCAAACACACCTGACTCTCAGATGTCTGTACGACAACACTCATTGTTATTTCTACAGTAACTTAAATTCTTCAGCTATAAAAGGCCCCTCTCAAATACAAAATAAAACAATAACAAACAAACAAAATCCAAAATAACACGAACAAAAAAAAACTTTTCCCCACTCAAGTCTTCTCCTCTCAGGTTTCCCCTTTGATTGACCTCTATGCCAGAATATTTGAATCCCAAGATCCTTCCTACCCAGTTTTGTCCACCACTGCTTTATGTCCACCAACCACAGGTGCACTAACCTCCATTAATTCACATCCTCCAGGCCCAGGCTCCCTCTATCCCACAGCCCTTCTCAGTGCTGCAGATGCATGCGTCAGAAGCTCCAGGTCTGTTTTTCCCCCCTCTAGATATGTGAAAGAATTGATTTATGAAACTACAGGGCTTCCCATTTCAGTTTCCAGACTGAGAAAGGACTCATTTTATTTGACATAATTTCAGTAGACCATGCTATGCCCAACTAGGAAGGTTACTGGAAGCAAAATTATTGTCTATGCTAAAGGGCAAAGGTCATGGTGAATGCACCAGAAGAGTACAATTACTTGAAGGACACATCATGCAACCCCTACATTGCCTAGTCAATGAAAGACATGCTTTAAATGACAGAGGAGTCAGGCTGCAAAAGAAAGCAAATAGCATTTTCAGTGTTTTGACTTAAATCATCAATCGTTCTTCAACAATGTACTCCAAACCGCAGCAGCTAAACTGAATCATACTCAGTGCCACTGCATCTTTATAATAAAATAGTGGAGTTTAATGTGGAAACAGAATGTTATGGGATGGAATGATGTTTCAAGCCTCTCTGCAGTTCCATCCGAGTCACATATATCTTACAAAAAATCCTCACAAACAAAAGAGAGGATGCAAATGTTGGTGCAGTGAACTAGAAGATTAAAGGAAAAGAAGAAAGTTGGAAAGGCAAGTGGATAGTTTTATTTTCAAATTGAATCTGTTATGTGGAGTTCATAACTTCCTTTCAAAATGTGTCCTGGATTTAAAACAAAAGCTTAACTCCTTTGCCAAAGACTTACTTTTTTTTTTAAAGAGAGATTATATCTGGATTCTTAACAGCATTGCTATAATTCAAATCTTCCAAGGCCTCCCTTAGTTGGGAGTTTAATGATCAAATGAATAACTGAACTGCAAGCAAAATTTAGTTCAAAAATTAAAGTCAATGCAACTGGCAAAAAGAACTCTCAGGCTCTCCTTGGCGAGGGAAATTTATCAAAATGACCTTTTTTCATCCTTCCTTCATCACAGTCATTTATTGGAAAGAGCTCACTGTGAGGAAGAAAGTCTTTAGAGTCTGAAATGCCATATGGACTTGATTTCAGTTATTAGGCCATAGTACCGCTATACGGATAGGTAAAAATAGAAATATGGTGATCATGTCCATTTTTAAATTAGAGATGAAATTAATTCTCCTTTTCCTCTTCTCACAAAACACTATGCTGAAAAACTTGGGGAAAACGCAGGCACGACCAGAGTATGTGCACAAACACAGAGACATTAATGTGCCAAGAATGTGGACTCGCTCCATGTGGGATTTAGCTATGCAACGCACAACACAGTAGATCTATTACCTCCCATGTCTGCCCACTGTGCTGTAAGGCTGTTAGCAATAACCCCATTTCAAACAAGGGACTGCACTTCACTGGTTCATGCCTTAAGACAGCATGGACTCTCTTGCTTCAAATGACAAGAGTTCTACATAAATATCAAATAACAATGGACTTCAGAGTGAAAGGAATGATTCTGTGTTCACTCTGAGAACATACAGAATTTTAACGTTTAGGTAATACTTGACAGAAGAAATACACCTTTTTTGTCTTTTTTCTGTGAGGTACTTGCAAGATGAACATTTAAAATCGTGACTTTTGTTGCACTTTTTAATAAATGTAATGCTTCACAATTTTTACATCATGTAGACTCATTATTAAAGAAGGCAATTATTTTAAAATGCCTGCATTTTGCAACTTGTATGACCAACAATAGAACAAACAATCCAGGTCAAAGAATAGAAGAAAAACAGAGTTCAATAAATATTGTTCTCAAACTATCACCAAAGGGTAATTATAAAGAACCATTAAACTAACAATATTACGACAGTATCATTTTTAAACAGAATGACAAAAGTACAAGTTACAAGATAAACCTTTGGTGTTGCAACTTTATTTTTTTCTTATTCTTTTGTTTAAGCTGTAGTCAAAATTATTCTCTGGAGTACCTCCAGGTAAGGAAAGGGAATTACAGCAGGGGGTATATTTAGGGCTTTGGCAAGTGATCCTTTCAAAAGTCATAATGTGACAACAGGAGTTTTAGAAAGCTCAATCATTTTATGTCTGGAATGCCTTTCTCTACCATTCTTTCCAACGTCAGTAAGGAGACCTACCCAATTAAAATGCAATGCAGTTTAACAGACTATAAAATTGTAACAACATATTAAAAGCCACATACGCAACTTTTACAGTAAGGGCAGAAAATTATACAAGAGCCAGATGAAAATAACTCTCTTTAAAAAAAAAAAAGAGTATTTTCAGAATTGTTTTCTTAAAGGATCTGCCGAGGCAGCTGTCCAAGAGGAATAAATTCTATGTCTCAAGAATCACTAAAGCAAAGGTTTTACCCTGCCAATCAAAGCGGTGAGACTCAAACCCTTTTAAAATGAACGTCATCTCAAAACTCTAAAAAAGCAGGTCTTGGATATCTTAAAACACGTTTTTGTGCCACAGGCTCTTTTCTTAAAGGCCAATTTTAAAATTAAACCACTAGGTTTTTGTGGTGTTTTTTGTTTTGTTTTGTTTTTTTTTTCAGGGAGCCAACATAAACAAGGCAGAGGGGTAATTTGATCACAGCTATTCAACCCAGCGAGGTAGGCGTGTATTCTCAGCTCTCTCCAGCTCAGTGGTGGAGCCAAGCTGCAAGCCCAACTAAGAAAGAATTACAATAAGGGAGTCTTGTGGTCACCGGGGCATATGTACTGCCTTTGAGAGGTCACCCCAGGATACACACGGGTGAAGTCTGCACAACCACTCCAGCTGAAAGAGGGATTTCTGCAGCACTGACACATGGTTTTCCATAGGAAGGGTGTGGTCAAGGATAACACCATGTTTCCTAAGATAGCTCACTGCTGCTCAGCATAACCCTTTCAAGGGCTGGGAAGAGGCAGGAAGAGAAGAAACAGCCGACTCGTTCCTCTTTCCCTTCTTCTGTCCTTTCAAACTCCACCTCTCTCTTGTCCAGTTCTCTACTGTTCCACTATCATCCTAACACCAGTTTATAACCTACACCAAACAAGAAGCCAGGAAATAGGCTTAGTGCCACGTCTACTTTGTCTGCCTATTCTACAGGCACTGTCGATGCAAGCTCATAATTAACAGGAAGTGTTTCAGTGTTATGACTATGGCAGAAAAAGCAAGGATTTACCTAAAGTAACATTGGCAAAGCCACTATTAATATAGCACATAGTCACTTAATGAGGTAATCTCTACACCATCATAGAGCTTTTCTGTTTGCCCTGAGACTGACGTCTGACCTCAGTAACCACCAGAGAGGGAAACAAAAAGTCCATGACAACACGGCTAATAACATACAAAACCCAACTGTTTGTGTTGGTCTTTTATTGACAAAGGTTACACTGCAGCTGACTTCCACTACAGAAGTTATAACAACAAACCAAACATAACCTAGACACAGGCTGAATGGATGTTATGACAGAGTAATGGAACTGAATAATGACTTTAACAGTTCATCAAAATTATTCTTTCTGGCAGTGGCAATATATCTGCCCAACTCGAGGCTAATGTTATGATTTTGTATTGTTGGCTATTGGTGAATTGCCTATCATTACCGTGTGAACAAAAGCCACAGTCTTTCCAATGTAATGGGTAAGCACCCTGCCCACTGATAGCTCTTTGTATAAAACTGATAATTGATGTGTTGAAACGTTCCCAAAGCCCTTCATTATATTTTACTGCACAGGGCCAATAGATAATCAGAGGACAATTTTAGCAAAACCCAAGAAGTCTGCTGGGGCAGCAAGTGCTAATGTAATTTTTTAACACAATATATAAATAACACCCCCAAGCTTCTCCGGTAAGCACACTCAGTAAAAGGAGCATGCAGAGGTTTTTTTCACGCAACTCTTCTGTTGCTGTAGAATCATTAATGAAATAAAAGATTCCAGACCTCCAGCTAATGAAAATCTGTACCCTACATTTGCTTTGGCAGTTGGACACCAATATTATGTTACTAAAGCAATTGAACTTTAATACAAAATGAGTTAACGAAAAG
Source organism: Tringa tobata (assembly GCA_033628505.1). NCBI lineage: Eukaryota > Metazoa > Chordata > Aves > Charadriiformes > Scolopacidae > Tringa > Tringa tobata. The sequence continues at coordinate 2,185,396 of JAHREE010000220.1, forward strand.
AATCATGCTAAAAGAGGAAAGATGAGAGGAATAAGATGGTGTAAAATTTCCACAACACGATTAGAGAGATATGCTGTTTTGTCCTTCTTTTCAGGAGGGGCTCCAGATTTCTGTATCAATATAAGACCATCTGTGTGGAAATAAAAGTAGTGCAGAAGTACTTACAAACTTACATTTCATCTTATCCAGTTATGCTTTTCTTCACAAAAGTTGCTGCTTTGACTTGACCACATGCAATTAATTTTTATCTGATATGACTTAATCAGCTAATTCAGGTTACTTCCTCATCTGGATTCACTATATGTGTTCTCTGAGGTGTCATCATCTAAACACTGCAATTTTTGTGGCACTACCTTAACTACTAAGCACACGTACAATACAGGAGCAGGAATTTCATTGGAGGAGTGCAATAGTAGGCTATAAGGTAAGTCATGGATCATGGGCTTAAGGAAAAACCTCAGCTGACTCCCTACATCACAGATACGCTAACCATGCTGTACCAAAATTTTAGCATCCATTGTCATGATTCAAACTTCCTTTCTGCATTGAGAAGTTTTGCTATTTCAAACATACACCAATATACCTTAAGGAGACTGTTGCTTATGTCAGGTAAAGCTTATCTATTTCTTTTACCTCACCCTTTTAAGAGGATTATTTAATTACAACATTTAAAATGCTTTTTCCTTTGCTATAGAGGAGGTCCAGTTCAGATCCTATTTATGTTAGGCTTTCTACATCTCTCATAATAAATTCCAGTTTTGTAACCCCATGATGCACTATAAAGAAGAGTTATTAAAGAGAAAACTGCTATGGCAGAAATAGTCCTCTGGTCAATTCAAACTTTAGGAGACATAAGGAGCTTGAACTTCAGGCCTCAGAGGGAAATGTGTTGGTTGGAAAATAAAGGTGGTGTAAGTTATTTTAAAATTAAACGTTTGCAATCCATTCAAGTAAATTCTGATGTGCACCAAACTGACCTGAAAAAATATATTGCAATTTGGCTTTCCTGATGTGTTTTGGTAATATTTCAGAATTTCACATGAAAAAGGTGACTTTGTAGACATTGGATTTTCCACCTGACAATGATTCTCCAACAGGTCCTGACCATAACTGAAATGTATTAGGCATTTCAGTGTATACAACACACTTCCCCCTCCCTCACTCCTGCACAGCCTGCGCCCCACCCCACCCAAAAAAAAATACAAAACAAGGCAAAAAAAGCAATACTGACAAATGGTAAGGATAAGAGGTATGTAAATTACACCAGATATCATGTCTCCCTTGAATCTCTCAGTTCTATTTTCAAGTTCCCCTGTAATTTCTTCCTTCAGTTACCTAGCAGTCACAGACAATGACTAGTCCTAAACAATCATTCATCACATCAGGCTGTGGCTCCAAGAAAATTCACCAGTCAACCATACAGAATCTATTCTTCTGGAAACGTTTTCCTTTTTCTGGACATCTCACAAACAACAGCCCTATATCACAGGTTAACCTGAAAACTAGAAATACTGTTGGCCATGAAGAAACATGCCCAATGAGCTCATCAGTGTCAGTTTACTATTAACCTTTGCTTGAAGGGAGTTGAGAGGATCTGGCCTTGAGCAGCTCATAAAGTGCTAACTAAATTGAGTCCAGCACATTAATATATGTAATACCACACAGAAAACACAAATATTACAGTACACACATGGGTACATACCTCTAGACTCTTAATTCTTTTAATTTGCAGCATAATGGGGCATCGGAAGCTCAGTTCCTCAATCAGTAAGACAGCCTTCAAAATATGTAGCAAATACAAATGTCACTGTTTAGGTTTAGTTCCTGGATCCACTAGTTACATGAAATCTCCCTAAGTAAATACTCAACTCCTAAAGCACTGTCTCTAAATCCTGGTGACAATTTGTGGCAAGAGAATTAACTGTTTCACTGCCTACAGATAACTTTGGTTGCAGGTAGAAGGATGGGAACAATCCGGCACACAGAGGCTAAGGTAAAGAAAAAAGAATTATGCTTTTCTTTTTCTGTGCCTCCACTCTCTACACCTTCACATAGAGGTTTAAAGTAACTTTTGCCCCAAAACAGCAGAGAAAATGGAGGTTCACCTCATGTCATTCACATTACCAAAAATCTATCAATAGTTAAAAACCACCTATCATGTAGGCTGTTCAAAGCACCAGTTAACATCTTACCAGTTAAATCCTCAAGCTTTACCCAGATGTCCATTACATGGCAGCTGACTCTTCCCAACACAATAACTCAGAAGAAGCTGGAAGCCAAAGTTTCAGCTTGGTGGTAAATAGAGCATAACAACAAACTCCTAAGATTTAGTTACTATTCCACTCTTCCAGACAGAAGTGAAACATGAAGTCCTTTAAGTAATTTTTTACCTCCTCTAAAGTGAGGTTCAAGCTTCATCTCAAATTAACTTTAAATATACTTTTAAACTTCTTTTTCTTCAATACTTTTACTAGAATTTATATCCAGCTTGCCTAACCCAAGGGAAAAATGTCCTAAGCCAATGCATTTATATGAAAATATGATAGTGTAGCCCAGTTTCCCAGTGATATAAATTGGCAGTAGCAGTTGTGATTTTTGGAAATTTTAATAAAAAATTAAGTTTTATTGTGCCAAAAAAAGCTTATGCCTGGAATTATAGAACAGATTCAGTGGTCTGAGGAAGCACTGGTCCTGTAAGTGGAAACAGCACATTATACCAGCAGAGCTTGCAAACAAGCCATTTACAGGATAATTTCCGTATGAGCAAAATGTTTCCCATTAAAAAGGGACAGTGGAAGACTGTGTAGGTCTCAAGACACCACAGCACAAAGTAAAGAGCTTAGGTTATTTAAAAGGCTTTCAGATAGTCCTTTGAGTGGAGTACACCTGGCATTGCCCCACTGATGGCAGTACACATAGAAACAAGCAGTTACGTCATGTGAGTGGTGATGGGCAGAGAAAAGGAGAAAATTATACCCAAAGGTTCTAATAATGTCACTGATTGTGAGTTATTTTGGTTTTTAACTGCCCATTTTGGTACTTCAAAAAGAAGGCATGGCATCTGAAATCTGCATATTGTGAAGCTTCACAACAAGGGCCCATTACAACACAGATGTGAATGTTTCTGAAGTACCTTGCTTTAAAGCAATGCCCTACCTACCAATTAAAACTCTGCAATGCAGCAGAAAGAAGAAGTTCATTGTAGTTTGTATCTTTTTTGGGTACAGGGTGGCTATGCTAAAAACCAACACGTACACAAAGGAGAGCCAGTGGTGTTGAGACAGCAGTGTTGAGGCAGTTCTGCCAATGCTTTCCCCTTATAGTGACTACCCCATCAAATATCTGACAGACTTTGAAATAAAATAAAGGAAAAAAAAAAGAGACTAAGACCATTTGGAACAAAACCTGGCTGCTTGTGAAATAGAAATATAAAATAGCTAAGCCAGCGAGAGGGAAGCAAAAAAGGTTCTCCCCCCTCTACCCATCTACTGTATTCTTGCTTCATTCCTGGGTTTAATGAAATCATTAACTTTGAGTGGCAGCAAACTCTACCCAGTCCCCCTGATTACTAGGAAGATTTGTCACTACAGTGATTGTCTGCTCCTTGCTCCGTCTCCAAGCAGAGACCACTCCCCCTTGTCATCTCCCATGAGCTCTCAGACTTCAACATACTCATTAGCTTGAAGAAACACAACACAAACCAAACAGTTCCTGTTTGCCACTACAGAAAACTAGGGTTTACACCTACCAGTCAGTCTTTATCTTTCTGGAACACAAGAGAGGATTCAAATGACTCAATGGACTCAATTGATTCAAATGGACTTCAGCTGTGTGAAACAGGAAGAAACCTCCCCTCTGGCAAGTCAAACCACATGTTCCAATTCAGCTAGAGTGCCTTAAAATTGGGAGGAAAGCTCTTTACTCTCTTTCTCTTATCCTTCTTCTTTTCATTTAACGGACGAAGAGCTTCAGCAAGAGTTGAAACATTATATTTTTGTCTTACGCAAATAAACCAGTTATCAGTTTGAATGCAAAGGTCCCAGGACTGTATTGGCCGAAGTTATGAATATATTGGAATATATAAACGTGCACCTGCTTGGTGAGATTGGGGACCTCCCTGTGCGCTCCCTGGGCAACACCGACACGCAGGCAGGCAGGTTATATTCAGTACCCCAAGGCATTCAGGTTGAATGTGTTATGAGTAGACACCTTCTCTGGTGGTTTTGGTTTGGTTTGTTGTTTTGTTTTTTGGGTTTGTTTTTTTTTTTTTTTTGGGGGGGGTGGGTGGGAGCGGAATGTGTATGTTGGGTTTTTGTGGTGTGTTTTCTTTTAATTTGTTTTTTAACTGTCCAATTACCAACACTCGTTAGGAACCTGAAACTGCAGCATTGAAATAAATGGGAATTTGATCATGAGCTTCAAAGAATATTGATTGGGACATCGCAGTTACTGGGAATTACATTTTAAAACACACACATATGTAAAAGAACCTCTGTCAAGGGAATACTGTGGTGTCAAAGCCAAGCCTTTCAGAAATGAGAATATGTGTTGTAGAACAACCTGAGGCAAACATCTTCTTGAAAAATATTAAGTGATTCTGCAATTAAAGACTGGGTTACACAGTATTTGTGGTGTGATTGGACATAATGTGAAACTGCAATTTCTGAATCATTATATTTGAGCCACTGATGTCCTTTTAATGCTAGTTTTGACATGTAATATTTATGTATTTTCCATCTACATATGTATCAAAACATTTGTAAAACACACACAAATAATATTAGTTTGATGCAGCTTCCTGGATTTACTGCAGCAATAGGACGTTAAAGTTCATGCAGTAAAGAGATATCTGGAAGAACTTCAAACTAAAAGAATTTGTTCACTTCACGCAAGAGAATGAAAAATGAGGTGTATGGAAAAAGACTCTAAGAAAAGTAGCATTTTATATATTTGTACAATTCTGACTGCAATGGATACTGGAGTACAGTCCACCAATGTTAGAGCAAATAGGAATTACAGAAACAATAGAATATAATAGAAACAATAAATCATATCTGACTTGAATATGTTTTGTATTACACAATGTACTCAGGAGATACAATGTTTTCAGTTCTAATATAGCATTTCTGGGCAATATCCTGAAAAGAAACATACAGCATTTAGAAGCACATAACTACATTTTAAAAAAAAATGCAATCAGACCCCACGGCGGTTGTAAGAACAAGCTGAGAATCCTGAGAGGACACACACTGCCACTACAAAAAAGAATCAAGTACAGAATTCTCTCATTTGAGTTTCTGCAGAACTTCTACAATATGAAAGTTTATCTGAAAACAGAACCAAAAATGGGTTCAGGAAATATTTCTCATACAAGTAACTTGTATGAAGAAGAAATCATAATAAGGAAAACATCAAAAATACTTAGTGCAACTGAGAAAATTAGTAGGTGGCATACTGGAAGAATGATTTAGAAGTACTAACGTGGAATATATAGAAATTCCTTCAGAATTCTTCAGTTGTTTTTGCTCCCAGTCTGCAAGCACAATTCTCAGGGACTTGGACAAAAGGTGTGACACAGGCTGCAGATGTCAGGTCCTTGCGACAGGACTGTATTGCTTCAAGGAGCATCAAAAGAAACTTCTGTTTGATGACAGCAGCTTTAGCCCTGCCATTACTTAATATAGGGAACTGGACACCTCTCCTATTATACAAAATGTGTGTAACAACAAAGGGTCTATCATGTTCTCAAAGGAACTATACTGACACGTTAGATGTTACATCTAGATGCCTGTATCCCAGACTATACAAAATTAATTTGAAGACTAAAGCATGTGGCAGTGAAATAAGCAGTTTTGACTTAGAAGTACTGTCAGGCTAAGAGACTGAGTTTATTACCAGTGAATAATGAAGTGCTGGATTCAGCACTCATGGTACTGAGAACTTATCACCAGGTTTCATGTACATCCCTAACAAGTCAAGAAAATAATACATTACATAAAGAAGAATTCAATTCAGAAGGAAGACATCATGTAAATTGCTGGGGACAGGGGGAAAAGCCACTGTTCCTCAGTGACAACAGGCTCTATTGGTGACAACCTGTGACCTTTCCAAGTCCTTTGCCTCTTTTTAGCAATTTCAACCTTGAAAAGGAACAGTCATACAAGATGGACATGTACAACATTTCCTGTGCATTCAAAGGTAAAAGCCCAAGTTATTACAAAAGTACAAACATGAAGCTCTGAAAAAGACCCACCATTTTCTTTTATTCTCATATTTAGCCAAACCCAAACAGCGTTCAAGTGAAAGAAAAATTCTCCCATGAGAATTCAGCCTTTTCAGTGCCTTTGGAATGATCATGTTTGAGGGTACCTACTTGGGCTAGGGTGATGTGTGTTGGGGATGGGGGTGAATTTTCAAAAATCCTTGCAATACAGCTGACTGACACGGGAAGGTGTGTGATTGTCTGCAAGTCTTCAATGCTGGACTTGCTCGGGAGAATAACCAAACGAGGCAATGATAGCCTCTTAGTGTCTCATTCCCCTCAAGTGTCCCGGTACTGTAGCTGCCCAAGAAACATTGTTTGAAAGGCTCTGTCCAGAAGGGGTTTTAGCTGCTGGAGCTGCCATGAACATCACTTTGCAGTAACTACACTGTTGAGCTGCCATGACCACCCATTCCTTCTGAGATAGTAGCACCTCTTGCTGAGCTATGTTCCCTTGAGTGAGGTAAGTAGAAATGTTTCATCTCCTGTTAGGTCAAATGTAATGAATCTGCAGGCTGGAAGTTGCCAGTTGGAATTTGTGCATAGTATAAATGATGAAATTTGCTTTTTATTGCAACAGGTTAAATAACTTAGGTGGGAAGGAGACATACCTATTTTCAAAGTGTAATACCAGTAACTGCAAATGAGACTCCAACATCCTTACACTTTAAAGGGAAAAATGGGTTTTGAGATGGTACTGATGAAAGCAATTGCCATGCCCAGTTCCTGGAGGCCCTCAACTTGCCATGTCATTTTGGTTTTGCTTGTATTCCTACACTTCTTGGTTTTCACTGAATTGACCATCAATGAGGGCATATGTGGATTAGGCAAGTATAAGCAGAAAAAGAGTTTACCTCTTAATTTGTGGAATCTATTTTGCGTTCAAATACATGTCAAGAATGACATAACTGAAGCAATTTGGCCCTGTAGTTTTCCAAGTAGATTATGGCTGACCATGGCTATGGCTTGTGAACATACTAGATTCACATATAACAACTAGATTGAACTGATCCTTTAGAAAACAGGAAGGCTAGACTTTTAAGTTCTAGTACATTTCTTGTTACCCTTTGCAAGGAAGTCAGTCCTTCTCTGAATGTGTTCTTTTTTTTTAAAAAGCTGTCCACAATTTTGCTGTTGCTTCTTTTCATTAATGATATCATTACTACACCCTAAACAATTAACAAATGAACGAACACCCAAATCCCAGAAGAACCTAGTGACTTTCCTTCTTCCAAAACAAAGTGTTTTACTTCGGAGCTTCTAGAACATTAAAATTCTTTTTGCCACAGCTCCTTGGTGAAATACCACAAGCATCACCATGATTCAGCAAGGAATTCAAGTATCATTCAAAGGGGAAAAAAAGTATCTGATGATAGATTCACTGATGCAGTTCAGAATATTTCAGTGAACAGCAACTGTAAGTAAATATTAAATAGTGCATTGCAGAGGATAACATTCAGTACAGGACAATACTATTGAACAAATTTATCTCAAATGAAAATTCTTATGCCGATCTCAGTTAATTTGCAGACCTGTGAGGCACAGAAGGTGATGCCAGTACAAACATATAGAGCCTTAAATCTTTATTCGTCAGTGGCTGATATTAATTAAATTGTCATATATATATGGTATGTACACACTGAAAAGTTAAATACCAAAAGAAAGAAAACATTCAAAAGATGCTGTCTGTTTAAATATATTTCCTAATTTCATTTCAAATATGAGTTATGAAAGAAAAAAAAATAATAAACAAACACACACGTTGAAACAATAAAGGCGTTTTCTTGGTTTTTTTCTAAATCACTGGTGAGAACATCAGAAACCCTCTTTGATTCTTTTAAGGTCATCATTCACAGCAGTACCCAAAAAGTAAAAAATCATTCCGAGAAGGAAGCTCCCCTGCACATCTTTCTACAAGAATTTTGCATTTTATTTTTCATATAAGACAAACCCAAAGTAAAATATATTGCTAAATATGATGACAGAACTTTTTTCTAAGATGTTTTGAAAACTGCTACCCTTTAATTAAGTTTCAACAGTTTTTCTGGCACCAGACTCTAGATGTTAAGCTAACGTATAACTGTCATCATTTTATTTCACAAAGCACCAATCAGCAATGCTAGTGTCTAGTAGTATTGGAGTTGACATAATATAGGTGTTATATCCAAACTAGATTTTAAATTGTCTGACTAAAAGTACTTTGCCACCAAGGTACTCAAATTTTATTTTTTTTTTCACACTATTTGGCAACAGAGATACTGGATGGGGAAGATCCATATAAATACTGTGCACTTAAACTCTGGATACCAGAAATACATGTTTTAAGAACCTAGATTGAACCATACTATTTTAAAAGCCTGGGTATTTACAGGCTTCACCATCTGTTTGATTGACTAAAAAGAAAGGAAGAAAAATAATCCTACATTCCTCCTTTAATCCATAAGTAGACAGTTTTCTTCATTCATCACTTAAAAAACGATAAAAGCAAATTCAGGAGTTTAATGAGTTTCCAGGGAGGCTTAAAGACAAATAATATATGCAACTAAACATTGAGACATACAGTAGCATGGGTTAGACACAAACAATGATCCTGAGTTTCAGAAAGGATATTGATTTTCCAGCTTTGGTCATGAGTCAGACTGCACACTGAGAATGATTTGTTCTTGGGGCTAGATTATCACCCAGACTGCCTTAGTGTTTCTGCTTTGGAAGTCACACGGTTACTGACAGAAATGGAATACTAGCCCAGAGAGACCACTGTTTTGAACTTGTGTGGCAAAATATCTGTATTCTGATTTGGCTGGGAGAAGAGGTGAAAGGCCCAAGTGTACATTTTTAATAGTGTTTGAATGAATATCTACTCGAAAACCCACAGCAGGGTTGCTAGGAGGGGAAGCCAAAACCAGAATTCAAAGGATGTAGGGGGGTAAACCAGTGAGAGGAACTCTTTCGTATTTCCGAAAATATGTAAAGCTGAGGGAGCACAACTAAGAGCACAAAAGTGAGCATATGAATTATTTAATCTATGACTGTTTTCTGCAGTGTACCACCACTGCTCTCTCAGAAAAGGCGCCACATGAGAAGAAGACGTGGAGAAACAGCCAGCAGGCGTTGATGGTAGGCCTCAACTTTTTCATGTAGAACAGCTTAATGGCACAACAACTTTGAGAAACACTAGTTTAAACAGTAATCTACCCTCTCAGAAAAGATAATGTTTCACCAGCCGAGACAAAAAGTACCTATTTCTTTGCTCACCTGTCATTGTGTAGCTTTAAAATAAAAAACAAAACCCTCCACACACAAAAACCCACACAGCCGAATTGCATATTGCATACACATGTCAGGAAGAGGTGGCATGATTACCAGATGTTTAGGTCCATCTTAGTAATCAGACACCACGCAGACTTGAATAATAGGTAAAGAACCATTTTCTCCATAATGACATATGCTTCCTTGAAACACGACAGATCAGTTCAGCTTTGGTGAAAGTGATTCATCATTTCATAATGACAAAGTAGAAACCTCATGAGGAACACGCTGCTCTCCCTGTTCTTTATTTTTCCATGGGTGAAGAATAAAGTGGGATCAATTAATTATTAATTAGAAAGATCTTTTTACATGTAGGATGGTCAATTATTGTTCTTTGCTAACAATAGTTAATTTGTTTCTGAGTGAGTAATTTTTTGAGTAATTTTCTTCATGTTATATACAAAGATTTGAGAGATTAATTGTCCAGATGTTTCCTTGGGTTTTGTTCTCTCTTTCTCACATAATAAAAATCTTTCAGCACATTTTTTTTCCCAATAAACCCACAGTCCATCTGTTATACTTTGCTGCAGACATAAAACAGCACTACATGTGTGTTACAATCATTCTAAAAAGTAAATCTTCGCCATTTTCTTTTACAAATAAGGTGAAAGATTCCATTTTTATTTGTTAGGTAATGTATTGATATGTTGCCCTTTGCCCTAAAACACTAGCTCTGTTCACTAATACCTTCACCTTTGCTTCAAATGTCATGGGCTAAAATATTCAAATCCCAAGTCAGATCATCAAATATTTCTGTCTCTTTCACAACAGAAACTGGAAAAATACAGCAAAGCAAGTCTTTAACAGTTACCTCCTATTTAAATACTGCACCACTCCTTTAGAACAGTTTAGAACATCTCAGGATGTCATGAGAAAAGAGAATAATGATAGCATGCATTTTTATTTCTGTATGTGTTACAAGACATGCTTTTACTGTAAATTGAGCAAGTGAAAACACTGGTCAAAATGTAAGAAGTGTCAAAACCTACTTCCTAGATTGCTGCTACAAAATGACAGCCCTGAAGTAAAACTGATAAGGAACATATTTTTGGAAAGCAAAATTTGACTTTCACTTCAGCTGATAATATAAAAAAATAAATAAATTCCCAGAAATCTCTCCCATCTCTAGTCCTTCAAAGCCCCACACAAATCAAAACAGGAGACTATTTAATAAAACAGTAAGGTAAGACATGTCAAGAAGACCTGTGTCAGCAGATGAGTTGTAGTGAGAACTATCACAGATTTGAAGGAAATCTTTATGTAACAATATTCTGACTATGCAGATGAGACTTGAAGTGGGGTCTAATGTTTGTTAGATTATTTCAGAGCCTTGAAGCTTTACTAAGTCTCAGACAGGTTTCACACAGAGCTAAGTCAAAATTGCTAACAGTTTGCAAGAGCATTGATGAATCTTTTTCAGAGGGCATTTCAGGGTTCCCTTAAGTGTTTCAAGAATCAAGAATCTGTTAAGCCATGTGCTGAATGAAGTAATACTCTGAAGAAGGCTGGTGTGATGCATCACCTGTGCTCCCCAGCTGAACAGTCTGTACTGAAAGCAACATACAAAGTCTGCTAAACTTAGTGGCAAGAACTGCTTTGGCTTCAATTGGCTTTGAATCCCTCTGAAAGTGACCTGTGAAGATATGGGGGTAAAATGCATCAAGATCCTCATGAAAGAGGGGGGATACCCGAAGCCAAAGATATGAATGTGTACTCCATCAATTTTTTTTGGGCCCCCAAAGGAAAACTTTGATAAACTTGAGTGGGTTAGCAGAATGTCACTTAGATGGGGGGGTAGGAGTGGGAAGAAGGTGTAATTTGAGGAGAATCTGAGAGAATAGGCCTCCTGCCCCACATCCCTAAGTTGTTAAGAGAAGTCGATGCTTAGAAATTAGTTTCTTCAAGTAAAAAGCTGGGTGAAAGGAGAGGCTGACTGTAGTGACCAAAGGGAGGGTGTGAGTATCAGTAGCTGGCAGATGGATGGTGTTGGGGAAATGTCAGGAGCAGGTACTGACCAGGAAGTTGCAGAAGTACTTAGCAGCTGCAGTTGATGTGGGAGACTGAATGGAAAACTTCAATGGTAGCAGACTTCTGGCAAGCTGCGGGACACATAACTGGAAGGAAAAGGTCACCAGATGTATGACGCATAAAGCTCAAGGTGAGAATGAACTGGGACTACTAAGTCCAGACTTAGTAGTCTGGACTACTAAGGGCCACTTTTAACTACTAAGACACTTTTAACTATGACCTTGAGTCACAGCTGGGTATAAGCACACATACCTTGCACGAATACGTAACAGAGAAGAATTCTGGGTACTCGATTTTTCCTTTTTTCTGCTGTTGAAAATGCATGGACTTGGGCTTGCTCATCAAATGAGAAAAGGCAGCCTTTCCCATATGCAAGAAATACGGTATTCTCCCTAAAAAAATAAACTATGCCCATCTGCATTAATTAGTAAAAAATAACAAAAGATAATTTGTTTAAATGTTTATCTAAACACTATTTCACGTATGCCAAAAAGATCATAAAAATACACTTAACATTAAAAAGCACTTCAAAGGGTAGGCAATGGATTTTTATCTTAATTAAAAGTCTAAGAGATTACTTATATTAGCTTATACCTTATTATACTTTATCTTTCAAAACTACACCTCATTCAAAAATGTTCATCCCAGCACCAACAGTCTTCTTCAAGAGCCCAGGTGTTCTTTTCTACCAAGTTATAAAACTGGTCTTTTCTCACACGACATACAAATGGTGATATTGTGGACATTAAGCAGTGTCCGGATTTTCTTAAGATGCCTCTCTTGCTAGATTGTTACTTCCACTTTTCTGCCTTAACAGCAGCTGGTTTCAGTCTCTATCCTCAACATGATGACAAATATGTGCTTTCAGATACCAAGGAAGACATGGTATTACTTACATATAGCTAGAATTTAACTCGTGATTACCAGTTATAATATGATTTGAACAACTATTTCTAAGAAGCCACTGTTTTAAGAGAGAGATGATATATTTCAATCAAGAAGAACACTCAAATCCATGACCATTATTGTCCAAGATGAAACATAGAGGTATTATAATGGGTCCTTGGTTCTCCAGCTGTTGTCTGCAGAAACCTGGAGCCTGTAGGCTATTTATAAGAGGCTGGGAAATGTCGTAAGGAAAGCAAATTCATCTATGCTGTGTGTATTTGTGAAATTCCTAAAGAACTTTGCATACCCACCTGAAAATGTTTAGGATCTGTAAACTAAAAGATGTTGAAAAAAACACTACTTATGTCATCATTTTCTGGAAATCTGGTGGTAACTAGCTCTTGGAAAGTGAGAACACTGTTTCAGTAGAGCATTCGTTTTCCTGGAAAGGGATTGGAAGAGCATAAGGAACAAGGTAGGAGAAGAGATGAAAACACTTGATTCTTCTTTGCAAGCACAGAGATCTGTTCTTAGGAGTCAGTAATGAAGGAAGGGTGAGAAAATAAGAAAGCTGGACGAGGCTGGAGCCAAAATCCAGAGACTAAAATTCATACGTAGCTTAGATCTCAGGCTGATTCTCTTCTTCTCATGGAAAGCCAGTTTTCTGAACTCATCGTGACGTGTTTTAAATGGCAGTGTCAGCGCATTGTATCTACTGAAGACAACACCACAATGAAAACACTGCAACCTGATATCAGGGTGCCAGACTGACCGTGACCACTTTGTGGCACTCAGCATTTTTAGTCAACACAGCCAGTTCTCAATTTTTTCAAGTCTGAGTACTATTGCACATGTGAACATCTTAAAAAAAAAACAACCCAAAAAAACCCCAAGATTTCAGTGACTATTACTCACATCTTCCTGTTATCACTGTAAGCTAGTTATTTTCTCAGCCAGCATGTGCTGAAATCAAACAAGCATCATTCACAAAGGAAAGAGCAAAGAAAGAAAAGTATTTTTTCTGATAAAGGCATTTAAAATGACAAATGTCCTGTTAATGTCTGTACTGCTGCCAGAATTCCTAAGTTAGCACAAAAATCTTCGTTTATGTATACTGGCAGAAGTTCAATCTTTTTATGCTATTATAAAATAACATTATATAATGCTTATGAAATAAAAAGCTGAAAGCTGGATAATGCCATCTCTGTAATCTTACCCTGGTCTTTGGTGTCTCTGAAGAGATGTTGCAATGTTACCTTTTTAATAATGCTTATAAACATTTAGCAGCATCTATTAGAAATGGTGGGTACCATATGCGGATCTGGGTGGCACCATTCTTTACAGCAACTCACCATATGGTATCCCTATGAATGTGGCCCTGATAAAAGTAATCTATTGAACCTGAATGACTTACTCTGCTGCTGTCGTATTAAATTATTTTCCTTCCTCTTCCCCCATGCACTCGCACTAGGACTAATGTTGATTCACCTGTCTATCTCACGCTGTAGCTACCATGTTCTCCAGCTGCTTGTATCACCAGGATTTAATAGACTCTGTTGCATTATTCTAATTGCATTGAGTTTGCAGAGTGTGAGAGGAACAAAATACGTGGGTTAATGTTTAAAGGATCAAACTAGGGGCTGAATCCCATGCCCTTCTCTCAGCTGTCACTACTATAAGGAAGCTAGAAAACCTTCACCTGAGTAAAGATTGCTGGTTCAGAACGAATGATTAGAATTCAATCACCACTGCATCTCGCCATTTCCTTTGGTGTGTGTAGAGCATCTGATTTTACTGAGGAGGCACAATAAGGTGCTGCATCTGGCCTGAGCTCATTGAAAGTGAACAGAGGAACAAACGATCTCTCTGAATATGATCTATTTGTAAAGCAAGTAACCTACTCCCCTTAAATTGGAGCTTACATGAAAACCACCAGTTTCATAGACAGCGTCACCAATGAAGGCTCAATTCCTGTCTTCTGTCCCCTACATTCTCCTTTCCATTGCAACAATTTCTTGAATTTTGGGGCTTTCCAACAGCCAAAAGACACTACCATAGATGCTGGTCTGGATCTGCATATGTTTCTTGGGGACCATATGCCTGTATTGACTTGACTGGCTGGCTCCTATCAAACAGACTGGTTAATAGCCACATTTTGCTTCTAGTTCAGTAGACACCTTAACTTCAAGGCCCCTTTTCCACCAGTGGCAGATCTGCACAAAACATGCAAGACCATAGTTGTATGTCTGTCAGTTTGGGTTGAAATCTACCATGATTTCAAAGTTTTGAGGAGAAAATACTAAATACTAAAGACAGTGATCTCCCCTAAGACTTATTGCCCTAGGCTAAAAGAGAATTGAATTAATAGTGGCCCAGGATATATTACTCAGGTGTGTGTATTCTTTCCTCCCTAATTTTTTTCCACTAGCTTTCATAAAGTTGAAGAAAATATTTAATTTAAATATACACAAATAAAATAAATGCCTTGACAGTAGGTTTATTAATAGTTTCATCAAAAGCTTTTGGAAGACAAAAGAAAATCTACCAGATTAAAGCCTTTTCTACACTATGAGAAAAAGCTTAAACCATAAAGAAAGAAAAATGCTCAGGTACGTATGTATCTCAATTCCATATCTTATTAATAATAACATTAACAAGGTGATTTATAACAGCCATATCATTGCTATTCCCAGTATTTTTTCCCTCTACCCACTAAGTCATACCATGTTCAGTCTCAGCACCCAAACTTTTAAAAATTTAAGCAGTGTATAATTTTATCTAGCTGAGAGGTTCCAGTCAGTGAAGCCATTCATAGGAGCAAATCTATGTATGCGGTTGGGTGCCTGCAAGATCAGGGGCTTAGATAATGAGCATTTTATGGCAGCAACTTTGTGCTATTTATTTGGGCTGCTCAACCACTAGCATACTTTTGGGCATTGCAAGATGTTAACCTGGATATATATTAAAAGATACAGGGAACCAGTGTCTGGATCACCAGGAAATTTTAGTTAACCAGAGTATAAATATCAGACTTTTAGAACTGTCACACAAGTCACATTGCTTATATGCCAAAAAGCTTTCTCCGGTCTCTGCCTTGTTTGCATGGCTAATAATTTCTGGGCTGAGATAGTCTAATTTCTTTGTGCAATACGCAATATCAGTCACTAAACACAACATCAGCAAAAACAGCTACTATGTATTAGTGTGGAGATGCACTGCCGCGCGAGAGCTCGGCAGGCGTTCTTGCAGTGATGGGAAGGAAGCCTTGAGAACAGTAAACTATGTCCTTGTATGGTAATATGAAATAGATAGCAAGCTCACAAATAGATAACAATATACCAAAACAAGTAACAATGACTAATTAGCTTAGGCAGGATAAACATTTAAATGTAGCCAATTGTTTGGCTTCAATGGTATATGGACATCCACCCAAAACCTGTGTAGAGAGCATGGCGCGTGATCAAAGAACAGAAACTATGTAGGCTGTAAAAGAAGAACAATTAACGTCTTCGTCCTTTTCTCACAACTTGGTGGAGTCCGTGCCTTGATTGCTGCATATTAGTGGAAGGTTATTCTGTACATACAACCCCCTTTTGAACAATTCAGTAAGTACTCAGTACACGTGTCACTGATATATTATCATTCTTGTAGGTTTTAGGTCCAGAGAAAAAGATAATTATTCATGTCTGTACAGTATTAATACAATGAGCTCTTGCCTAGTATGCAGACTTCCATATTTTTATGGTGCATTAAAACCAAAGAATAGTAATAAGACCTTTTTTCTGAGAGATATATTTTTTAAGGAAAACTTCTTGCTGGAATATATAAAAATTATAAGGAGTTATCAGATCCCACAGAAAGGCTGCCTGCTGAATCCAATTACTTGATTGCCACTGAATTCTGTGGGGCAAGAGATCACATAAAGAAGTTAGCAGAAGTAACACAGCATGTTTGACTATTGCTTTGTATCTTAACAAGGAAAAGAACAAGAAGAAACAGAATCAGGAGGCAAAAAAACATGAAATTATTCCCACTGTCTGTGCAACATAACCATGCACGTACATAGATGTGAGAACAAAATATACAGCATACAGAAGAAGACAGTGAAGCTGTGATCTAAATGTCTGTACCAGTATAGAAGGACTTTGAAGTGTTTGCACTCGTGGTCAGCAAAGCGATACAACAAATAGCAGCATAAATGCTGGAAACTACCTGACGCAAGATCCCTATTGCTGAACCAGCAGAAGCAACAGTGGGAATTCTTGCCACTTCAATTCTGCCGTGTGGACACAGATGAAGTCTCACATTAGAAATGAAGACAGGGCACGCATGGGAAAAAGAGAGGTCGCTGATGAGGGAGAAAAAGTGCTGAGCCACCGCTGTTTTAGCTGCAGCACTGACAGCAGAATTGTCCCTGGGAAATTTGGCTGCTGTTTTTGCTATCTTTATTCCCAGCAAACAGGATCTGAGTATATTGTATATTCAGGGTAATGGATACATGATCCATGCAGGATGAATGACGAACTACAGACACTGCACCGATTCCTCTTTTCACATGAGTAAAAGGGGCAATGAAAGAAGTGCTAGATAAGTGTTCACATAGGTTAATCGCCTTCCCCTTCCTCTTCTGGCAGCACACAACATGGCTTCTCAATTTATGCCAGTCATGCTGCATTTTATGGCAGGTCTCATACAGACAATAAAATGATGATGAAAACTGGTAGGGATGCTGTAGGTTGCCTCCAGGACATGTACTTTGGTCTCTTCAACATTCCATGCTTTGTTAATGCAATTAGGCAGCAGAAAAAGAATTGGTAAGAAATAGAATTTCACGCACAGTAGAAACTAATTAACAGGTTATTGCATTTATCGTGGGCATTTCCATGCTACAGTGGTATGTTCAGAGAATCTCCTCCACATTCCTTAATGCAGCAGGCTTGTTGCATGACTAAACTCAAAGGGGACTTTCTATGTTGCTTTGACCAAAAATTTTAGGTTTTGTTTTGTCCAGCTTCAATGTAGACATTATGGATAAAAGAAAACACAAGAGAAAATGGGCATTGCCTTAAAGAACTCACTAGAAAGCACAAGTATGGATTAATGCACATGTACAATTATAGTACAGCTATTTGCAACACTTGTGCGTACTGCTGGTGTATCATATTAGAGAGAAAATCCAGGAATGCATCAAAATCACTTGATACTGGTTTGGTGCAGTGCACAGCATGAGTTAGTTTTCCCATTCTCTAGGTATTTCTTAGGAAAAAGAGGTACTCCATATAGCACTTAGTGCCTCCTTCCTTCTCCTCTATCCTGCCTCATCTGAAAATGAACAGTCTTCTTTCCAGTCTCTTTTTTCCCTACTTCCAGAAACGTGGCAAAATAGAGTCATGCAGATGAAACCGAAAGATTACTCCCTGGCACACTGCACCTCAGGAATTTATCATTAAAATTAAAATGGATCAACATATTCTCTCAGCCAGATTTTGAGGACTCCCCTAGCGTCCTCTTTGCCAGACTCAGGAAGCTTAACAAAGACTCAAGACATTTCTCACTCTAGCAGGAGTAGCAGCTGCACTAGTAATTGGTCCCAGACTTCTGCTCTCCCCAAAGATGGTAAGTTAGAACAGACAAGAAGGCATAACTATTTTTTGCTAGACAAGACTCCAGGTCTGCAAAGCCACAAGCCCCCGCTGTGAGACTCGCTCAGTCCTTCAGTTACCTTTACTGGTCTTTTCTAAGAAACCACATTGCAAATTCTGCTGTGATCTACCGAGTGGCTGACTCTGCCCCAGGGGACTATAAAAAGGGAGAGAAGCTGTGTTACTGCACTGTGGATAGAAAATATGATCATGAGACACTCAAATACCAGGTCCTGTCCATCGCCTGCCACGTGTTGTTTGCTCCACTTGGCCTTTAAGACTTGCACACTAGTTTACAGAGGTCTGAGGGTTTGAGCTCTGAGAGATGTCCCTCTGATTTTGCGAGTAGTTAAACTGGCCATGCTCAAAGGGAAACTGGCTCATGCAACTCTCTACCAGAGTTCTAGCACAGGACAGGGAAATCTGAATAGCCTGTGAGTCAAACACTGAACTGCTTGTACTGTCATTCAGCCCTAACACAGCAGACTGCAAGATACTAAAAGCAAATTCACAACAATTCTTGGGAGCAGCAATCAAGAACATTTATTTAAGATCAATGAATCCATAAAATCCATCTGCCTGTGGAATTCTGTCTCTCCCTGAAAGAAGTATTACACTTTGTCTCTCCCATTCACTACCCTTCCCGTTTTATTGCAGCCCATTGTGCTTGCTACACACGATAACGATTTGTTGCTGTCTGAGACAAACTGACTAGCACCTTTTTCATCTGTGTACTTCAGAGAAATGTAATGGTTTGGAAGGAGCAGAGTATCCAAGAATTTCAGGCACCCAAACCAGCACATAACTAAAGCTAATGAAAGAACCATCCTAAGCCAATCAAGGCCTAAACTGGATTATGAGAATCCAAAGATACCTAAAGATGTGCATGACAAAGCATTTCAGCATTTTGAAATACCTGAAAGAAAAAATGCTTTAGGATATGTCTCGTACTTCTACCTCCTGCCTAATATTCCCTCCCTTCTAGAAGGCTATAAATTACAAAGAGAGAAAAAGACTAATTTGGACTGGATTTGGGTAATACTACCCTCAGCTTGATGCCTGTAACTGATTCCTACCTGCTGTTTTTAAAATGGAGCTTGATGACATGCTGTCAGCTAAAGAGCATGCATGACAGCATTTTTGGCTCAGTGAGAAAACTAGCTACTGAAAAGAAAAAGGGGAAAAAAACCCCACAAGTAGTTTTCAACTGGATCACAGCACAGATTCAACTCACCACATTCCTCTCAGTATAAGACTGAGGGAAGGGGAAGGATGCAGTCAAAAGAGGATAAGATGAGTCTGCTCCTTTCAGCAACCAAATGTTCTTAGTTTCATGTCAATCACTTTGGATCTGCACTATCAGTATGTTTTCTAAAGCTTTTCCATTGATATAAATACAATAGTGCAGATAGACATGAGATTCAGAACAGCCATCAGTTGTTTTAAACAGAGAGGAGAAAGCTTGGTAAGAAGGGAGTTATTTAAAGCATGGATTTAAGAGAGAAATAAATTAAAAAAAAAAAAAGAAAATAATCCATGATGTAGTTTGTATAGCAGATGCAAATGAAGGAATGCACTATAGATGAAGGAATTGAATAGGAAAGAAACACTTGCTACACAAGAATTTTGCCAATCCTTCCTGTGATCACATTGTTATATATTTTCCTTTTCTTCTTCAACTGAAAGCCATTTGGGGTAGATTTTTCTTTTACTGTGTGTTTCAATAATTTCTGACTCAGATGGGAGTATAACATACGAACCATGTTCTCATTATACAGAAACCTCAAAAATGTTTTTCAAAATTATTTTTTGAAACGTAAACAAATTTAAAAACTGAAATGAAACTCTGAGTTTCATTACTCAAATTTAGTATAAATAAAATATGAAAATAAACCAGTAAATATTAAACCCTAAAAAAGTCACGGCAGATTTTCTTGAAATAGTTTGAAGAATCCCGGAAGAGTACTCAATATGAAAGCACAGCAGTTATTGTAGGAATGAATGTGTTATTACCAGCACTTATTGATAAATGAATACCAGCCTATTAGTTGTCCATATCCCTCTTAGGAGATTCAGAGTTGCTTTATTTTGAAAATTTCCATTATGTGCACTGCGGAATATGTATTTTTGTTTTTTTCTCTTCTTTTTCCTTTTCATACTTTCCCACACCATACTGAATAGCATGAAGTAGAAGTTTGCAATTCACAGGCTCTTTTGAAACTTCTGTAAATCAGATCTACTCAATTGTTTTATCTTTCTAATTATTGCTTAAATGAAATTTACAAAAATAAACACCCAACATCCAACCAAAGTCACAGCCCACATCCTAGTTTTCAGCCTCTCTCTCACTGTTCTTGCATTTTGGAGACTGTATGGACTTCATGGTTAAAAATCGAGGGATGGGAATGAGTAGAGTTCAGTTTTACTCCTTTCTTTACTAAATTCCAACTATCTGTTTATGCTGCCCCTTAGCTGCAGTAAAGTGCACATTAATGTTGTAGTGGCATAGATCTACTCTACTTTAAAAGCAAAAAAGTCTTGTAAGCATGACAGTAAACCACAGTTTAAAGTTTCAAAACAAATGGAGATTTATCCCATAATGTAAATGAAGTATTTACATAACAATAGATATTTCAATTACAATTACACACACATTTAAAATATATTTAAACTTTATTTACATTCTATTAATAAAATATTTGATAGAAAGCACAGATATGATGTAAATAAGCAGGAGTGATTTAGATGTACAGTAATTGCTAGTGGTATGCAGGATGCTGTATTATTTCCTTATGTTTTAAATTAGGTTTATTTAAAACAATCTGTTGTTTAATGAATATTTTTCTCTGTAGCAAAGTATTAGCATTTTGATTTGTTGACTGCTCTTTTCAGTCAGGGGAAGGAATTGGGCCAAGAAAAAAAAAAAGTGTTCCCTATTTATATCTCTGTATAAAGGAAATACCACTTGATGCTGTGTAAGCATTTTGGGAAAAAAAAAAAAAAAAAAAAAAAGCTAGGTAATGATCAGTAAAAGGACCTCAGAGAAACAGCATTAAGAACCAGTGAAGTATACTAAACCAGCCATAAGATCAACCTAAAGTCTTAGTAGTAGTCAGGACTAGAAAGTTGAGAAAGCTAATGTCACTGGTGTAAGGTTCAGAGACTCAGGGGATTTGAGGGGAATGGCCATGGCAACAACATTTTGGAAAGAAATTTCTCAGAAGGTATCAGAAAAGCACCATCATGAAAAGAAAGCTCCAGGAGCTTGATTTGGGAATTGATGGTTTAGAGGGACAAGACTTTTGCTTACTGATCTCAGGGTGGATTGTTTGAGGACTACACCCACACACCTGCAGTCAGTTTGTCTGGCACTGCTTATTCTCTCCCAAAATTTTGGACTTGAAATTGCTCTGTGCAAAAATTGCTCTTCTCCACAAAGAGTGGAAACATGGATGAGATGCAGCGGAAGCAGAAACTGGAAAAACACCAGAAAACAATCATTCTTCACTGGAGCAGTCCTCAGAGAGCAACAATAAAGGACTGTCAAGCTGGTCAGGGATGGTGGATCACGTTAGACAGTCATACTTCTCCGTTCCACTCAGGTGCGCTACAAATTGTTGCCTTCCACTCACCTAAGTAGGTAACCAAGAACATCTGTGAAAAAGTCACAACTAAAAGCCTGAAACTAAGACTTTTTTGTGAGTAGTTTGTTACAATCAACTTCTTTCTAAATAACATTCAAGGACAACATTAAAGATGTTGTTATGATGCCACCTAAATATACCAGAAACTAAGAGGCACATAATTAATTCAGAACAAACCTGTAATTTTTGATGGAAACATTGCATCTCCCTTTTAAGTTTTAAATGTAAAACAACTTTCCAAAATAATACCTTCTATCCAAATATTACAGTATTTGGCACGAAAATAGATACTTTCTGTTCTGTTACACACCTTGTGAAGAATGGAAGATGCAATTCTGCCTTGTTTTGTTTAAAGTGCCAACTATATTACACTCTGCTCACACCTGACATTCAAAGCACAGCGGTTTCATATTTTTTTTTCTTGTGATATGTGAAAGCACGACACAAAGCTTTGCAAACTGCTCTGTGTTCAGAAGATCTATGGATGGTGGATACCTTTTTACAAGCCTCCAAAGACCCTGATGACACCATCAGACATCATTATAAACCTGACACAGCTCTTATTCCTCAACAAATTTAGTTTTATTTCTGAGGGGAAAGAAAACTACCAGCTGGGTCAGATTTGGCTTAAACTGATTAGTGAACAGACAGTTAATTGGCAACCTCAGTCTTGAACAGCTCCAGCAGCGAGAACTCAGGGGATAAAAATGTGTGTCCTGAAATGGTGCCAGATCAAGCTAGGTTTAGGCTGGCATGAGCATATGAGAGAGAAGTTTTACAACATCTAAAAGTGCTTTCTTCAAGAATAAAATCTGAAAATGATCAGCTGGACAAAAAAAGAAAAAAAAAAGAAAAAAAATTCCATTGACCACAGCGTGAAATTACTCTGTATTAACAAGCAATGAAAAGTATCTCAGATATCTAGCATATGTTTAAAAAAAAATAGTTCTTCCTCAGAACTACACGTGTTAAAGCGAAATTGCATTTCACAGTTTATAAGTTAAGAACACAAACAGCAGACTGCTTCCAGTACCCTGGCACACACATTAAGTTATAGTATTACAAATTCCTAACTGACCTAATGTCTTCAATATATTTATGTCTTGGTTGTATCAGTGGGATAATCATCCCTGTCTTACTAATGGCACTGTTTAAGGAATCCTGGCACACATTTCTTTAGTAATAAGCACTTCATTTTGTCAATGACTTCACTTTGAAAAAAAATAAAATCTTAGCTTTGCAAGATCTGCTTATTTTTACAGAGCATGAAAATTAAATTTACAACTCTACCTTACATAAATGCTTTTATCTGCTTGGAAAAAGTTCTGGTCCAAACTGTTGCACCATTTATGTGTCCCAGGTTTGGCTTCAACTGTCTGTGGTTTGACTCACCATATTTTTACTGCACTTCTCTTTGTCAATGCCAACTGCAAGCTATTTTCTTTGGTCAGCTGGGTATCTGACCAACAAATCTCCCTTCTTCTAGTACCAGTGAGATAGCTGTCAGTTAGAGGCTTGGCATGCACAGGACTCTGCTTCACTACTCAAGATCCCAGAAAAATAAAAGATACAGAGACAGGCCCATAAATCATATGAAGAAAGAAAACATTTGTATTATACTAGAAGCCCAATGACACCGCTGAACTTAAGAATCTGGCAGCCTTTATGTTACAACAGAATTTTCAGAGGCCATAAACATTCACCCTGGATTGAAACTTGGCATGAAGTGATGCCATTTGACTGATCCACATTTTACCCTAAACTCTGTTTCTCATTCAAAGGCAATGATGGTACACAGCACTCTCTATGCATAACAGATTTGTGAGGTTTGTACCACTGCTACAGCAAACTCTAGTGGCTAGTTAAAAGCAGAGCTCTGGGGAAAGGAGTTCTTGCACTCATCTAAGGAAAATTACTGTGACTCGCTGCAGGATTTGCCATCCTCTTTTGCTTCTTTACAGAAAAAACTGACCGCAAACCAAACAACCCCTACACAACTCTTCTTCCCTCTAGATGGACTCACATGAAACAGTGTGCACTAAACCAACTTCAGTTAAGAATTACAAAGCACTGTTTTTACCATCCTCTGATTAGCTCTAACCTACTCCGTGCGGGTTGTACTGAATTTTAAGATACAGGTGCCTCTCTGATGTACAGTGCAGCACATGAAATTACTAGACCAACTTTATACTTCTTGGAAAGTTAAGCAGGGATTTCTTTACAAGATGCTTGGCAGGATCCTATTTCTACTACAATCATTCAGTATACTTTGAAGGCACACTGCTTGACATTGCAGACTCATCACAAAGTACACAACCTGCTTCATTTTTAACAATTATGATTCTTCCAAAAGTGATATTGGCTCTATTATTTCTAACTATGAAGATTTCTGAAGCTTGATGAGACTATGTTTTAAATTAAAAGTCACCTCAGGGACAGCTATTCCCCAAATCTCTGATATATAGGATTTATTCCAAAATCATAAGTGGCAGATGATTATTTTTCCTGCCTTTTTCTGTCAACAGACCCGTTTGACCTGTGCAGTCTAAAAATAATCTCTACAAACTGAAGAGTGGGAAGCTTTGCTTTTTTATTTTTTTTACAGTTTGTAATCCAGAGACTGCAAATGTTTTCCTTCTTCCCTTCCTCGCTTTATTCATCTGTCTACTAGATACAGCAAAATTTTCAAGCCACAGATAACCCTGATGAAAGGCATCAGTTGGCTAAACCAAGACTAAATCAGAGTTTAAACTGAGATGTTTGCAAGTCTGCACAAATTGATATACCAGGGCCATCAAATTCAACATACTGTCATCAAGACTGACATTCCACCCTGAGAACTGGGATATGGGGAAAAATACAAATTGCTGATTGTGTTGTAAACAATATACTTTTATCAAGAGGTTCAAGACTTCAAGTTACCTTCTATGAAATAGATTCATTTTGTCAGATTGATGCATCTCTAGGGTACTATCTTAATGGACTTTAAAACAAAACAAAAGTATCTGCTTCTGTGCGTGAATGAGACATCCACATTCAATGTGCCAAATATGCCTTGCTGTTCTGTAGCAAGAAAAATTAGATCATTAAATAAGGCGTCTACGCTTCTGAACGTGAGATCAGACGTAGATCTTCACAATGTATCTGCATCCAGCATTTACAATGAAGGCAAAGCCTTTTTGACTGAGCAATTGGATTCAGGTAATTTCACAGTGACTTGTAGATCAGGATTATACTGCACATTGTTCATCATTAAATTGCTGCTTTAAAATACTCATTAATCAAGTGTATGGGGAAAGAAATCTGTAGCTAAAAAAGAAGAATAGTATCCTGCTTTTCCCAGAACACCTTAGTATAACATTTGTTGGCCTTAGGAGGCGGAAGAAGAAAGAAGTGAATAGCCAGTTAGATATCACTGGAGGTATCAGCTGAGATGTGGAAGTATTGAAAAAAAAATGAAGACTATATCTAAAATGCATAGATAAATCTACATTGTCGCTGTTTGGAGCAGAAGGATGTTGCCTAGAAAGCAGAGAGAGACCTAGTCATTCTAAGACAAACTTGGCTTCATTGATAACTTTAAAGTCTTCTAGGATGTGAGATCAATGTGCTGGAAGCAACTCAGGATTAAGAGAGAACTAATTCCAACATAAAAGTCTGGAATGAGAGATAAAGCTTAAGGAACAACCTCAATAAAATGCTTTAGAGGGAAAAATCACCACCTTGCAATGCAAATCGGAAAGTGGCAAGTGAAAAATTACCCATGGCTGGATGATTTGATCATTTGCTATAAGATTGCTTGTTAGTTCTTGGCGTAACTGAAGCTTTCATTTTATATTAATGCTAGGAAATTAATGTAGCAATATTAACAAATGTATTAACTAAGCTTGAGTAAGTTTTCATTTCACTGAATAAAAATTGATTTAGTTTTATTCAGCAACTACATATCACACATTTGCAGCCCTTCATGGGTTTACCTTTGAACTTCACTTCCAAAGATAGAGTATCAACCCATAGGCTCTGGGGGGGGTAGAAACTCTGGAAGCTTGGTCAAAAAAAAAAGATATTAAGCTATGAGCTTTCTTGATCTGACCACACATTCAGAGTTTAAAGATATCTCATTAAAAGATTCTCTTATGAAATGCTGGACTATGCTTGTTAAATGTCAGAGCAGAAACACCTTGGGTAGGGATGAGATGGGAGATGGCAAAAAGCGCTAATAAATGAAAGGAAGGTGGGTTTCGGGGGTGTGTGTCATTGTTCTTTTTTTCAATCTTAAGAATTTCGGTTCAGGATCTGATTTAGAAAAAGTAATATTTTAAAATATTTTTTTCTGTCAGTAAAGTACAATAGCACAGGTATGTACATATATATAAAGAGAAGAATACTTCTCCCAGTACAACATACGACTGTGCGTGTGTTACAGTCTTAAGCACTTTGCAATGGACTGAAGCTAAGGTTTCAAACTAAACTTTCTATTCCCTTGCTTTTGGAGATTTAAACACCAGTTCTTTTCTTTTGCAAATTATTAATATTAACAGTTTGACTAGAGGTTGGCTCACTTACTAATGCTGGGTTTGGGGACAGAATATTATGAACAGCTAAGTCTTTTGCTTGCTAACATACAAGTTCAACTCCTTTTTGTTATGCAATATGATTTAACCGGAGTAAAAAGAATAAGACTGTTCTTTAGGAACCAAGGTTCCCTTTTATAAACCAACAATAGATAACAATAACCTTTTCACACACTGAAATCTTAGTGGAGATTTTGTAACACCACTGTCCACAGCTCGAGATGATACTTCACAATGGCCACAGACACGGCTAACAATCTATGATATCTTTAAGTACAGTTTAAAATAAAATATGTTTTATTTGTGATTGCTACCTCATACTAAGATTCAGAACATAATTCAGACTGTGCAAAATGTGTCTTTTCCCTAATTTGTTAGGAGTTATGAAACTAGATGGGAAACAAATAGTAATATATTGAACAGCTTTCCCAGAATAGTGTAAGTCTTACAAATAGCCATGATATATAAGGAGTAACATGAGTTTAAATACACCACTAAAATTGTTCATCTTAGAACTCAATAAGCAGATTACTACAAGTTGGGTTTTTTTTTTTTTCCAAACAAGGAAGCTTGAGGTAATGCCACAGATGAACTGAAGCAAGCAGAAAATCAGGAGAATAACAGACATGTCATCAGACATTACACACAAATATGTGGACCTGGCCAGCCATGTCCTCTGTGTTGGCAACCCTAAGAATTAGAGGACAGATTCCCAGGTGTCAAAGACATCTTTTTCATATTGAAAGCTATATGTGAGTCAGCCTGTTTCAGCTTTAAACCCAGTGCATGGTGCCTGGTTGCAGAAAGATAAAATTTCTTTGAGCTGAGGACTCAATAAC
Organism: Tringa tobata; assembly: GCA_033628505.1. Lineage (NCBI taxonomy): Eukaryota > Metazoa > Chordata > Aves > Charadriiformes > Scolopacidae > Tringa > Tringa tobata. The sequence goes on from JAHREE010000220.1 coordinate 2,212,582, forward strand.
AGCACCCACTGCCATGGCAGTCCCAGCTCGTCACCTCTCCTCTGCTCCATGACTAGATGTGGCATCAGAGTTGATGGCTGATGAAAGGATTCACCAGTCACTTATGTATGGGTATGCAGCAACACAGAGCAGGGGAGAGGATGTGGTCCTTTTGTGTAAAGGTATGAGAAAACTGCTTACTCTGTTTTTTTCTTACATGAGAAAAAATAGTTTGCCTTTCATCCTAGACACCTGTGACTGGATACCATTATTTGGAGTAACTCATTATCTGGAACTCTGGAGAATGATTGACTGATTGTCAGAAATGGAGATTTGAAGCAAGGTAACCGTATGTTCAGAAGACAAAAGAGATTTATCATCTGGCTCCCTGAAGGAGGCCAAATTAAGATTATTGAGTCTGCACAGAGAGTCAAATAATCGTAGTGACATAAAAATGGACTTAATTGTTACAAAAGACACAGAAGTCTATGCTGGTTACTGATTAAGTGAAGTAAGCTAGTACATATAAAACACTCAAAAGAAACCATATCTAGTTCTGTAAAACAGAAAAAGATCATAAGGTAAAATACATACAAAAGTGTTCTAATGGCCAAAATCCAAAAAAGCCCCCAAAACTCTAGCTTGAGAGATTTTATTTCTAAAGTCAACTCCATGTCCTGGCAGCTGAAACAATACTTCCTTGCTAAGTCATGATTTTCAGCAAGCAAAAGACAATGAAGAAATATGAAGCTGACTAGACTAATTCCGTCTTCTAAGCTGAAATGAACCGAAAGTGTCCCACAGAGCTTCAATAACATAAAGAATATTGGTCAACTAAACCCATCAGTTTCTTTAGCTTTTCTTTTAATCCTGTTCCCTGTTTTTAAAAAAAACAAACCAAACCAAACCCCAAAACCAACAACCCAGAACTTACTATTCACATATGGCATGGAAATCACCTTCCTATATATGTGGACTTCTACATTAAAAACTAGTGAATGCCATGATTTCTCTACTGGGACACATGTTCTTAACTTACAGCACAGTGGGGAGGGTGGGCACCAGTGAAAAAACATCTGACACCTATCTGCTGAAGTGAGTGGGGAAAAGGAAGGCTGACAACAATATTCTCACCCGCAAGAAAATGGGACCGGATAGACTACATGTTTTGCTCTCCAAGACAGGAAGAAAAAAAAGACTTTCTAAAACAAAGGAAAAATAATACATATATATACACACACACATATATATAGGTATGGAAACTGTCTAGGTAATGAAATGTGTATTCCCACATACTTCAAGATGCTTATTTGTCTGACCTTAAACTGTCCTAGTTCACCCCTGCTTAGCCACAAGAGGCAGGAAATCTTCTGGCATTAATATTTTCTTTGTGGATATTTTTGTGCACATTTCAGGAAGAAACGATACTGTACAAACAGATTCATCAAGGTAGAAAAGCAGTTGAAAGTTTTTCAGCTATTCTGCAGACAGCAAACAATTTGGCATGCAGTATGCATTACATCAAGTGGTGTAACGAAGCCTGATAACACAACAAACCTAAAAGACTAGCAGTTAGCTGGAGATTTAAACCAGTACACACCTATTATTGAAAAACCAAGCTGCTCTTGGCTTCTAACAAAGTATTTTAAGCTGCAGTGTGAGCTTGCTTCAGTGTTACTTAAAAATATTTTTCTTTTGTGTGGTTTTAATTGCTATGAAACCTCCAAAACCTCAACTATCAGGTCTATACAAATATAAAATACACCAGATATGTCTCCCCAACCACCTGTTGTCCAAATGTGAAGTAGACACCTCCTCAGGACAGGCTGGCTACATTTGCCTTTGATTTAGTCTGTTAAGTCCTAGTCTAAACCCACAGCACAGCAACTCGATGCGCTGCAGCGGCAGCCAGCCTCTGACCCTTGAGCCGCACAGGGTGTTGAGCAGTTGAACCACCCCTCCTGAACCAGAGCTGTGCTGGCTCCTGGGTAACCCATAATCCTTGTGTGTTCAGCGGTCAGCCACCACCAAAAGCTCAGACTGAACTCCTAGGTGTACACCCAGCCATGCCAGACCTACAGTGGAGCAGTGAAATCCTGGGGCGGCAAATCTCTCATCCATGAAATGCTCTTCATCTCTTCCACGGTACATGGACTACATCTCATGGTTCTCAGCTATGCAAAGAATATGTATTTGTAGTCCTGTGAAGACTGGCTACCATTGGAATAAAGTAATATGGCACACAGGAGACAACAGGTAGCAATGGGATTGCTTCTAATAAAGAAGCACTTCATGACAGAAAATAGAACGTGGTAGAAAAAATAGCAAGTGGCAAATGTTTAGGCGTTTCCACTACAATGAAACCTTTATAGCCATCACTGCCATTGCAGAGAATGCAGGGCACAGAATGAAAGAGAATAAAAGGCAGTCCTGAAAGTAAACCATACACCATCGGTATTCTATTTATATTCCTCCATTAGACACCTTTTTTCCTTTTGGACCAGCTCCCTGGAGTGCAAGGCTACGGGTTTTCTGGGAAGCTGATACTAGCACTTGCTAAGTCTTTGACAGAGAGCACCAGTCAAGAATTTACCAGGTATTCTAAGATGCAATGAAAAAGTGTCAAAATGCAATCAAAAAACTCAGGAGTAGAAAGTTAGGTGACACCTAAACATAAAAAGGAGGAGCTGCTCAGGAATGGATTAGAATCCGGAATGGCAGTGGAGATAAAATATAGCTGAATTTTTTCTTTTAAAACAGGCAAAACCCCTCAGTCCAGGCTGTTTTATTTCAACCATTTCTACTAGACAAACTCCCATATGGCTTCAGAACAGTACCATTTACCTTTTCCTGGGTCATAGAATCATAGAATTGTTTAGGTTGGAAAAGAACTTTGAGATCATCAGGTCCAACTGTTAACCTAACACTGCCAAGTTCACCAATATCTACCTGTCTTTTAGATACCTCCAGCAATGGTGACTCAGCCACTTCCATGGTCATCATGATGAGATTCTTCCAACACATTATGTGGTAGCATTTTAAAAATGAACACTGAAGGGAAAGCATCAACCTAAAGTGGCCCTACCCTGAAACCCACATATTGCTGTGTGGTCTGTGTCTGCCTCGGTTGTGTTAGGGTAACACTGATGTGTTCTTGTGGATGGGTGGATGTCTTGCCACAGGGCTCCCAGTTGCTGGAATTAAACCACAATCTAGTCTGGCACTGGAAATAAACATGGCATTTCTGCTACATAATCTTTCTCAGCCTCTTGTCAAAGACCTTCAGTACAGTCTGGATTAGAGCATCTCCTATGAGAGTTTCTCATGAGATTTTTACTAAATTATTCTTGATGTAGTATATGCCATACTTTAAATCCTATCTGTCAAGGAAATAGAGTGTATATCAGTTCCCTTCTCCTTATACAAGTTTTGTGTATATTCTAAAACTCTCATAGTTGTTGTGAAGCTTCCCTTCTCTAGGTAGAAAAATGTTTCTTGCAGGTCATACTGTCTAGCTTGCTGATCATTTTAATTTCTCTCCATTAGAGTCTTTCTTAGCCTGTTCATTTTTCTCTTTAAACATGTCACCCAAAACTGGACACAGTACTCCCACTGAAGCTTTATGGGATTACTTCATGTGTCTTGAAAGTTACATTCCTGTTTATACATCCCAAGATGATATCTGCTTTCTTGCAATAGCGTGACATTGCTGACTAATGCTCTACTTGTATGCTGAAATAACATCTGTACCCTTTTCTATAAAGCTCCTCCTGTTGCCTGTCTTTAACTTGTGGACTTCGTCATTTTTGTATTTGAGCCTAAATAATTTTCCTCTTGGTTTTTGCTTGGCTTTTTTTCTTTCCCCCCTCAATATTCTTCCCCATTTTACAAGATAATCTGATCTTAACTCACAGTCTGCCCTACCCACAGCAATTTACTCTCAGAGTGTGATCTTCCAAGCAGTTTTGCAGATCTACACAACAGTACCCTCCCGTGGATCACATTTCCTGAGCTTATCTACCTCACAAGAGACATTGTCATGTGAAAGCATCTAAGATCAGGAGAAGGTTGCATTTTTCCTTCTGTTGAAAGAAAACCACCGGGTATTTTTCTGAAGAGGTGTACTCTTCCCTTGATGGCTCTGAAATAGTTTGCATCTCAGACTGCTATTTGCCCTCACTGATGTAAAAGCCACGCATCATTGCTCTTCTTTGCACATTTGCATTGGGCACCGGGAGAAGTGCCATTTTGACAAAGTCCTAACTCACTTTGCTGGATGCTTATTGCTATTTGTCCACTGTTGCTTTTGAAAAATTGCAATTCAGCTTTGAATGAAAGTTTTTTCTGCCACTAAAACTAATTAGCACTGACAGTGATGAACAATGGTTTTGTGATCACTGACACACATTTCTAACTGCATTGCCTCAATTAAACTCCTAATGTTATACACAACACTAAACCAAAGTGGCCTGAATTTCAAGGAACCGATGTAAAACCCTGGTAGGCTTATTTCAAACCTGATGGAATGAAAGAGAACATAATTGTTGGTAGAAAATTGGATGGGAATCATATCACACTGCTTTACTCAGCAGAGGCCTAGGGCACACATAAGAAAATGATGGATTTATTTTTCAGGAGGTAAAATAAATGGGTAATTTATTATTCCACTGCTAACACTAGGATTTTAAAGAGGTCTCTCTTAATATATATGGTCACACAAATGAATATATACATATCTGCTGGAAGCCTTTTCTGAAGTATTCTCAATAAAAACAAGAACTTTTAAGAAGAATGACAAATGTTTGAGTAGTCACATACTGACATAGTATAAGTACTCTGCATTCTTTTGCCCATTTTCAGCAGAGTCAAAACCTTTAAGAATTAAAAATTTATGAAAGTAAAAATCAGTCATTTTTTAAAAAGAAGCCAAATGTGCTATTGTAAAGTAATTGCAACTGCGGGAATATATTTCTGCATTCCACACTTAAATAAAACATTCACTACCCAGGAAACATTACCATTTTTCTAATTAAATAAAGAAGAATGGGTATGTGAGGTAAACCCGTCATTCACTAGAGCCATGTAATTGTGCTTGGAATAAAAACTATACTGTAGCATAAAAGCTATAATAAAAAGCCACCTCTGATTACAAAACCTGAATTGTAGCAGATGGCTTCAATTCTCAAGATAGAAATCTGTATCTCCATATGTAGCACGAAGATTCCCTAGACAGAGTGTCCCTAACTCATATTTGATCATAAAGTTATAGTTTTCAAACATCTTCCCCTTTGCTACCTCTCCAGGGTTATTCCATTTTAATGATATAGCTGTCACTTGAATACAACTTTCCACAAAGATGTTTTAGTTTTGTGAAAGTAAAAATGAAATCATAACGTATTTTTTAACCAATATGTACAAAGACACAGTTTTGTGAGACCTGATATTTTTGCAAGACAGCAAACCATAAGCGTACCACAGCTAAACTGAAGATGATGCATTGCTAGTGCTTGTCCAAGAGCTAGAGAAAAGATACGAGTAATGTAAAAAAATCTAAGAAAACTGAAGAAAAAGAGTTTAAATATTTCCAACATCTTCCCCTAAAATCAGTTGTATTAATCAGCATTTTGTGTGTCATAAATGCAAGGAAAAAACAGAGTGCAAAACAAAAGGTATTGGTATTAAAAATTATTTTAAACTTCAAATTATGATCACGATCAGGAAGCTTTGCATTGCCTTGTGCATTGTTTTAAGAAAAGTTAATTAAACGAAAGTTTAAAAAAAGCTTGAATACACATTTAAAATGTGAAAAGTCAAAATAAAATCCCCTAAGTTGTTATTTGCAAGCTCAAATACAGAGTTACATATTTTTCAAGTGCATCAACTTAGTGTGCAAGTTGGTAAAACTTTAGATGCCTATTTGAATCAGCTTGAAATTAAAAGGAAAATTCAATTTGTCCTTCTCAGGAAAAAAAAATTCTTAAAATTTAAACAGATATAGCTGGAAATAAAAATATATAATCACTTTTCTCTCAGGTCCCTCTCTCATATAGGTGGCATGCTGACTACATTCATATACTGATATCTGACTTAACTGTGCCACATGTTAATTTAACATCAAATTGCTGCAGCTGAGAGCTGGCTAAAATCAGAATTAGATTCCAGACAGATGTAGTTAAAAAAACCTCAGTTCAACGTTTTCTGCACTACCAATGAACTTAATTCTCTGGCATATTTTGACTTAAACAGTAGATGTTTGAAATTAATAATCTAATATGAAAATAGCCTTAACTGAAGGAGCAATTCACAGACTCAGTCTTTGGGAATTAATTTTGATTTGTAATTTCCACATTACTGCAGAAATTTGAAAGTGGAGTTCAGTCTCTTTGTTCAGACTTACTCCATTCTCCCTCTTGCAAACATAATTTTACTAGAGAATTTAACACTAAAAACTCAGGAAATGTCACAGATAAGTTTATCACACCATACTAACTCTCTCTGCATATGGAGTATGACTCAGTCTTAATTTCACAGTCATGTATCTCAAATGCAATATGTTGGAATTTATTTCCCTCTCAAAACCAAAAAGGAATGCCTTTCATTTCTTGGCCTAGTTTCATGGATATACTGATTGATTTTTGCCCCCTTTTTTTTTTTAAAGGAATTTAGACTCCTAATTATGGCAGATGCCAAATTACCCCCAACTCATAACAAAGAATACAGAGTTTGACTGTAGGAATTCCTGCAATGCTAAAACTGCTAAAACGTTCCAATCATAGAAACAAGCAGAAAAAAAATTCAAAAAGAAATTTTTTAAATCTTCCTTATAAGAGGAAGGTGAACTGAAACTTGCTGCTATATGAGGCTGTGGAGGTCCAAAGTATCAGCAGCTTTAAAAACAGATTACATGAAGCAGAGAACAGGTTCATAAATAGATACAAAAGATAGTTTAAAAAAACTCTGCTACTAAAAATGCAGTATGTACTTTTATAACATTTTTAGTTCTGAATTAAATTACCCACCAGGGTATGTTCTACAATCTGCTCTAGGTGGATCTGCTTTGGCAGGGGGGTTGGAATAGATGATCTCCAGAGGTCCCTTCCAACCCCATATCATTCTGTGATTCCATGAATGGTGGGGCAGCACAAAGGCAAAGGACCACAGAAAGTAGCCAAGATACTTGTGTGCTGTCTAAACAGCATCTCTTGCTGTTGCAATTGCCTTTCTCAGGAGATGCAATGCTAGGCTGGACGGTCTGACCTACTAAGCAATTTCTAATGTTACGTACTCATTACTGGATTATTTCATAAGAGAGAAGCAGAATACTCAAGGGCACCTTGGAGACTTCAGTTTTCTCTTTCACAAGAGGTCCAAAGGCCAATGACAACATGGCCTTTACCTTTCATCTGCACTGGACATAAACTGTTACAAAAATATCCATTCTTCCTTTGTAGGAAGTATATTCCCTTTAGTATCCTCTTGACAGTAACCCTCAGAAACATTGGCATCTTTACTTCAGCTGTGAATTAGCAACTGGGTAAACAAAGGTGAGCAACCCTAGCAGCCCCATTCATCCCGTTTAGCTAGATGGGAGAAAAGCTGGGCAGCTACAGATCCTAATGTTAGAAGGATGAGTCCATATCTTCACTAAAGGGTGAAAATTTTTAGTGATCTACTGTGGTAGTAGATGATGGAAGAGGTTACAGCAGAAGAGGCAGAAGTTTTCTTAGGGATTTTGCAAGAGCATCTGAAGAGCATTCTTAACTCCATTCACCTCCCCTTCCCCTCACCAATGGGCTGTAGTAAGGCTGAGGTGGAGAAGGGGAAGGACTTAGCACAAGGAGGTGGCTTTTCCCTACTGTAGAAACTCTTCAGTGGGAGATCACATCTGACAAATCCATGAAATTTCTGACTTCAGCCAACTGCATGTACCTGGACCTTGCCCTGTTCTGTAGGAAGATAAAGCTGCAAGACACACCACTGCACACGTATTTGGAAAAGGCAGTTCTGGAAGTCTTGTCTTTTGAGCCTTTTCTTAATGTTCTGAATTTTAATTCATTAATTTGCTTTGTTCACTGACTCCTAGCTAGTGCCCCCCACTGTGACTTTCTATACCTAATGATGAGCAAAGCAAAATAATTTTTAAGGACTATGCATGGTAAATGCAAATCAACAATTCAAGGCGACATATTTGTGCACAGATGACCTCTGATCTGTGATGCACATGTTCACTCACTTTTTTTCTGCCTCCAGCAGGTCATCATTTAATCCTGCAGTTCAGGCAAATGTTTCTTCTTATTTGAGCTGGATATGGGGATAGGGTAAGGCTAACCAATAAAACATACTTGCAGAGGAAGCCAAGAAAATAGCAACTCTATAACTATTGTAAGAATGTGCAATCTTATTTGCAATAAAATGAAGAAAGAACGGGGCCAGGGTTGGGGAACGACCTGTACTATATGATTACCAGCTGGAAGACAGAGTCAATCCAGAATGGTCTGTTGGAAAACAGCTTCCAACAACGCTGTTGCATTGAATTTAAAGTTATGTATTCAAGGCACACATACCCTAGGAAATTATTGCAATAACATCAAGAAAGGTCTCCTTTGGGAAAATCCTTACTGTACCCACAAATTTATCTTATTATATTATATCAGATCACAAACATTTGTAAGAAGTGACACAAATGAGTAATTGCAGAAAGCGTCAAGTGTTGCTTTTGGTATGACCGCTATGAACTGAATGCAATCTAATTTCACTCCTACTGTTTTGCAATATGCTCATAACCCTGATTAGTGCTCTCTGAGTGACCTGACATGCTTCGGCATTCATGAAATTTCTGGTATAATGATTCACTTCTGAAGTTTCTGAGTTAGGTTTACAGCCCACTTGACTAAAAAAATACATGTATCACTTGTGTCCAAATCCTTCAAATAGTTTTTCCTCCCCATAAACAGATTTTGAACATTTTCAAAAAGATGAAAACACCCTCTTCTCAACTCCTCACTATTCTTTTAATTATTTATTAATATTTTTTTAATGTGCTCTCCCATTAGGTTCAAGTTCTGGCTTTCAATCTCTTCTGTCTGATAAAGGAGCTGAAACCAGGTCCTACTTCATGAGTGTTTGAATCAGTAATCTGTCATGAAAAGTGGGTACTGGTTTTTTTCCTTCTGAAAACTCATGTTTTAGCATTTGATTGTAAAATATAATCCCAGACTGCATCTGGCTGAAAATAAATATATTCTTCTAGGTCAGAGTTAGGTCCAAAGGGCCTTGGGATTCAAGTTTATGCCTTGCCTTGCTCAGTCAATGTTCATTCAAGGTGACTGGATGTTATGAATCTTATTTTGAGCCACTAAACTTCTGTGCTTTAGGAAGGAGACCAGGCATCTAATATAAAGTTATCTTATGGTGGTAGAGCTTGCCATCAGCCCTAGGGCAGAAACTATCTCCTCTAGACACCGAAGCTTGGACAATGTGCCAGAAGAGACTTCCATGGCATAAGATACTGACCTCAATATTGCCACTGCTTTCCTTCCCAGCCATTTCAAAGGAGAATTCAGTCAAAACTCATTTATCCACAGCATGAAATTCTTCCTTTGCATTTTTTGAAACCAAGCAGTATTTTTCAAAGCACCAGTTCTCCCCAAAAGGAAAAGCAGCACCAACAATGCAATGACACTGTCCTTCAGTGGTTATGCTCTATTTGCAATATATTTTGTTGTCCAGTGCTATGTATACATCTACTTAGTTCACTGGAAACTGACTTTCCACATTATATAAGATTGTTTTTATAAAACCTCATATTTTTCACATTCAGTAAAATAAAATAGAATAGCTTACATAAATCTTACATTTTATTTTCCTGCACCTAAATGCAGTTAAAAAAGTAAGGACTCATATCTCAAAATACAAAAAGGACTGTATATAAGTGGATAGAAAATATTCCATTCCATATATGTGGAAATCTGTGACAGCCCTCATTCATTATTCAGTAGATGAAAGAGAAGGAGGAAGAACCTGGAAAAGGACAGGGAAAAGTGTTACTACTCCACTGTTTAGTAAAATCAACTATTTCAAGCTGCTTAAACTTAGCTCAGCACACTGTGTGTTGTACTGGTGTTCTTATGAAGAGAAATCTGCTGCAAATTAAAATCTTGTCTGCTGCTTTTGAAAATGAAAAACTTGAGAATACTTATAAAGCGGAGCCACCTTCTTTCCCCTTTTATTGATTTGAAAATGAGTCACATTTCAAATGTGTATTCCCATGTGTCATCCAGAGAAGACCACCCAAAGTTATTACATTTTGAGCAACCTTTCAGTTATTCAAACCTCCAGGAGTCCTCTGCACTCATCCCCTCCTGACCTAGTCTATTTGTTTCTTAAACAGAAGTGTTACGCAGGACAAAGAGCCACATGCTCCAGCTTATTTAAAAACACAAAAGGGGGAAAAAGCCCTTATAATCTCAAGGTGCATGTATTCAAAAAGATTGGTAAGAAAGATGAGAATTTCCTCCAAAAACAGACCACCACCTCAAAAAAAAAAAAAAAAAAGAGTCCAGCATTATAAACCCTGCTACAATGACAGAGGCCACAGGCTTCAGCTTTAACTAATCTCTACAGGTGATATAAGTCTGATAGAGTAACTTTTTCAATTAATAAAGATCATCAGGTGACTTGGGAATTAAATCTTAAGGCTTAAGCACTTGCAAAATTGCAATTACATTTTATTCCTGGACTCTTTTAGAAATATATACATGACAACCAGGAAGAGTTAGACTTTGGAAAACTCAACTAAAACATTACATTCCACTATACTCTGGATTTGTTTCCAATAAATGTCTGCATTGTATTCCCAAATCTGCTCAGACCATATAAAATATTTGTTTATATTTTCTGCTTTCCCACTAGGACATACACTGAACTACCAGTAAATTAGTCAGAAGCCATTTCCTCTTTCTGTTTTCTTCTTGACTCAGGTTTTCCCATTTTCTTGCATTCAGGGACAACAGTTTAAAATAGACTTTGTACTTGAGAACTGCTGCACATGAAAAACCTCTTAAAATACAGAAGGAATTATTGGTTGGTAATTCCCGAAATGAAACTAAGTTGATTTGTCAGAGATACTCCTCTTTCATTTAATACATTTGTCATGTTTATACCAGCTTTTTAGTTCCAAACACTGCTTATAATAAGCTAAGAAACAAAGCTGTGTGCAAGTTATTCCTTTAGAGTCAAAGAATTTACCAGATGGCAATTTTAAAGATTTTTGATCCAGTACATTCTTTCTTCACAAAGCAGGATTGCTAGGATTGTTTTCTCTCTACTGTGAAGTCAGAAACTCGTATTTCCATATTTGCTTCAGGTGACCTAGCAGAAATCAGACAGAACTTCTAGAAACCATAGATGTTAGAAATCAAAAAGTGCTACCGTGAAATTTAGCAAATTTCAACATTCAACATAGCAAATAACTTCTTGCTGAATCCACCTGATATCTCCCTAAGTAATTCACAAAAATCTGATTTGAATTACATCTGCTACAAAGCATAAATAATGACGGCAAGAGGCACAATACTTTTTTTCATGAGAGAATTTTTGGATATATGGGAACACGACACAAGGGTATACGCTCACTTGCAATTAAAACAGTTCTTCCTACCTTGACTGTGGATCATAGGGAAAGCTACACTTTAAACAAGCAAGGAAAGGAACATCATTTAATGTTGCAGTGGGAACATAAAAATCTATCTGGCTTTTTATTTCTTAAATAAAACTTCAGGAAATGAAAATGCTGAAAGATATAGAATATTTTGAGACAGTACTTAGATATCTTGTGATCTTTCCATAAGAAATATGAATTACTTACATGTAATTCCAAACAATGTCAGAAGAATGTAGGAGAATCAGAAAAGGAATTGAATGGCAAGATATATAAGCAATAGCAATGGCAATTTATAACAAGCTCAACATGAGTCGGCAATGTGCACCGGCAGCCCAGAAAGCCAACCACATCCTGGGCCGCATCAAAAGAAGTGTCAGGGTCAATGGGAGCCAGCAGGTCAAGGGAGACAACACTGCACCTCTACTCTGCTCTGGTGAGACCCCCACCTGGAGTACTCCATCCAGCTTTGGAGTCCTCAGCACATGAAGGACATGGACCTCTTGGACTGGGTCCAGCAGAGGGCCACGAAGATGATCAGAGACAGGGTGAGGGAGTTGGGATTGTTCAGCCTGGAGAAGAGACCTTAGAGCAGCCTTCCAGTACCTAAAGGGGCCCTACAGGAGAGATGGGGAGGGGCTCTTCATCAGGGTGTGTAGCAATTGGAAGGGGTATGGTTGGGGTGGGGTATGGATTGAAGGGGTAACGGCTTTAAACTTTCAGAGGGGACATTTAGATTAGATATTAGGAAGAAATTCTTTCCTGTGAGGGTGGTGAGACACTGGAACAGGTTGACCAGAGAAGCTGTGGATGCTCCATCCACATCCAGGTTGCTTTGAGCAACCTGGTCTGGTGGGAGGTGTCCCTGCCCATGGCAGGGGGGTTGGAACTGGATGATCGCCTTCCAACACGAACCATTCTATGATTCCATGGTAAGTGCATGCTCTTGATAGAGGAAACAACACACTACGGGTGACACAGGAATGCAATGGTGCAGCACGATGGGCAGCTGAGCCTTCACTGTGTGACCTTCCTGAAGGGCAGACTCATTAGGAGTGACAGCAGCAGAAAGAGCATTTAACTCAAACATTGGCTGGTCTTTGCTCCACATGCAACCTTTTCATTGGAATTAAATCTCAATAACTGACAACCTGCTAAAACATGTTCATATTTCATTAGACATACTTGGAAGGCTTTGGCCCTCTAATGGGTTATGTAATCTATCTCTATATAACACATTTAGGCAAGACTAATATGACTGTCCATAAACCATTTTTCCCTAACATGTTTCATGTGTTGGTTCACACACACCCCTTCACTGTTGATGGTTCCCACTGTGAGCACAGCTAGTTTATCTGTTGCCTAAATATTTTCAGTTTTTCTCAGTCCAATCTAAAATATGCCTGGTACTGAGCTGGGGGAGGAGAGCCTATATATCTACATTTGTTATAACATTTAATTTATGAGTTCCTAAGGGATCACTCAAAAAATTCGAGAATCAACCCTACAATCTATTATCACCACTGAAAATTATAATATGAAACAAGTCCTTATCACATTCTCCTTAAAATATAGGACTACTAGAATGTGGCTTAGTACAATTATTAGAGAAAATTAAATGCAAATAATCATAAATCTAAATATTATCAAATATCAGTCTTCTAGTCCTATTGGCAACTAATTTGTTCTCTGTTCTTGAAAATAAAATTGTAGTCACGTAACCAAACTTCTGTGCCTGTCTCCACAGGCCAAGAGCACACTCTCAGTCCAATTTGTAAAATTCTTCAAGTCACATCATTTAGCAGGCCAGATAAAACATTCTGAGATACTGCTTTGAAAAATTACTGTGAAGCAGTTTCTCAGATGCATATGCTTTCAGAGAGAACACTTATCTGCTTCAAGCTTTTCTTCCCAACTCCCTTGTGTAGGCTTGAAGAAAGTTTCACTCATTTGCCATCCTGCTCTGTATCACAATCTTTCTGTGTCATGGCAACAGTTCTGCATTTATGGGACTGTCTGCAGCTCTGCCTGCAGGAAAAATGTCCTTTGACCCTATGGGACAGAGGCAGATTTGTAGGTCTCTGTCTTCACGGACTTTAAACTCATTTCTACAGCTGGTTTACTGGAGAGCTAGCTTTACTTGCAAAAAAATTTCTCTGAAGTCCAGTGCATGATTAATGGCTCTTGATTTTAGCTTCTTGCCCCATGCTCTCCTCCCCCCTGCTCTGCACATCACATCACTTGCCGTAGCCTAGTTTTAAAACATTCTAGGGGCTGCATTTCAACTCTACAACACAACATGTTTGCTAGCAAACTTCAATGCCCTCTTTTTAAGTTACAGAAGGCACTCACCAAAACACGTGTATCATTCACTTTTACACTTTCCAAAAACACTTTACAACTCAGTCCTTTGAAAAAAATCATCAGAAGTGTCAAAGAATCACCAAACAATGTGATGCCAGCAATACCATATCAAATTTGTGGTCTTGCAGACTTAATAAAAATTCTTGTAAATGGACAGCACTATACATTCATGAAGTCGTAAAATCTACTGAAAATACAGAGAACTGAAAATCCACTGAACAGCATTCTCCACACTTGTTTATCCTGAATCACTTCCATTGTTGTTTTTCAAGAAGGTCACACATCACCATGACCTCAGAATTCAGTGTAAAACTGACATTTTAATATAGGCTGAATGGGATAAATTAACTATACAGGAAATGTAATGGACTATAAGTACTCCAAAGAGGACAATACTTTAATTGTTTAACAACTTATCAGTCAATATTTTAACTTTTTATTAAGGCTGCTGTAGGTAATGCCTTAACAACTAATATTGGTATCTTTGTAGTATCTCAGTGTCTTCTTTTGGAAGATACTGAGAATTAAACTTTATCCTGAGGTGGTAATTAGCAGACACTGAAATTTGATGAAAATCATGGGTACAACTCTGTAGACGTGATTTGTACCTTGAAGTATGAAAAAATGGAAAAGTTTGGAAATAATTCTCTGTGTTTCAAGGAGCATGTCAATACTATCATTACATAACATCAGTATAATAACTCCACATGCAGGCACCATCCAGGAAAGATCCTTGTGGAGTTGGGGGGGAAGAAATGTTCCAATGTAGTTTCACCCAATCTTTGGTTGAGACAGCTGAGCGTTATTGCAAAGTAAACTACATTAATCACTGCTATGCAGAAAATTCTGTGCAATTTACCTCAGAAAATATGAGCAGTGGCTTTAAAGGTTATCCTTTAGACTAAACTAAATGTTGTAACAGTCTTTCCAGACTTTAGGACTCAACCTTTGGCAAGCTAACATGCAAGCACAGAACATTTACAACCTGAAAGAAAAATCCCAGTTCAACACAAACACTGATTTCTACAGATCTTTACCTTCTTTTTCTATACAGCTTGCACAAACAGCAGCCTCTGAACACAACAACCATACAAACTTCAATGAAATTTAGGAAATATACCTGAGGGGTTCATTGTATTTTCTAATTACACATTTTAGGCTTTCCTAATTTTTTCCTATTCCTAATAATTTCCTATTCCTTGTGGCATAACCACAAATATGATAGTTTCATTACCAATACACACTGACAGTACACCAGAGATGCACACTTTAGGTAAACGCTGCACACCAATCCACCCCCCCACACACACCACCTTCTATCTATTTTCATACAGATTAGACAACTGTACGGTTAACCCTTTATCTAATTTCATTCCAATTCACTATATTCATTCCCAAATCACCAGTCAACTTCCTTGGATACAACAGAAAACTTCTTTTTTTCTGAAATTGTTTCTTTTCCTCATGAAGGACAAATTATACTCTGATAGAGGATTACAGTATATCTACTTTAAACCAGAGTGACAACCTGTAGTGATCTATTTACAGTTTAAAGACAGTTCTAACTTCTTTTACTTAGTTACAACTGCTTACACCTCGAGGAGAACAAAAACTAACATTACAAGAGTCCCTACTTAGCCAGTATGCATATATAAGAGAGATAACAAAACCTTTATAGAGAATGTATTCAGATCAGAATAACAAAAAGTCTGTTAATTAAAAGATGGAGTAATAGAGGAAATTTTATAATGAAAAAAAAGAAACATAGGTAAAGAGAAAATATAGGAGCATAACAATAAAATTTTTTTGGAAAAAAATCTTCAGCATAGTTATGGCTTTTCTTCCTCCATGTCTGTCTTTCCAACATGTCTGCAGCCAGCAGATGGATCCAGACCATGGGTCCAAGGATCGTGTAGAATAAAACATCAACAGTATCCCTGCAGGTCCATAATGCAGCTAGGATCTGAGTGTAGCACCGATAAGAGGGGCAGCACAGGGAGGGATGAACCCTCTCCTATCCACTCTGGTTTAAGCATCCCTGTGTCAGATCTCATGATCTGAGACTGTTCCCACAGCATGGAGCTGCCTGTGTGGGGAAGAGACAGCATAGCTCATCATCCACATGCAGCCTGATTGCATCTCTTCTCTGCAGCCCTTCCTTGGTTTGAGAAGAGCCAGAGAGAAACTGTAGAGCTGCATAGCAAATGGAAGACTAAGTTCTGTCAGTGCCCCAGAAAATGAGGCCTAAACTCTCTTTTTTTTTTACTATTGGTAAACTCTGTTATTGATAGGAAAGTTATCAAGTTTAGAAACTCAAAATCTGCCTTAGAAAGGGGGAAAAAAAGGCTTGTGGTGTGATGTAGGAGGACATGTAAGCTTCATTTTGAAATACATACATGCACCTGTATGTGTAAGAACCATATATTAAATATCACACAGCAATCACATGAGATAATAACATTCTGCATGTTAATTTGCAGTTACATTTTTCTTAGTTACTGAACTAGCACAAGGAGGCAGGACTTCCCGACAGCTATTTTTTGCTACTTATCACAACTAGTATTAGAGTAAAAGGTCTGCATCTGGCACAGTGTCCTGTTTTGTGTTCCAAGCAGCATTAATGTCCTGAGAAATGCTGAGGTACACATTTCTGTAGGCTCTCCTTCAGCATTACACATGTTCAGCTAAACAACTAGTACAAATGGTTTTTACTGAAAATTCAATCACTTCCAGTGATGCCACTGATTAATTTGTTAGGAAAAGTACCCTGCTACACTTTGGCTATATTTAAATTAGCAAGTAGGGAAGGAAAAAAGGATTAGATCTGTAAAGAGACTTTCTGCTAGGGAACTGACGTGCACTATACGCATGTTGACTTTTTACCTCTGGCTAAATCTAGTCTAGATTTGTCGACTAAAAGTCTGTTCACAGCTAAGAGGCATCTTCTCGTTTAACTTCATTAAAATAAATCCATTTGCATGCTCGGACAGTGCTGTACGATACATACCAAAGTACAGTAAACGGGGTCAGTTCAAATTACACTCCTAAACTGAATTGAAATGCTAATGCAGAAACACCTTTTCTTACAGGTAGAGCATCCCCGAGACCTACAAGGCATGGGATTGGTTAAATCTGCAATATTATTGATTGCACTCTCTCTGGGCCAGCATATTCTTAGGCATCCAAACAACCATGTCATATTTTTTAGGAATTATCAGTCTTAAGCACCTGTTAACTAGTACCTAATTCATTAATCTGGTTCCATAGATCACATCCATGGACACTAATTGGGTTATAGACATAAGATGTATAAGGAATTGCAGTTGCCAATAAGCTTTAAATTCACTCATTCTGTGTGACAGGTAAGCAAAGCTGCAAAAGGGGAATGAAATACCAGATGTGAAATTTTATTCTTCCTCCTAGGCTTTCATATCTCCCCAAAATGACAGGATAATGCACAACAGACAGTCCTAAAAGCACTAATATTATCTGATGAGTGCTGATAACCCATTGCTCCAAGTAAGTTCAGTAACACAGGAGCAAGCAGAGGATCCAGTCCACTTACCAGGTATGATACAAGTCTTTATGCAATTGGAACCAAATGATTAAATTTAACCCTATAATGTACCTGCGAGCAAGCAGAAATTCTCAAAGGAAGAATATAAAACCCCAGGAAACGACTGCATGCAAAGACCAGGAAACGGTTCCATAATAGGGAATAGTGATCATTGAGTTAGTCTAGGCAAATTTTTGAACAGTTTGATAAACTGATACTGCCTAGCTACAAATGCTGGAGAAAAGCTAACTTATGAAGAAGGACTGAAAAACAGGCAGTATCAACTTGAAATATCGAGATGAACATGCCAGCTGACTTTTGTTTATTTACCGTACCAACCATCAAGGACAGAGAGGAGGGGGGAAAAAAAAAAGCCTCAACATCATAATCCTGTCTTTATTGAAACAGCCAGTCACAGCATGTGATTATCCTCAGACTCATGATACTCATTTCCAACAAAAGGACCATGAAATTAAGAAAGAAGTTTGCAGCTCTTTCGGGTAGGTAGTAGACAAGATAAACCTACAAGCCTTTTAACTGCAACGGCTTCTATTTTAATCTGGTTCAGGTCACAAAAGATATGGGTTTAGTGGTTTCAATCAAATGTTCTTATCAACAAGGTACCGTACAGCTGAACCTAAAAGGCACAGACCAAAAACTAAAACACCAAAGTTTTTTTACAGAATATCCAAAATGTGTTTGTCAAGTTCTCTGGGCAAACTCACACAGTGTTTTTATATACTGTATACTACTGTTATACTACTGGTTTTGTATACTACTCTGTTTCTGACAGTAGTTTCAGATCCAGATATACCTTCAGTGCCTGGTGGTTGAATGGTGAAGGTGTGCTCATGAGTTCCTATGTATCGCCACGGGCCATATTTCTAATTCAGAAATTTATGTCAGAAGAAAGTCATAGAACTCTAATTGTCATTTTAGACATCAATTGCTCATTGGACTCTCCAAATGCCACCCCATGACACCGTGTAATCATACAGGCTTTGTAACTTTATTCATAACTTTTGCAGGCACAGGATTTTGCCTGTGTGATCACAAGTGAAAAGCATATGGCATTTCTGAAATTTGGAAAAGACCTTCATGAGGAATTTTTTTAGCATCTACATCAGTGAAAACTGCTGATAGAAGTAAGAATCTCTCTGAACAGTTTCTCAGAACTTTATTCAATGGTGGAAAGGGTGATACTAGGAGACAGTTCTTTTTAATTCTGAAACATTCTGTCAGAATAAAATTAATGTATATTTGTCTCAATCATCAGAGTCAAACAGCAAAAGATGCTCTTTTATTTCCTGTATCCTAACTGTAAACCAAAATGAATACTAATGTAATAATGCTACATCAAACACTGTGATGAATTTACACTGGCAAAGGCTTGGTTATACGATGACAGCACTCCCCCAGAGAATAAGTGCACAGTGCATTGTCCCTTCTAGAGCTCAACTTCAAAGCCCTTGAAAATCTCCTTTGAGTTTTGAACCTTCCAGATCAAAGCCTTGGAGTTCATTTATACTTTTAGGATCAGATGAAGGCAGGCAGTGAGACAGCTGTGATTTAAAGGATAAATCACTTCAGAACAATATCTATGAACATTCTCTATGGCATTACACTTGAAAATAGGTTTAGAAAGTAATACCACAAAGGCACATACTCTGTTTCAGGAAAACCGAGGCAAAATAACATTATTTTATTTTACTTTTAACTTTCCCAGTGGAATTTACCTTTCTATTTTGCAAGTTTGTTTACAAAATAATTTCCCACATAGGTCTAAGCCTGATGTCTTGATGATTCACATCCATGCCAATTTATACATAGGTTGGGATTTAGCGTCTCTCTGTTTGCTGCGTTAGAGAAAAATAAAGATTCCAGTGTTTCAGAAAAATGTACACAGAAATTTGAAAGAATACGCCTCCCCCCATCAAACAAACAAACAAAAGTCCTCTGGACCAAGCTTGTGTTTTGATGTGCATACAAGCCAGATCAAAGCATGCCTTGTCCAATCCTGCTATGTATGCATGGTTAAAAAGGACAAAAATAAGCCCTATAGCAACTCTGTTCACACTGAACAAAGAGCTCATTAAATGAGTTCAAATATATTATACATATTAATTCCAATATTTATAGACTCTTCCAGTGTGCTTAAACATAGGAAAGCAATAAGTAGCCCAGCATGGTATCTGGATTAAAAGACACACACGTGGCTGATGAAAAGGAGTGTTTTGAGGCCTTGATGACTTCTCTTGATTGGCCATATAAAAGATTCAAGCCCGAGGCAGTTGTTGGCCATGGTCTTGAGGTAAGATACCCTGAAGTAGCAGCACAGTTCTAAGTGACTTGATTTTAGGAAGCTTGTAGCAGAGCTGAGAAGTGCAGCCACAGCTCCAACCACAACCCCATTCCTTTCCCCTTTTCTAATTCACATGCTGTGGTCATCTATAGAGCTTGTGCAAAAGTAGACCACTGCTGCTTCTCTGTTGTTGCGATGTGTAAGTTACCTTTACCTCTTCAGAAGGCAAATTATGCAGTGATTTGTCTAATTCTTGAGACAGCATTTCTCTTTCAAAACTAGCAATTTTTTTCCTTTTGTAAACACACTGAACAGTGTACCCTAGTGGGTACAGACCTGTAGGGAACAGCAAATGCCCAGTATGAATACTGTACCAGAACTTCATTTTGTAGAATGCATGCTAATGTAATTTTAAAGGCCAAAAAAAATCAAAACTCTGTTTCTAACTGTGTACACATTCACAAAAACAGTGGAAAAGAACTTCACTTTTCTAGAGTCTGTTCTGGACATTTTGTGAACCATCTGCACATAGCTGAAAATTTTAAAATGGAAACTTAAGATCTAAACAACCAACATTGACAGAGTTTTCTGAGTTTGGATAAGAGTCTGGTTTTGAGTCATTTGCAGAAAACTGATTGGGGTGGGGTTGAGGAAAGACTGTATGAGAATTGGGGGACAGTCTGGAGCGAACTCTGAAGAGGCAAATTAGGAAATAAGATTAAAAAAACCCCAACATTTTACAAAGTGTTTTAACTAATTAAACTTCTAGACTATAAAATTATTTCATAATGTCCAAACGTTATATTCAATTTAGACTTTTTTGTTTCTTCTTACTGTCAATGAGGTCAAATAAAGCCAACTGGTACGTACCTCGCAGTAATAAGAGTCAATGTGTTCAGACAAGTTTGGTTAACTGCTCAATACAGAGAAACACTGCTCTACTCACAAAAAAACTACGTTTCTGATTTGCTTTTTGTAAAATAAAAACAAAACGTGAAAGAAGCCCAGGGACAGCTGAATGGAAAAAATTTATGTTCCTTACTACTCACCTATTAAGTACTGCAAGCTGTTGGATGAAATCAGTGTGCAGAATTTGCTTCCATATAAACAAGACAAGGATTTACAGAGATTTCACCTTTTGATTTGACCAACAGAAAAACTGGAAACAGATGACACTGCTGTACTGAAAAGTTTTGGGGATTTTTTTCCTTATGTTTTAATTGTATGAATTAGCCTAATCAAAGAAATTACCCTGCCCTCACAAGCTCGCACTGGGGAGTCTGCTAGACACACCTACAATAGTGTGTGTACTCCACATAAATGAATTCTTTCCCTGTCCTCAGTTAAGGCTACAGAAATAAGTATATTTGATTAGGGAGGGATTTTAGAAATGTTGACTAAATATACATAGATGGAAGCAGAGTTAGGCCAATCCTAAACTTACATGGCTAAACCCAAGTTCTGCTAGCAGCTGATGTTAAATCCTAGGAGAAGATACTGCTTTAGATGGAAAGCAAACAATATGTCAATCTCTGGTCACTGGTCACTTGAACTACCTACTCTCTACATAAGCATAAATACCGTGAGCAGAGTCCACTTGGCTTATCGACCTCTATATAGCTCAGCTCCTCTGACTTTACCTGTTTTGTTGTTGTTGTTGCTTTTGGAGGTTGTCCTTTCAGATGCAGGAATTCTTCAAGGATGCAGAAAGATGTATAAAACAAAAGCAGTACAGAAAACAAGGCACCACAAGCGGTGGACAGCTCTGGTAGCCACTGGAAAATGGCTCTTAGGTATTCCTTCTTCACTCTGCAAAGTCTTTCAGTTGTAGAGCACACTGTAGGCATCTAGCCAGGGGATTACAGACACACAGCTGACAAGCTCTGGCTGTGACAAAACATTTTACCTTTTAGCTAGTCATTAAGATTCGTAGTTTAACTAAATTAAGACTGGGACTCAGTAACAAAGATATGTGGAGTCGAAGAAGTAGCACAGACCCTGGAACTTCCAAAAATTAAACACCTTCCTAACAACGCAGACACAAAACTCAACTTTCCTCATGTCTCCTACTTCCACTCCTACCATACCTGTGCAGAGTAACAATCTCTGCTGGATACCACTGAAGCAAAAGCTGAATCATCTAGCCACAGCCCTGAATTTGTTCAAACTTCTGTAATTATATAATCTGGGATTTAAAACAGCTTTGAAGAATCCAGTTCCTCAACAACATGGAATGAGGAGAAAGGAAAGGAGAGGAGAAGGCAAGAGGAAGAGCCATCTCTACAATTGCCTAATGGATTTCATTCCAGGCAAGTAACATATTCATGCCTGTGGATGACTATTAATGTTAGTTAAAATGTTTTCCTACTAAATGTTTAGATCTTAACCAATTGCTTTCAATTAAAATTGTGTTTTATTTATTTAAATATTTTATTTTTAAGTCATCTAAATATGGATAACAAAATCTGTATAAAATCTATTGGCTCAGAATTCCATGAATTCCAACAAAAAGAAGAATTATTAATTACTATTTGATCACTAAATACTGTGGCACACTCAGGCAAACTCTTCCTAAAATTTAATGAGAAAACATACACATTGACCTTTTATCATTTTTTTTTTTTAACAGGGAAATCTAAACTGACCAAATAAATTGTATGTCAGTCTTGGCAACAAATCATAAAAGGAACACTCTTTTTCTTGTATATGCTTGCCCTCCAAAACCTTTCCTCTTCTCATTTATTAAGTTACGTGCCTATCTATACGTTCTGTTGCCCTTCACCCACCCTGAGGATAGGTCTGAGAGCCAGAAATTCCTTGAGACAAACACTAATATTTAAAATAATAGAATACCATGTAACAGGAAAATGTACATCAGTCATCTGAGAAGAATGCAGAAAGCCTCTACTTTATCAAAGGCTTTATATTTTATTGCAAGAATTAAGGAAAACATTGGAACTTAATTTAGATGATGGAAAAATGTCAATGTAAATCCTGAACACATAAAAGCAAATACTGATGTTCTAGATTAGAAAAGAGCAAAATTTTAGAGCATCGTATTTTCTATTCTGTCATTTAATGTATACAGTATCTTATTTCAGAAAAGAATGGAAAACATCAACAATTCAAAGCCAGGATCTCTGAAGAAAAAACAAACAACAAACCAAACAAATTCCCCCTCTATGGAATCTGGGTTTGGGGGCAAAAAAGCTGCTACCTGACTATGAAAACATGGCATTTGCCTGAACATGTAGTTCAATCAGAATAAGTGGGAAAGAAGGTACAGTGCAATTACCCCTGTGCAGAGATCTTTATTGCTCAGAATGTCAAGGGAGTGCAAAATAAGGCTAAAACTTCAGTACAAACTATAGTGGGAGAGTAATTTTTAACTCTGATAATGATAAGCAATTACTTAAAAGATTACCAGAGGCCTTAGTATGCTTTTCTCTTTAAAATCAGGGGTTTAATCAAGTGCTAAAACAGAATTGCATTTGTTGATAGTTCATCTACTAGAAATGGTGAAGAGTAAAGTAGTTTAAAATAGATGGAGAGCTCCCTTACCCTTTCCCTTCTCTTATGTCAACAAGGATAGGGGAAAAGAGACACATTAGGTGGAAGGTTTTAAAGAGAAGACATCTGAAGTAGGCAAAACTCCATCTGCTGAAAGGCAATATAACAACCGTAGCCGACTTACCAAGCACAGAATCCCCTTACTACATACTTTCTTTTGCAGAAACTTCTACATGGTTCATGTTCCCTATATTTGTGTTGGGTTTTTCCCTCTCTGGGTACATATAAAACATCATTTAAGAACTTCATGGATTATCTCTGTCCCTCTTTAAAGGCATTGATATTTGCAAGTTAACTTTTTCTCTCACTCTGTGAGCTGAGGCAGATATGGCTGCAAAATAAGAATTCTATTGAATAATAACATGACCTCATACCTAATGAGATGACCTCTCATCCCTCCTGTATATTGTATCTGCTGTTGAACCCATTTCAAGTATTTGTAACTAATGAGCTGAACTAACCAGCTTAGCAGCTCAGCTTCAGACCAGCACACAAAGACAACTGTACCAGAAGGCCAAAGAAATAAGGTTGTGTAACTAGCTAGCTCAGAGCAACTTGTCCCTGCAGGGAAGACAAAGTTTGTAGGCAGTAATGAAGAGCTTTCCATGCCTTGACCTCAGTGCTGCATGCTAGCGCTGCTGCATTAATGACTTCAAAGAGGCCTTGAGATTGGAAATCAAAACCAACATAATGCTCATGAGCTGAAGGTCTGTGGCCTTCTATACTTGCCTTCTACAATATGCTGATGAGTGAACTCCCAAAGTCCAGTGGTTTCAAAAATAAGAAGTTTGGAGATCAAGGAACAAACCTCACAGAAATCTTATCCAGAGGATGAAGGCAATGAACTGGTTTAAAACTCTAATCTCCCAAATACCAGATAAGCAAGTTAGAGATGCTGTAATTCCTTGTTTTCAAATTAGAAGGGTAATTCTGAGAAGAACACAGCCATGCAAACTCAACTTGCAATGCTATCTCAAACAGGTTAATAATTATGATTCACAGATTCCAAGAAAATCTGTGTTTGGATATCATTCTGCAAAAAATACATCTCATGTAGTAACACTTCAAGGACTGTATAAGATATTGAAAAGAAAGCTTTTAAATCTTTTCACAGCCTTTTAAAGATACTTCTCTTTTCACACACACACAAAAAAAAGTTGTTGTTTTTTTTTTAAAGTGTTGCAAAATTAGACTAGCTCCATGTCTGACAGTAAATCAAGAAATACCGTGCCATAGGTATTTGGGCAAATTATTATGAAACTGGAAATGTAACCAATATTCCGTTATCCTCCTGAGAAGTTCATTAGTAAATCTGGGATACCTATATATTTGATTGCAAAGTAGATAATGGTCTTGGGTGAGTAAAAGGGATAGTGATTTTAAAAGTGACTGCATGAAATACTACAAGTAATCTGTTCTTATTTGGATTAACATTAATATGACAGAATCCACATATTAGCATTATTATACATAGAACTTCATTTAAAAAATATTTTCCAGCTTGCAAAGTCAGTTAACTGTTTATGTGTAAGCACTAGTGCCATTTAAGACACTTTAAGGCATATGAAATGTTTGCACAGGGCTGACAGGCAGGAGAAAAGATAGATTAGAGACTTGCACCCTTCAGAAATAGCTGCCAGGAGCCAGGTAGGATACCTTACTGTCTCAAATGACAACAGATACTTACATTTAGGTAACCAAATCCCACCCTGAGTGAGAGGACTACAGAAGTTCATCATGCAAAGAGCTTTCTTGTGTATCTATTCCATACACATTAGTGAAACTGTAGTCAGATAATTAAAGAATGCATTGCAAGTTGCTACCAACGTGAAATAAGCAGCTTACTGAAACAAATAGTGTTGTTTCAGCCTTGCCAAGGTATCACTTTGACAGGAAAACAGATGCCTTTTGTATTATTTTTTTGTTAAGATATTTTATATTTCATTAAATATTTCACTATAGCATTCTAAAATATTTAATGCAGCCTAAAGCATAAAAAAACCCCATTTTTTACTGAATTATCAACCAGCTCTGATCATTATGCTTATGTGTGTAGTGACTCAATTAATATCAGAAAGACAATAATAAATCTGGCATGACCCGGTTTCCAAACACTTGCCTCTTCAAGTACATGACTTTAACGTGGTCTTTGTAATGAATATTACTTATCTTTATAGCATCAATAGTGTTCTATTTACTTCATGGACAAGTTAAGTCATGACCCCTGTCTGCTCCAGACTGTCAGTGGGAATGAGACCTGAAATATTAAATATCAAAAAGTACAGCTGTGTGCATAAAAAAGCTCCTTTAACTCTGAGATAAAAACCAGACTGCTGAGATCAGCTGCTAGTGAGTCATGACCACATAACCAGGCACTTTTTTTACAGTTTAGTGATGTACACACAACATGAGAAAGGAGAAAACTTTAACACTGGTTAGTAACAATTAAAGTATTCTGTGTAGCTTGTTCATTAAAATAAAAAAATATATATGCATATATACATGTGTGTATGTATACATACATGCAGTTGTTGTTATTGTTTAATCCTATCTGGGAAAATAACCCTAATTATGGCCCTTTGAAAACCATGTAAATGTGTCCAGATTTTTCTCTATTTCAAGTCTACCATTTCTTCTGCATTGCCTTGCATACTATCCCCATCCTTAATAGTTCTGGATGTCTAGAGGCTCACATTGCAGGATATTAAAACTCTCTGGGTAAATGGCTACTGCAGACAGCCTGAGTGACTCTACTCAGCAGCGGTGTCTGTGGTACCACCTGGGTGCATCCACTGATGCCCAGAGCCCCTAACATTTGCAAGTGGGAACACGGTTCACACTCAGCCAGGGCCTGTGCTGACCATCATAGAACCACCTGGGGCATTATCAATGACTTACATTGGAGAAGAGGCAAGTTTTCCTCCCATCTGAGAGAAATGGGGAAAATGTAGCCAACTAGTAACAGATCCACAGAAGATAGGTTTGGACTGCAGGAGAATTCAGTACCATAGTTCTATTCCAAGGCATAGTGAATTTCACTATTCATTGTGAAAATGCTTCACCTTTTCAACACATCCTACTACACAGCTTTGTAAAAAGTATTTACTTTTCAATGTTTATTTATGAGTAGAAACAGAAGGAAGCAAGGACGGTCGAGAGCTGACCTCTCAAAGCTCAGTCTGAACGGGTGATGTAGCGTGTGTGTGTATACATCCACCAGCTGGCTGGGTGTCACATGCACAGGAAGTCAAGAAAATAAATTAATGTCTGACTGCAAAATATTCCCATAAATTTCCCATAGAATAGCCCTGATGCTCAGTAAAGCATTTAGTACCCTACACCCAAACATATCTGCGAACAGTAGAACTCATGGAGCAATGTCTTTGTTTTGAGCTGCCCATGTGGATTATCTGTGCACTATCAAGGATTATATTTACACTCTCAGCCTTTTCGCACTTGGAGGGCAACTCCTCTGAGTTTCTCTCTACTACCTGACTGCCAATATTCACAATACCTCTAGGAATTTAATATATTCCAGTCTTCTCCTCTAGCAAGTGTGCCTGAACTTGGCCAGTAGGTTCCAAAGTTGTTGGTGAGGACTGAGGGAGAAAGAGGGAGAGGAGACTGACGAAAAATGAGACACAGAGGGGATGATCTCATAAACTTTGTCTCTTTGGGAAACCATGAAAGTATGACCAGTACAGTTCAACCGTGATACATAAGAGCTGGATTAGAGTAATGCCTTTTTCTCATCCTTTCACATGCCACAAATATGGAATATTTACTTAAACAAAATCCTTATTATAGCTTCTGGAAAAACTACGAAATAAACATTAGTAACTAGAATATATACATATGGGCTGCAGAGCACAAAAGCAGTCCACACTCACCTTGCAGACCATATCTGTCAGCTCAACAAACACAAATGAAAATCAACTCAGTTTACTTACACTTATATGCACAGGATCAACGGAATGGTGAGTGATCTTTGCAAAGACAAAGATCAAAGAGGCGAAAAGTATAAGAAAGGCCAGTGTGCACGCACAAACTGTTTTCATCAAACTCTTATAACACAGGCATATCAAAACAGATTTTCTTAAGATATATGACTTAGGATTATGACCCTTCCAAAGCACCAAAATCCTGTGGGGGGAAAGAGATTCAAAATAAATTAGGGGAAAAAAAAAAAACTAGCAACTTCAAATAAACTATTTATGCATAGGATAGCAAAGTACTTTTCTCAGATAGAAAAGTCAATTTAAACAAGCTTAAGTTTGGGGAAAATGCTTCTTCCACATAGCAATGGAAGTGGGTAGTTTCAGCCTAAATGAAAATATTTTGCAGAGCCATAAACATTAAAAAAAATAAAATGAGAGTGAGAATTGAATCCCTCTTAACTCTAGGCATTGCTCTGCATGCTATCTTGAATTATGCAAGCATATTCAAAGCCAGATATTCAAAAAAGCTGACAAACAACAAGAAGAAACTCAGCACAGGTAACTGGAGATAATACTTTGGATAACACTTCAATGCCTAGTGAACAGAATACAACAGATTTCTTAGTGCTGGATGCCGATCACATCTGAAAATCTGGCTTAAATAAATATAAGAGAGAAAGAAGTAAGAAAGCCAAGATACCTCTATTTTGATCAGGCCAGGTTTTGAAGCCCAAATCTAAGAGAAGAAAGGAAAAAGACAGTTTTTATTATTATATGGGGATGTTGAGGTACTGCAGACGGCTGTCAGGAAATCTTAGGCCAAGTACTAATACTAGAGCTGAGTTTTGTCTTTACGTTTCCAAATGCACAAACTTGTCTACTTTTAAATACTTTCTCAAGGACTAATTTACATTTCCAGGCATAACACCTAGGAAAGAACAGAATATTTTGTATATAATGTGCATTGGCTTTCACCCTTAAAACATCATTCAACAATTACTGCCATTTTGAGACTTCAAGAAAGGACATTACCTTACATATTCCTTTGAGCAGCTTTCTTCTTGCAAAGACAACAAAAACCACCCTCCCCAAACACAAACAAAACCTAGAAACACCATTTGCATCCTGTCTGGAGTTTATGCAACATAGGAAAAAAAAGATTTTTACTTGATCAGATATACACCTTCATTTGAAGGTGTAATCCCTTACTTAGTAACTTTAAATATAGAATAAAGACAGTTTGGAGAATGCCATGGATACAAAGTTCAGTGCAGCACATACTCCTTTGGCGCCTAAGTGCCCTCTGCATCTTTAAACCTGTTGGTTTAAATTTCTACTTTAGACATACTCAGACAACTTTTTTTCTTCTTGCTAGCCACTCCTAGACATAATTTTTCTTTCTTTCTTTTGAGAAGCACTGGAAAGCAGGGAATACATCTGCTTGCTTTACCTGGGCATGAAAACATCAGTCTTTCAAGAGAATGGAAGGGTGAGCTTTTTGAGCTTTTCTTCTCTTCTTAGCCCTTCCATATAGAGTGACATCTGTAAAGTGACCTTGTGGGGATTTGTGACATTATGATATGGCAATGGCTGAACTTAACCCACAACCTCTCCCAGTGAACAGCCAAGCCTAGAACTGGGCTGAGCAGAGGTACGGGACAGCCGGAGCTTTCACCTCAACACACAAACAGAAGTTGTCTGTGCAGTCAAGTTGCTGGCTGGTTTTATCTCCTGGGTCCTGTTTCAAAACAAATGGTGTGAGAAAACAACAAATGCTAGTATTAGCTGGAAGGATTGGCAACTTAGTTATAATTTTTGTAAGGCAATTATCTACATTGAGTAATTCTATACATTGGAAACAGAAGAGCAGAAAAGAACCTTACATTGCTTGCGTGCTATTTCAGCAGTCAGTGAACTGTTTTCACAAGAGGTTGGGGGGGGTGTTTGTGCTATCTGAATAGCTCTGTTCCAGGCCTGCTTTTACTAAACAGCATCACAGCAACTGCAGTTTCAGAAGTACTGACACACCGACAACGATAAAAGATCACCTGCCAGTGAGGACGCAGTAAATCCATTAGCAACAGGCTCAAGTGTTCTCAAACTGGTTTTAGCTAACCTGAAAGGGCCACTGATAGTATGAGGCTTTGTGCATGCAGGGTTTCACCGAAGTTCAAGGAATAAGAACTATGAGGGTGTTGGGATCATAGGGCAATGGGGTTGCCTGACTGTCCACAGCAGAACAAAATGGTTGTCTGGGATGATTTTGATCTATGTCTCAGTGAATTTTAACTTTACACCAATTTCTATGTCATTTATTCTAGGATGTGGAGCCTTCAATTCTAGAGATTGAGGAAAATAAATAGTTACTCTGAGCTGCTTAAGATGCACTAATACTTTCTATTCTGAGATGCACCCATAGTATACATACTGAGTTATCCTCCACAATCACCACCTGTGGAATAGAACTTCAAAAAATATGTTTTGCAGTAGTTTTGTGAGAAACCATCATGAGCTGAAACCTAAAATCTCTAAAGGGTTATGTTCTCAGCAGTTATGATATGGGAAGTTTCTCAGCCTCGGGAAGAAATCACTGATAAAAAGGAGAACATGTCCACTTTAATACATTACTTGCCATGTCCTTTACAGAGTATGTAATGGGAGATCCAGGTTCAGCTGCATGCCCTGCTGATTGTGGTGAAGGAACTCAAAACTCAGTTTCCCACAGTCATAATATTTCTTGTGCAGAAAAAAAAATAATCACACATAGACATTTTTCTACTGCACCTTTTTCAGTCATCCAAAGTTCTCATTCCCTTTGAGTCAACCTGCTTTCATTTTTTCTTATCAATCTTAAAAGCCAAGATACATAAAAGATTCACACTTTCCTGCAGCATATCCTGTCAATCATCCAGCCTACCTACTCTGTAGATCAAGCCCACCTATTGCAAGGAGATCCTGGCACGGTCATTAACTGAAGAACACAATGCTACATTTTGTTTTACTAAGTGGAAAACGAGAATCGTTTGGGTAAACCTTGCCACACTCCTCAGAATATAACAGTTAGGTAAAGTTAAAAGGTGAGTAGAGAACTGCGTGAAAAAAACGCATGTGGGGAGATGATGGTGACGACGATGATGATTATTATTAACATTAACAACTTATTTGCAGCTTCAATATGAAATGTAACTGCAGCAGTAGATCAGGTGCACAGCAGAAATCTTATCCAGCTGCTTGCACTTCCAGATTGCTTGCTTTAGAGCCTTCCTTCACCAGCAGAGTCTGGTGCTCTGCAGCTGTTCATCTGCTAACGTTATCTGGGTCACGGTTCTGTTAAGGAAAGCAGAGCAAGTTTTGGATTCAGATCAAGTTCTATTGTGAACTGGGGCACACACATGGAAAGGGGGACTGGGTGGAGCAGCCACAAGTAAAGCTCTTAAACTGAGCTGCTTAAACCAGTTAGGAACTAAAGGCATGATTCTGGTATGTCCCACTGGACAAAAGCACCTCAGTTCCTGCTGTCTTCCTTCCTTCCTATATCTCTCTTTTGATGTGGTGGGCCTCATTTTGAACCTCATTATAAGCTCTTTGAAGCAAGAACCATGTTTTCCTATAAGTTCATAAAGCACATAGTACAGCTGAACTTGCAGGGATGTTTCCAATAACAGTTCAGTCATTTAGATAATATTCTTCCAAAATGACTGAGAGTGATGCCAGCCATGTGTTGAGCAATGCTTTCTTTACCAGTAAATAAGGAACCCAGAGGCTGCATGAAGTCAACTTCCCAGAAAGCCCACAACAATCAAATTTGGTTTGTTGGCTCCAAGGAGGCGAAGATCTGACATCTGCACTATTAATATTGAAAAAAGCCTCCTCCTGTTTTATCTTAGAGTGCCTGTGGTCCACTTATGTTGTCACATATCAAAAGGGCAATAAACAGCAAAGCTTAGTGATTTTACTACTGCAGTATGTTATGGTGGGAGTTAACAAATAGGTAATAAGATAGGTTTCCAGTTGTAGTTTTTAGGGTACTGTTACACACAACTCTGAGAAATGGTGACCCAAGAAACATTACTAAACACATTTGCACTTTTTATTGTTGTGCTTACATGGAGATTTATGTAGGGTTTTTACAAACCTAAAATGGTTGCGATAATTTATGACCACAAGATATTGCTTATAGAACAATTTTGAAACTTCTAGGTACAGACTGCCAAAAACTATAAAATCTAGTTCTGAAACGTTGAAAAAAGAGCAAGTGGCTATTCAGTTTGTGCATTAAACCACATCTGTGTGCAACATACAGTAGAGTAGTTTAATGCTAAATCATTCCAAGATGAACAACCTGTACAAAACCAAAAAAAAAACAAAAACAAAAACCAACAACAAAAAAATCCCTTTCCAAACTTCTGCATCTCATGCTTTATACCACATTGCAAGGAGCTTGCTCCAGACCTAGAAAGTTATTGTTTTAATAAATCCAAGAACATTTCTGGTTAGAAAACCTCGTTATTGGACACCCACATCCAACCTCCAAAATTCCTTACAGTCAGTAAGTATTATGGCAAGTGCATAGCCTTTCTCAATTTTAAGGAAAAAACTCTGTTTCTGTCATAAGCCCCATTTTCCACCATACAGTAGTGCATGAAAATCAGTCTCACAACGGGTAGCTGAGGCCTGGGAACAAAGATACAACACTTTACTGAACCATAAATGAGTTAGAGTGACAGGACTTTCCAATGACAACATTCTTAAAAACATTAAAATGGTATGTAAAAACTGCATTTAGCTCTGGTCCCCCTAAAGTACACCAACAAAAGGCCAACAAAGATTTATGGCTTCATAACAAAATAAATGGAGGTATGTCATCTTGTCCCAAGGAGGGAGGTCAATGGGAAAATATTTCTTATTTGTAAGTATTAAAAACAAAAAAACCCAACCAAACAAAAAAATCACAGTTAATCAGATGAACTATTTATAAATTATAACATGTAATAAGGGATGGCAGACATTATAGTGAAAAAAAAAAAAATTCCCCTAATTTATTCTTACTTTGGTGGTCAGCAGAGCAGGGGCAGTGGAAAACAGTGTGGCATTCCAACCTCATTCCTACCTTAATAGGCTTGTTGGGGCCCCCCTGTTTGCAACTGGCAAAACTCCAGAAATTACCCCACAATATATGTCTTAGCAGGCTCAGCAGGAGATCGTGCAAACAGCCTTCACCCACTCAAGGCCTTAATTTCAGCTATCCCTGCCAGACCAAAGCGGGCTGCTAGAACTATGGTATTTTCAGCATATGATCTAGGGAACCATCAGCTAAGCAACTAGTAGCTCTAGTTTTTATCTTCCTCTTTACTGACTCTTTATTGCAGAAATGCATCTTTATCCCTTAGAAGAGGGTAAAAATCTTTTTTTACAGGGTCGGTGATTGTGTGCTTGTATAGATTGTGTTTACTCATGCAGAGTCCTATCCTCTAAAAGCTTTAGAGGTAGTAAATAAATAACTAAAAGCCTGATCAATAGGTTGCTGCTTTTTCTTCATAAATTTACAAAAAGCAGTCTTTACAAGAATTAGAAAAAAAAAAAAAAAAATAAGTGTAACAATAATTGCTTTTCCCTACTTTGTCAAATATTACAAATGCTTAGTTTAGGAACAAAGTGGTGTGACATCTCTTATTTGTGAAGGAACAAGATTCCAGGAAGAATAATTTAATTATCAGCTTCTAGATTCAGTTAGAACTACATGAGTTAAAGCTTTTTGGTCATATGGGGGAGATATCATTAGGGGGTCATATAGGGAAAAGGGTATCACCCACTGTAAAATGACCGTGTTCACTCTTTTTACACAGCTTTTAGCCATCATAAAATCTATCTTGACCTCCATTGCTCACAGTTTTCACTCTGGCAGATTGCTTATTCTAAAAATAGGTAAGAGATTGTAAATCAAAATGAAGAATGTGACTTTTCAAAGCAGAACAGACATGAAAAATCTTACCATCTACCAGACTTCACAGAGTTTCAGCAAAACATCGTTAACCGAAGCACTAAAAAAGAGTTATTTTCAATCATAAGATGTAATTTGTTCCTAAAAATCAAGATTTCATTGAGTGGAATATGAAGGAAATACAAAGAGAAGAGAAAAGTGATGTGAGGAATCCATACAGACTCTCAATGTCACTAACATAAGAGAAAAACCCCCACAGATTATCATCTTTGCTTGATATTCAGTATTGCTTAATTCAGCTAAATTGTTGAAGTGTCTGTATTTTGAAATGGAAGAAAAAGAGTATGCCCACGAGATTAAGTAATTATTTGCTGTTTAGTTAAGATTTAATTCTCTATAGAACTAGAGATTTTATATATTAAACACTTATATAAACTGCAACCAATTTAATTTTAAACTTTTGGGTTTACTGAGCCTGTGCTTCGTATCTCTAAAGAAATCAAATGCAGGGAGTACATTTGTGCATATGTCCTTGCTGATCAGAAAAGAAATATTGGAGAACACTGTAGGATGCTTGTTTGACAACTCTCTGAGGAAGCAGCTGAAACTTTAGATATCATTTTACCTCCTACACATGAACACTTTGAAGCAGGCCAGGGTCCACTTAGTGTGAGCAGTAATGAAAATGCTGCATCACTCCATAAAAATTACGATCAACATAATCTATTGACATGGTATGATTTTTGGCTCTTGAACTGGATTAGCGTAAAAATTCCTTCCTCTATGAAGAAAATGGAAGTTTGTCCTGTAGTAAACTTCACCCAATCCAATGGAGAGGAGTTATCCTGAAGTCAAAACCTTAAGCTATGCCAAGGCCCAGCTCCCCAGCAGCAGTGATGTGGGCACTATGTCGCAACCTACTTGCTTAATGCCAACTTGCACTTAGGTTTGCTCAGCTTTGCTTGCATTTGATTATGTTTATCAGTGTGTTTCTGAACCCCAAAGAACCAGCAACGATCATTCTGTGGTCACACAAAAGACAGCACTTTGCACAGCAAAACCAACAGTATATGAGACGGCAGAGAAAATCTATAATAAAATAGGTCCACACTTTTAATACAGGCTTGGGAGTCAGCAAACAGGCTGCGGCCCACAACGGCGATGCAGCTCCGGTTCTCCCCTTTACACCCCAGTAACGCCCTACAAAGTCTCAACTGGTCAGCTGGCACTCATGCTTCTGTAAGAGATGTGGACACAGTCCCAGTGGAAGAGAGGACAGTTTCTGGCCTGCAGACCTTATAACTTGAAGGACAAAAGAGGGAGAACAAAGGGCAGGCCTAAGCATTACAATGTGGAATGAGCACCACCGGGGTAATGGTGAGCACATGCTCAGTTACAGCCTTTCATTAAGCACAGACAGCATAATTTCTCAGACATCTCCCTATTTCACATGGCAACATAGCTAGAATGAAAAGCAGTTGGCTCAGGGTGCTGGTCAGATGCACTGGTGGAAATAAGATCTAACTTCTGGTACTAGACCACCGCTGGGCCCACCCTTCTGCCAGGATGATGCTCTTCTTCTGAAGCCTGTGGGACTCATCACTGACTCCACGTGTTCAAACAGCATGGAAAAATGACCTTTTTTTTTTTTTTTTCCTCCAGGAAAATGTACATATTTTCTTTCAGTTTCATCACTATGGTCTGTGGTTTTACCATCACAGCTCACAGTGTGATAATGCTCAGGCTAAAATAAGACTTTTTACTGTTGTCAGCATCCAGAACCCAGCATTGCAATTCACTCCCCCCTTCAGGTGGTATTAAACAAACTCCTCAGTTGTTGAATCCAGAAGCCAACGTTGCTGCAACTCCATGCCAGCAGGTTCAGCTGGTAGGGGTGTATTCCCAGTGGGCAGGCACACACATGTATAGGACAAATATATACATTTACACATGGTCAGCCACACACATCAACACAGACAGAAACACTTGGCACTCATGCAAGCAGCACCAAAGGCCTTATCTTGTTCCTCTCATTAGCTCATCAGGATGAAAGTCCATGACAGGAAAACATATACGTACGTATACAATATGGATCTCTCCAGTAGCTGGCCCACATCCCAGTCCAGCTGCTGGTAGAAGTCACCCTTGCACACACCAACAGATGCACAGAGAAACACACTATAGATTCCTCCAGTAAATGGTGTTCGACGTTCAGTCTACTCAGTAATCCCTCTCAGCTCCAGCTGTCTCACAGAGGCACACACGTATACACTCACTCGACTCTCAAGCCCTGTGGTCTCCCTATTAAATGGCTTGATCCTTATTGTTGCCAGCTCACAGACCCTCTGGCCTCTCCCTGGCTTCCCAAGCCCACTCTCCAGCTACTCTGGCTTCATATGGGCTAGAGATCACACGGTGACCTGCAACCCCTCGTTCACACCAGTTTGTGGACTCCACAGGTGTACAGCCCCTGCGACTCATGGACTGACTCCAGTTGTTGACCTCTGTAGGCACACTTGCACCCAGAATAAAGAGTGTCTCCAAAAAAAGTGGATTTTAATATGAATAAGACAGGACAGACTGTGCTGATCCAAAAAAAAACGGATTTTAATAAGACAGGACAGACTGTGCTGATCAGGCAGAGTGTATGGATAGACAAGTACTGACAGTCAACTATTTACATGTGACCAGCCCCTTTTCTTTCCTTTCCCCTCTATTTCACACACCTCTTCGGCTTCAAACCACCTTGAGCTCTCCTTTTCTCCACCTTTGTTTCCTCTACTAAATATCCCATAGTAAATATTGTATAATCCCGTGATGCTCTTCCCCTACAACCCCATCATGAGTCCTATACCGCCAAACGATGACCCCCTCAGTCTGTGAGGTTACCCAGAGAGATGTTCCCATTTACTGACCTTGATGGGTCATGTTGGACACGTGACATACCCCTGTGACAGCTCTGGGAGAGCCCAGGCTGGAGGCTCCTTCCTCTGCCTGTTTTAGGGGTGCCCCTGCCTGCCATTGCACCTCTCTGTGTGCACATGAGCCTTTTATCACATAACCTAGCAGGTATAAATGTTTACCAGCAATATCCGCTAAATGGCTGTAAATCGTCCTCCAAAATTGTAACAGGCAAATGTCTGAATATTTAAGACAAAATGTAAACTGCAGAGGGGAAGAGAAGTGTTGTGGGCAGAAAAGTCTGCTTTCCTTGTATTTGAGTACAGCACCAGAAACTATATAATCCCTTCTCTAGCTCCCCAAAGCGGCTTCAGCCTCCTTGCCTGCAGAGACAAAGCGAATGAGCACATTTAAAGCTTGAGCCTTACCTAGTCCCACTGTTTGGAAATGAGGAATATGTAAACCCAACACCCCCCCCCCAAAAAAAAAAAAAAAGATAAGTTCCTGTGCTCAGTAGGATCAGCCTCCTAATCCCACTGCATTCAAAAGAAAGTTGCTTTGTGTACACAAATTTGGCTTTCAGAGTTTTTCACCAACAATCTGGACAAATTTAAATCAGTAGAGCATTCAGGCAAAGTTAGAGATTTCAGTGCACAGAAAGCCTAACGTACAGGATCTCCTAACACACAACAGACGCTCTTTAAACTGCAAACAAAGGCGTGGGGTTGCTTTGTAAGAGGAAAAATGACTGCAATAGGTCAAGATTTTCCGGATAATGGGAGTTTCTATAGAATATGCAGCTACAACTGCTTTGTCTGCCTGTATGTAATCTTTGAGATATCACTAGGCGCTGTACAAAACCAGAAGGAATGACTGAGAGAGCAGGTTGCTGGGCTGTAGCTGAGCAGCAGAGAGACTAAGTGTAGCCAGGACACTTAAATCTGGGGAAATAATTTCCAAACTCATAAGGTATCACAGTGTTCTAGGAAGCTAACGCAACTAGAAATGCAAGCAGAACATATAATTCTCTTGCATCCCAACAGCAAATGGAAGCGATAAGTGAGAGAACGGCAGCTTTTACTATCACTGACTTCCAAGTAAGCCAGATCCTTATTTCATGAAGGATCCGTGCCTTTATTTCTCAGCAAGATGCCTGTGCAGATGTGCTCTCTTTCCTTCCCTCCTCCCCCATTCCCAGCTTCTCCATGTTCTACCAGCCAAAAAATATCCAGCAACAGCATAAGGGCAAAAGATGGGGGGGGAGGAGTTACAATGAAAAAAAAAACCTCTCCGGACTACATTCTGTAATCAAATAGCCTCCAGGTTCTGCTCCAGGCTAGCCCATTTTTTCCTCCGGCTGTCGGCTATTCCACCCTGCAGAAAAGAGCTGTTATTGTGCTCCGCACAGGTGCATGGAAAGGCTCCTAAAGAGAACTCCCAATGAACACAAGGCATAAACAAACTCAAGTGTGGTCTTCTCTTCAAGAAAATAATTCAGCCAATGTGAAACTCCCTCCTTGTAATAAATTAGCTCCTAAGAGTATTCAAAAGCTAACCTTTGACCTCCTCCCATATTATTCTCATGACCACCAGTGGGAGAGGAGGTCAAGTTGGTCAGTTCTTCTCACCAGTCACTGATGCCTCTTTAGCAAAGGAGGGCTGGGGGAGGAGAGAAAAGAGAAAGAAGAAGAGAGGGAGGGGGGAGAAAAATCAAATTTGCTTCTCCATTGAAACATAGGCTTAGTAAGTAAACCAAGGAGGCCCAGGCCTCCCCCGGCAGGCGTCCAATTTTACAACACATTTGTAAGTGTGCTGCTGTCTAAATATACTCAACACTGAGAAATTCCACACCATGGCTACAGCAAGCGGGCCAGCGCTCCGCAGCCAGCTGCTGCAGGATTTTTCGGCGTTTGGTCTGCAAACTAAAACCATGGAAAGCTAATGGAAAGGCCACAACTGGCAGCTTGTTTTGGCCGCCTCGCACACATCAGGCTCGTCTCCTGATTGAAAGCATATGAAAAAGGTTAGGGTGCTAAAAATAGAATAATTTGTTAAGTGGCACATTCCACCTACCCGTGGCTGGCACATGCTAAGTTCATTCATACTCACAACACATTCCTTACCAATCTGTTCTGACATTATTCACTTAGTGGGTAGTAATTTTTAGAATAACAATAACATGATAATATATACTATCAGATAATCTTTGTTAATAAAACCACACATTAGCTTGTTTCCCGTGTCACACGCAGTTTCATAGGGAACCTCTCTTTTGATAATATGGATAGTTACAATACTCCTGGTAAATGAAATTCTCTGGAAAATATTCCAGCTATCTGTAGCTGGCCAGCACTTGATTTATTCTGCCAGCATATGCATCAGGCTGGACTGTGAAAAGAACCCACTTTTACTTTTATTTTGGGTACAAAAGCTGTTCTGTAGTTTCAGTACCTCCCATTGCCTGGATACTCCACCGTCGCCTCCGGACTTTGCATTGCTGAGAGGAAAGATTGGGACTTTCACTGAAGTCATACATTTAGTATTTGCCTTGTTAGAACAACATTCACCTGAAAGTCCATTTCATTGCCTCTCAGAGAAGATGAGCATTTTTATCTCTGCATTCGACATTACATAATACACCTACGTGGCAAATCACAACTGCTGCATCATTGTAAATCCATGATAAAGTCTTCTGAGACTGCTTTGCAATTATCTTATAAAACTATAAAGAAGAAAACACCTGTCCATAAAACAGATCTAAATTATATACTTCCATTATATTTAAAAGGATAGTCCGGGTAACTGGAGATGAAAGCCAAACACATTAAAGGTAAAAGAATAAAAAAGGCAGGAATTCTTCATGCAGACAGAATGAACACAAATATGGGTTTTTTAAAGTAATATAAATTATAAGGAAAATTATATCTTGGGGACAGAAAAAAAAAAAGCCAGCAGGGCATCTTTTATTTCAGTTTTTAAGTTGCACAAGTCTTGTAATGAATTAACATTAAATTTAAACAATTCTTTCTACTCTTGTTATTTACTCCACAGTTGTACCTAGTTTTGTAGAATATCACCGTACAAGGCTAATTTATAATCTTTCATCTATGAGAGTTATATAAATTTTGTAATTTAACAACTGAAGTGTATAACGCATACTCTTTTTAAGAAATTTATCTTTCTATGAAATTTAAGTTATTTTTATCTTATCTCTTAATAAATCAAACACTCTGGTATAAAAGATTACATTCATTCTATCAATAAATAGTACAGCTATTATCTAATAGCTTTCAAATACTGATTTCCATTTCTTTCTCTTTGGAAATAATGCAAGAATATAAACAGTGTTGACTCAGACACATGACTCACCCCAAACCAAACTCTGCTGTCTTGGAGAAGTCATCAAAGAAAACCTGTCAACGTCACACAACCAGCTACCATAAATGACCCATATGGGTTGTGATGGCAATCAATTAATGTAAAAATTAAGCACAAGTCACAATGCAGAGTCATTAACAGCCAGCTCAATTTTCAGAATCTGAATATTTCAGAACGAACATGCAGCTGTGATAATTGAAATAAGAAACTATTCCAGTGTGAGGCTACTGCTGATCTCATAGTTGCTTAAATGTAAAACAAGCAGCATGATCATATATCAGCTCTCAGTGGATTATTCACAATAAAACACCATTATAAGGGGCCATGCTTGTATCATGGTTCTAAAGCCATGGTTCACAGGTTCTAAAATTTCATTAAGTTTGACATACCTAGGTTATGTCAAATATATCCTTTAATGTTACTGTAAGCCAATGAGTGCCCAAACAGGATGACTCCCTCAGCCCGTGCTATGGCCTTCTGTGGGAACGCTGTAAGCCCAAGCACCAGGATGGAATTGAGATATTAGCCTTGTAGCTATGTCTTTTCTCTCTCACTCCACCTGAAACCTGCTCAAAACATATTGCTTAATACATAAGAAAAAGCAATAGTAAATATATACGTAAAAATACGTACATTTTCACCCACTAAATTACAAGAAAACTGTTACCCATTCTCACACATGCAAAGAAGATGTTGTCATTCATAAAAAGGCCATGCGTTAGAAGAGGAGTCAAATAATGAGAAAACAGAGATTAACAGCTGTGATAAATACTCAGGGTAGGAAATGCCAAAGGGCTCTGATATTTATAAGATTTTTGGCAATACAAGTAGAACTAAACTTGCTTACATTGACACAATGAACTTTCTGGATGGCGACGGGCCTGAAGCCGGAGAGTTGCCAGGTGGCCTTCTCCTCTAGCCCAGCACTTCAGTTTTGGGTTCAGGACCTTTGCTCTGTGCAGCTCCAGCATGAGCACGCTGCTGCTTTCAAGGAGTTACTGCTTTTACTAAGTGCCTTAAAAAAATTAATTGAATCTAGCATGAAAACGCATCGGATACATTCCTGTAATGTTTTGAAAGCATTAAAAAGCAGTCCTGAATTCAGCTTCAAGTTATTCTTGGCTGATAGTATAGTATTTGAGGGAGAAAAAAAAAAACAACCAAAACCAAACCAACCAAAAATCAACACAATAAAAAGAGGGGTGCAGCTAACATTCAAGCAGAATGAAACTTACTCGTGTGGGGTAAGAGCCAAAAATCTCTTCTAAGCCTCACTCAAGCCCTCAAAACAAAACTGGAGCAGCACACAGGGATTTCATCCTACCTATTACCAATTCATTTCCCCCATATTCAGAATCCAATACATTAAGATTTCGGAGGTTTCACATGTGCCAAACATACAGGTGTAAGTCTTCAACATCCTGTACTCCCTGTGTCATGTCACAAAAAGCCAGCAGGATTAAGTCCTAGAAAACTTCTCGGATTTTCTCCAGGGAAGTGAGGCACAAAAGTATGAGCACAACTTACACAAATCTGAGGGTCATTTCTAGTTTCACACTGCAAAGACAGACAAATCATTTATTTAAGAGGACATGATTCCTTGTGAATCCTTCTATAGATTCTTCTATTCATAATTAAAATTAATCATTTTAAGGTAATGTAATTCAAATATGAGGTAAGCTGAATTTTCATGTGTTTCAGACACTGGTTAAAAACTTTTTAATGGCTTTGCCCTGGAAGCATAAAACTAAAACACTCCAAAAGTTAAATACCTTTAAAGATCCAGTTTAGATTTGATGACAGATTCATAATTATTTGTGCTTTGTATTTAAATTAGGATTAAAAGCATTTTATCTTAATCTATTTATAGAAAATAATTTCACATGACAAACATTAAATCC
Organism: Tringa tobata; assembly: GCA_033628505.1. Taxonomy (NCBI): domain Eukaryota; kingdom Metazoa; phylum Chordata; class Aves; order Charadriiformes; family Scolopacidae; genus Tringa; species Tringa tobata. Next base: position 2,254,071 of record JAHREE010000220.1, read on the forward strand.
ATTTGGAGATAATCCATAGTAACTTCAGCAAATTGTTATTTTATAAAGTATAGCTGTGTATGATTAGTGACTGTATTGAACTGAATCACTTAAAGTTTCTCTATACTGGCAAAATTATGCAGCATGTTTAAAATCATACAAAGATTTTTAAAACTTCTTAGATCTGCAGTGCAGAACTCGCATGGTTTTCAAGAACATGACCTGCTTTTACCTTGGCAATGAGACCAATTCAGTAAAAATAAGGATGTCTACCTGAAATTGATTCAACACTATACTGTGTTATAAACTACAGTATAAAAATAATTTTAATTAGGTTGATCCCAATTTAATTTTTGCATCATTTTCACATGAACTATTTTTGCGCTGATTTTTAAAATGAAGAATACTACAAATTGTTAACAATGCCACAGAACGAATCCTCAGCCCTGGCAAACCACTTGCCAAATCCAGGCCAAATTTGGGCATACTTTTGGTTGCACTGGAGGTGTAGGGTGTGGATTCTTTTCCAGTTTTCTAGGAAAGTAGTTCAGATTACTTAGAGGCTAAGGCTGAGCAGCAGTTATTTTTCCAAACTGTGAAATTTTTCAGGATTTTTATTTTGAAATCATCCAAAATTGGAATATAATCTCCTGCAGTGTTGTGAACCATAACTGGAAAAAATCATAATATTTTGTTTATATGGTTTTTTTTTCATTTTAATTTGTTAACAATTTTTAAAATATTTAACTCTAAAATCATAAATTAAAAACTCAAATTTAGTTCTTGATTTAAATCAAACTATTTAACAAAAAGATGCTCCATAATTCTTTTAAATATTAACAGATTTAACAATCTGTGAAGAAAAATAAAGTTAATGTATGAGTTAAGTAGTCTATGTTTCAGGGCTTATAACGTGTTTTAGAAAAGCAAAATGGATTTGCTTGATTTAAAGCTGCTGTAAATCACAACTGAACCATACCATGTTTTCATAAATACCATTACGGATTAAATTCAAGCATAAACCAAATATTCTCCCTCCATTCACTCAGTACAGATACTCGGATGAAGGACTGATCTTATGACTAAAACCATTTTGCCTAAGACCGGTCCACCTTCCAGCCCCGGACAGATGTACTCTTGGTCAACTAAAGGAGTTGCACATACCCACTCCTCTATCATGTAACACAGGGGCCCATTCTGTGCCAGCTGCTCTAATTCAGAAGCTTAAATCCCTCAGTTCTGGGTAAATTCAGACCTATTGTCACACAGCTCCTTCATAATCTTAGGCAAGCTCCTTAATATCTTTGCATCTCAGACCTTGAACTGTATCTCGCTCGCTTTCCAAAGAGATAGTACTTCCTTTCCCCTATCTTTTATAACTACCTAGTCCTTTCAGACAAACTTAATTCCTCTCTCCCAGCCACAGCAGTAGAACCAACAGCAACGAATGCCATTTAGGGAATGTGCATATATATATATATATTTAAAATCCATTTCTCAAAATTGCATATAAATTTTGTTCAGAAAAAAAAAGATTAATTATTTCTGAAATTTCCATCATACTCAGGCTTTGCCAGTGGGAAATAATAACAGAGTTTTGCCTGGATTTATAAGCAGTTTGTCAACAGGGAACCAGGGCAAATATTTTCAGCTTTGAAGTACCAGTGAAGCCATGCACTGTCCCTGTTTATGAATGAGTTTAGAATCCAGTGAACTAGAAAACAACTGTGCCGTAACAATTTGAACTAGAAAGAAGACAAATATGCTCTATTCTGAGTGACCATACCCTCTATATAATCTTATGCAGTGTTTAACTGCAAATATCTCTGTTACAATGAAATATAAGGGCTGTTTTATTTTCTGAACTTCATAGGATTTTTATAGATGCTTTTTTCCACTGTGGAGTTGTTCTTTTTAGAAGTGTTTGTAGGCAATTGGTTTTAAAAGGGCTCCAGGGGGCTTTTCCCTACTGTGTTAAGCTGTTTTGATATTCTTTTACAAGCACAGTCTTAAAGTTGTTCTCCCAGATGCATTGTCTTACTAATCAGCTTTATGAGGTTCAAGGTCGCCATTCAACATTAATTATTCATTGTACAATTCACAGCTGGTGATGATGCTTAAAATGGCAAATAATATGCATGTTCAAAAATACACTTATAAAGCAACTTCTCCATAAAGCTTCCGATGAGAAGAATTAAGAAACGAGAAGAAAAAAAAAAGATAAGATCAGTGTGGTACTATGGGAAAGATGCATTAAGATCACCTGCAGAAACACCTGTGGCTTTCCTGTCTTCATACAGACATTTTCAGTTATCTCAAAATTAACTACAATGGAAAAAAGGCAGGTTGTGGCCACTGGTATCAAAACAGTCCACTGTCTAAGCTAAGGAAGCCATAACAAAATCACAAAGAACAAACCGGATGTTTAAAATGCATTGTTCAAAGATTTACAAAGACAAAAGTCTTGAGAAAAAAAAACAAACATGCTTGAACGAAATCTCATAGCATGGAAAGAGGGTATAAATTTCTTACATTTATAGTAGCCCTTGTACGTGTTTTAAATCTGTGCAGTGTCAATTTTAGAAAGGTTTTTTTATTTCCTCTTTAGGCAAGCCAAGGCTTGTCACACGTTGACAGTGGCAGGAATGATGTCATCAGCAAAAAATAAGCCTTTTTTTAAAGGGCTATTTAGATTTTGGCAAACTGGTATGGGCAAGCTGCTACAACAGATTCTGCCTGCTCTCTCCTCTGCTGTACTCATTCCTTAACTTATTAAGGATTCAAGAACAGTTGAGGCTTTGAAACAGAGCGGAACCAGAGCCAAAAACTCCTATTATAAGTCTAATTATACACAGTTCCTTCCATACACATTCTAACAAACATAGCACTTCTCTGTGTACAATATACTTGCTTAACCGAACCTTTTTTTAATGATAGTACCATATTAAAGACCTTCTGTTTTCTTTTCTGGTGTCCTGTTTTACAGTTAAAATACAAAATACTTGCTGCCTCCGCTCAATCACACTTCTGCAACTACTTCGTGTCTCCTGATAGTACTTCAGCAATTATTTTTATCTGCAGCAGGAATGTTTTTCTTTCATCTGCATGTTAATTTCTTGGTTTGTTTAGACAAAATACGTTAAGCTGATTTCAAAAATATGGTTTACAAAGTGCAGGTCACTGCCAGATGTTATTTAATACTTTCAGGCTGACGCTTTGCATCCAGAAAAGTGGGTCCTGTGATGATTCTCTTGTCAATAACTGCTGAGCTGACATTTAACAAATGGATCTGATTCAACACAAATATTGAAACTGATATCTTAATTTTGGCACAAACTTATTGTTTAGGTTCCTTTCAAAAGCAAGAGACAGCTTGGTTAATTTTTTAAACACTATCAAATTCTAAATGCTTGCACTCACGCATGTGTGCATCAATAAGCATGTGCATCTACAAAATTTGATTAAGTATAGTCTGTTTCTCTTTGTTAATGATAGTTTATTATACCTTGGGAAAAACTAAAACAAGCTTTAACTACACACCTTATATTGGCTGCATGCTATGTTTCTTTTTTTAACAACTGAATCCTTAAAGTACAAAATCTCATTGCCAACAAAATAGGAGGTCAAATTAACCATATAAATACATTTCAGAAAGAATCCAATTTTTTTTCCAGCTCTGTTTTATGCAGGAATGAAGCATATGAAAACATAATTTCTCTGAGTAGACAGACAGTAATTATTTAAAAAAAATCATTAAGAATGTAAATGCTATGTCTTTTTATATTCGTTGTAAATCATAAAAATCCTGCATTTTTAACTTGTTTCATAATTTCATCAACTTGGTTTAATTTACAGGCAAAACCAACTACGGTACTTCCCCCCTTCCTCTCTGAACCATATATGCTTCCAAAACTGTATCTAGAAGACATGTAGACAGGCTGCAAGACAGCAACTTTAAAATCTCAACTATCCAATTTTCTGGTTTTCTTTTCCTATTTAGAGTTCTGTCATTTGTTACACAGCATCTGGTAGCATCACAAACAGCCTGTGTTACTCTGCAAAAAAGCAAAGCTTGCATTTCAAGCAAAGAACATGAGCAAGGGCTGCATCAGCCTGTATTTTGAAGACAAACAGTACTGGTGACTCCAAAGGGTAGGAGAATGACAATGGCTTTGTTTCAGGAGAGCACATCTCTACCTCCGGGGATTCCACTGCTTTTCACTTAACAGATTTAAGAAAATTTGTGCCTCCCTTACTCACACAGAGTTATACATTAGCCTGTGAATAGTTCTTGACACTTTAGCACCGGGGATCAGTTTCTCCAACATTAATTGGGAAATGAAAAAGGAAGTGTTAAGTTGTAGCCTGCTCTTGCTAAGAATCTCTGCTCACGCAGCCACTCAGCAAAATGGTTTCATTAAGAAAAAAAAAGCTTGAAAACTTTTCTGCATATTTGCAACACATACTGGACTATGCCATGATCAATGTGCAACTTAACCTTTCTAGTTCAGTTCTTCAGTTTTCCCTTTGATTTCTGTTGACATAAAAGGCATTAAGTGTCTGACTTCAAAGAACAGCCAGTGTAGATATTTGTTGTTCAGCATGGTGGTCTTTGCTCAAATGGCTGCTTCTTTTATGTTTGTTTTTTTTTTCTTTAGTTGACTTACTATACAAACATTATGATCTTAGCCTCCCTGTCTCACTATTCATCCTTACAAAAAAATTATACAACCAGTATAAATTATTCTGGTAGCCAAATGTAATGTATTCCCAGAATATTCTCAATTTCTTTGAAAATGTAAAATCACAATATTTCCAAAATTATTTGTACTCATGTCAAACATTACTCTGAAAATTTACAAATAATTAAGACATTATAATTGTACCAGCAATTATACTCTCAAACTTAGAAGGAAATAGAAAACATATAAGAAGGTTAATTTCATTTCCACATTTTGCACCAGAGACTATCTCTCTAGAAATGAAAAGAAACCTGGCTATTCTTTGACCAAATTCAATTAGTTTTTTTTCCGTAGTGATTTTCTTCTATATTTATGATCCTCATATTAATTCCATCTAGGACAATATTGCTCCTTTGAGCAAGTTAAAAAAAAAAAGGCAGAAGCAACCTGATGGCAAACCCTGAGGTACAAAGCAGTGGCAACCACTGCTACTGCTAACAGAGTGCTATGGATGTAAGCTGTCGCTCATTCACACGCTGGACCAGCTGGTGTAGATTAATGCAGCACTCCCAAACTTAATAGAGATGTATTAATTTACAGCAGTTGAGAATCTGGGACAGGATTTTTGGACCACTGAATACACAACAGCAAGCAACTCCTCTGCAATAATTATAGATGAAACCCTCTGGCCTGTGTTCAGGCTGAGTGCATCTCATGTATTATAAATAAGATTTCTCATGGCTCCCTTCCATAAAATCAATATAATGCACAACCACCTGCATCAAGCCACCTGGGTCACAGTTTAAATGTGACATTGTGGTGTTGCACTGCACCCTGGGTGCGCTTATTTATCAGAGCTTCATCACAAATATCACTTCTTAAGAGACCATTTACAGGCTGTACAAAGACTTCCCTCCTGTTGCCTGACTGTAGATCCAGGTCATATTACTGACACTATAGCTGCCTGTTCTTCCACCATACGTACACTGCACTTTGTGTTGGAAAGCTGGCAGCATTGTGTGTTCATCAACACTGATGATTTGAGTGGATAATGCTACTAATCCTGAATTCTAATGATGATGTTCTAGAGAAGTTTATCCTGAGGTATATGAAATTTTTCATAGTTCCAGCTAAAAAAAGCACTACAATATCAACAAGTACCAGAGACCTTCTTGCACTTTTGGAAAAGGAGAATGCAGGACTTTCAAAAACCTGTAGGTGGAGCAAACTTTTTTCCTGTTAATCCTGCTTGTCAGGACGCTTCCTATTGCTAAGAATAGGTTCCAGAATGCTTTACTCTTTGGAAATGGCTGAAGTGCAAAAAAGTTACTCGGTTTGGTACCGACTTCTCTTCCTTATCCTACCCTGGTCCCCGGGACAGCCCCTTCCCAGATGTGACAGATTCTTGTTGGCCTTGCAGCTGCACCCCTCCTCCCTGCTGTTGCACCCAGAGGCCAGGTAAGGACCAGGAAAACCAGGCAGGGCTACCGAGCAGCTGAACTGTGGGCAACAGGGCCAGATTTTTGGCACAGGGACCGTACTATGATGCTGTAACACCACAGCGGTGTTCTCCGTGAAGGACTGGGAGTGCTGTTTGGTGCTTCTAACATTTGTAGGAGTATTGGCAGATATCATCAAAGAAAACAAAAGGGGGGAAAAAAGTAAACGCGGTGGACAGCGAGGCAAGCATTCTGCTTCACTGCAGGATCTTCAGGGAATCTAGTCCATTATTTTTATAAATGAATTTTGAATTTCCCACAGGACTACTTAAGGAGTCTGAAGGGCCATGTGAAAAGAAAATACTTGCTCTTCATGAGCTGGTATGACCCTATCTGGTAAGAATGTTATTTGGACAATAAAGGACANAGGTGAGGCCTCACCAGTGCATTTGGGATGATTTGTCTTATTAGGGCCTGTTGGGATAGGACAAGGGGTAACGGTTTTGAACTAAAAGAGGGTGGATTCAGACTAGATACAAGGAAGAATTTTTTTATGCTGAGGGTGGTGAAACACTGGAACAGGTTGCCCATAGAGGTAGTAGATGCCCCATATCCGTGGAAACATTCAAGGTCAGGTTGGATGAGGCTGTGAGCAACCTGGTCTAGTTGAAGATGGCCCTGCTTATTGCCAGCAGTTTTAGATCGATTTACAAGAAAAAGGAAAAGATACAGGTCTACTTTTGAAAAACAGAAAGGAAGGAAACTCCCTTACAATTTTTTTCCACTACTGAATGGATGTCTCCTCAGAGCAGGGAGAAAAAAAGAAAGAATGAACACAAGCCAAACTGGGCATGGTGAGTGAATATGACCCTGTATCACAACCTCTGTGAGCTGGGAAGGGCAGAAGGATATCATTCCCTTTCCAGTCCTTCTACTGGGTGAATTACACAGCACAGGTCCCCTCTTAATTCACCAGATTCCACCTGCAAAATTGAAATAACATCAGCAGTGTCTTCTGTGTTGTTTTTTGAGATCTACTGGTGAAAAGAAAAAAAAGCACCACCAAAACCAAAATCATAAAAAATTAGTTTCTTAACTAATGAGTTTCACGAGAACAGTGCTTTTAAACTTTGTGTCAGTGTCCTAAACACTCCTTGTAGGTGATTACAATACTATTATTCTACCTGAGCAAGGTGATCGAAAACAGCAACTAGGTATTTTTGCACAACTTTTCTGTTGTTTTTTTTTTTTTTTTTTTCACCAATAGATCTCAAAACACTTTACAGAAAAGACATCTGATGTTATTTCCATTAAAGCCTCTTTTCATGCTGCCCTTACCTTTGAGTCAACAGAAAGCTCAGGCTAAGCAACAAATCAGTTTCAAAGTCAGGAACCGAACCCAGGAACTGAGCAACCTTTTTTGTGATCTAACTAGAAAAGGAAATATTTCTCTAATTGAAAATTAACTTCTACTCCCCTTTAGGAATCAAGCCAGTAAAAGAGGCTTGTGTTCGGCCATGGGAACTTTTTACTGATCCAAGTCAGTTTTATGGCAGTATTTGTTAGCTGCAATAGGTCTATAGAAAGGTAATACTTAACACTGTGGCCTATATCGCTTTTACTTGTTGTTTTTTAAATGCAATTTCTGTATCCACAATACCATAACAGGAAGTAGAAAAACAAATTGAAATTTAGATGAGTGAAGAGAGTTATTACCTACTACCTACATAGAGTAAGACACATTAAGAATAATCCCAAGGTGAAAGCATAAATTAAGTTTCCACAAAGACAGTTGCTACAGATGAAATGCAATGGTCTCTATACAGCGTTTGAGTCATCTATTGCATGAATCAATATACAGATTTTATAAGTGCGTGGGGCTGAACCCATCAGGTACAGAAGGTGTACTATATCATTCACTCCAAAGGCAGACATTCTGATCTATACAGCCTTTAGAAACAAGAAAGTAGCACTAGGATCTTGTTTTTCTGGAATACTTCCCTGTGACTGTCACTTCACTACAGCGACCAAGAAAAATACAGAAAATGTAAACTCTAGAATAAAAATCTTCTCTTCCCCCACCCATTTTTTTTCTGCTAGAGGCTCTTTATCAGTTTGTATAGAATTGTGTCTCACAAAATGAGTTGGTTTATTGAGTAATATTATAACAGTTCTAATTACTGAAGTGAAAAGTCACCAAAACAAACATATTCAGTCTGCTAATTTTACTCGCCGTTTCTGAAGTGACATAATGCAGTTTCTTTTTAAAGCTTTCTTGAAAAAACAGCAATTTCCTGTGTTTATTTTGTCTTCTCTTCTATTTCAGAAGTCTTTCTGATTTGTGGCAGCAGATGTGATCTGCACGATAGAACGTTTTTTACCAACAAGGGGTTTTAGTTGGTACGAACACTGGAGAAATGCAACCTTTTCAGTATTACTGCCCTCAGAGATTTTTAAACAACTATTATCATGAGCCTTTCAAAAGATTGTCACTTATGGTTTTAAAAAAAGAGTAATCTCAATGTTTAATTACTATAACCATTATATAACAACTTGGGATCTACTATATGCCTTAAAGTTCTGCCTTAAACTTGATCCCTTTTATTCAGCTGAGCAGAATGGAAACTCATATGGAATTCGTTATCTTGCAAGAACTATGACAATCTGTAGTAGCGTTTTTTTATGTTTTGAAATTACAACAGTAGTGCAAGTAGAACTTGAGCATGCTCATCTTACTGAAAAAGGATTTCATGGATAGCATGGAAGCTAAGCGGACAAGATGGTGAGATTTCGATGTGCTTTTTTAATGCTTTGACTTTAGTTCAAAATAGGCATATTTATAAATTGAACAGCTATTTTTTAAAAAACACTCTCCTGGCCACAGGGTACAGCCATCTACTGGCAAAAAGACATTTCAGGAACGAATTTTAAATAAACTGCAAAAATCAACTTATAAGAAATGAGGAGAATGCATTAAATTCTGAAAAATAATCTTATTTGCAGAGGGGAGAAGAATAGCAGGGAGCAGGAAAACTTTCTAGTATTCAACTCACAAAACCAAAACTGAAAGTGCCAGAATTTCACGTAGAGAAAGACACTGTCACACTGTCAGAAATGGGTAAGTATCAATGTTAAGATTAAAAGATAAGCTGATACAGGCCAAAAATTTAGTCACAAATGGATCACAGAAAATCTCAAAATCTTCTGACATAGCCTTCTTGTAGAGTACACATTACACTGTACCATACTTTTCTCAATCCTCAGCACATGCTAGAATAGGAGTTTTTGCAAGTCTTCAATATAATTTTTTTTTTTTTTACCTAATGAAGTTAATATGAAGATTATTGCATAGGCTGACTGTACACAGAATGGCATCTGAGTATCAGGGAACATTTTTCACAGTCTGTTTTTAATAGAGTTCTTAAATATGCTACTACGTGCTAACTAAAAATGCTACATAAATGAAAAGAAATTATCTGAATAATCTATTCATATAATCCCATTGGTGATACACGGGACCCATTTTTTAATGCTTTCATAGAACCAGACTACCAAGTTCATGCCTGAGAAAGGGAAAAAAATAAAATCCAAGGGATCTTTAACAGATATTTTCAGTGAGGGAGAGAGGAATAAATGGCCTCAGTATAAAACCATCCTCCCATAGGAATTCTCCCAAGAAGAAAATATCCTCCAGGCACAGCAATAAGCATGAACTCAAGTGTCTGTCAAGTATCAGTTGTTAACACTCTACAGCTCCAACTAGCCAAAAAAAGACCCATCAAATCATGTTTAAGACATAAAGCCATGAATGAGGAAAAGAGAAAACAGTTTATAAGGAATTGAGACTCACATATAAGAATAACTAATACATTTGAAATTATAATGACAGTCAATTTACTGCATTATCTGAGCTCTTCTTTCTAACTTTCTTTCATCAATCTGTCTCTAAAAGATTTATTTCTTTTTTCCAATTCTGCAGTATGTAAAGCCTACCAATATTGAGAGAGGATAAAAGATCAGTAGTTTACTCGTGTTTAGTACACCCGGTTTTATGACATAAGGAAGATTATGCTCGCAGCCTGGCTAAGACAGACACACCGTCCTGACTATGTCTCTTTTCCCTACCTACACACTCACTGAACAGAGACTTCACAGTAAAAATTCTCAAGTTTCTGAACTAGTTTTTTTTTTTTTTTTTCCAACAAATTCACATGAGCTTCAAGGAGAAAACCCTCACAACCAAATAATTTGAAGAGGTAAAATGAATGTATAATATAAACTTCCCTATGCTTATTTGTCACTACCAACAAACCAGAAATAGAGACTCTACACACAACAGTCCTGTAGTATTCCGATTCCCACAAGAAACTCCACATTTTGTTCCCTTTTTTGTTTATAAAGTTACACAGTTAACTTGAGTGTCACCTACTCGAGAGAAAACAAGCTGTTCGTTTATTACAAGGATCAAGCAACATAAATCTGCAGATGCTGCACTTACCACCCACAGAGTCCTGAAGCACAAATACAGGTAAGCTCTCAATAAACCAGTACCTAATGTTTAGGAGGCACAACAGCGCTGACAGTTTTACAGTACATAACAAGGCCCACCATCGCTACGTAAAGCCTGTCAGGAAAACACGTTCAAATTCTAACAATATAGTCTTTAGGGAGGGAGATTCTCCTTTGATGTGAGCAGTCCTTTTTCTAAAGCCTTCAAATGCCTATAGTTTCTACCATCAATAAATGCAGAGCATGATTTGTTTCGCTTATTGTTCGGCTCCCTGATTTTTGAATAGACCAGTAGCCAGTTACTGGCTATTTTTGCTAAGAAGTTCACTCTACTCTTTCTGGAGAAAATGCAAGGAAGTCATGCCTAGAATTATTTGCTATAACTGTGGGTCTACAGAGTCAAATTGCCTTCTCTGCACACAAGCTCAGTTCCTGTCTGCATCGTCTGCTGAAATCTCAACTGTTCACCCAGCTCATAGTGTTGAAGCCTCTCCCTCAGAGAAGTACTCAAAATGGCTTTCCTGAGAGACTCTTGCCCCCAGAGGGCCAGGCTTTATCACACACCCGCACCAATCCCATATTGCTGCTTTCAAGTAAGAAAAAGAGGGGAAAATGGGAGCAAACAGTTTGGGGGGGAAGAAGGGGGGATGAGGAATAGAGAGGAAAACGGAAAAGGCATTTGTCTCACAGCACACAAAACTGCAAAATGGATAACTTCTGCAAAACCTGACATGGGAAAGTTTTCTGGGAACATTGTGCCTGGACACAAAGGCAGCAGATTCAGAACTAACTTAACATAGTTTTGCCATGAAAGCTTTACAAGTCTTCAGACACCAACACATTCTGCAAAATTGCAAACACCTTAAAGTGCTTGAGTTCACTCGAAATTCATCATACCCTAAACACAAGAAAAATCCTATGCATGGAAAAAAAAAAAAAAGAATAAGTAATAAATATGCACACACTTGAACTTCAAAACCAAGCAACACTTTGAGCTTATGCGCAGACACACTGAACGACCGTAAACAGAAATTAGTGGTGATGGTGGTTGAATGTCTGGTGAAACATGGGAGCTGGAGGGATTTGTACTTTGAAAAGAAGTTAACACTGCACACTGTTTTCTAATAGCTTCTGGTTCAAGACTCATGCAATATCTCTGCTTTTAATATTAACCATCTGTACTGAACTCAAAACGTATCAGAGCTACAGATCTTTAAGATACAGAAAAAAAAAGAATTCCGTAACTACTGGTCACCAGCCCAATGTCCTTTCAGCCTTATAAGAAACACAAGTTTCTGTTACTGGAAAGATACCCAAACTGTAGCATTTTGATTGCTGATGCAAAGAAGGAAACAGTTTTCTGCAGTCATATTAGAAAATATTAAATCATTGACAGGTACCTTTGAAAACCTGCCGTTCCTTAATTTATATTTGCCAAGGCTAAAAGAAAGAACTAATAAGGGTTCTGGTACATTTCAGACCTCTACTAGCATAAACAGAGCTTGCTCCTGCCTATAGCTTATTAGTCTAAAAGTTGTTCAACTTTCAGGGCAGAGGTGGGAGACAGAGGAATCCTACCTCTGCAAAACCTATGTACTCAAACTAAAAATAAACCCATTTCTCCCTTTTCCCTGAAACCCTTTTCTGCTTTTGTTTGTTTGTTCTGGATTTTATCAGTCTCTTTTTCATGCTGGTGAATCATGTCTCTGTGACAGCTGATTCCATTTATCTATCCTGGGAGAAAACAAAAGCTAAAAATAACTCTTTTGGGGTTTCTGCTGGGTTTTGCATGAGAAGGGACTAAATATGTTCATTCCAAGCTTGTGTGTCAATGTTTTGCTTTATCTTTGCCAGGGTTGATTTAACCAGTACCATGTTAGAAAAAGAAAAAAAAAAGAAAGCTTTTTGCTGTCCATAAAATTCCAAGTTGGCTAAAATTTAACAACATCTGTGGCAAATGAAAAAGAAAACTTTCTTAATATCCAAGTTAGTACTAGAGCATTTTATTTGCAAGTGGGAGCTTTTTTCCCCCAAAACACTTTGCCATTTCTTGTAAATCACAACAATGAAATACACAGGTTCTATCGGGCTGCAGTAGCTGTACTTAAAAGGGTTTGTTTTTTCCCCTTCTTTAAAAGATTCTAGCCATGTAAAAATAGGTACTAAATTTAAATTATCATTGCAACCAATAATCATTCTCATAAAGTGAAGAAGACGTTTTGTCTGGGCTAGGCTGGAAATCTTGCAGGAACATTTATTTCTCTGGTCTTCAGTGCTTCAGTACTTCTTTCTCCAATTTGTATTAGATGTACCTGACAAGCTCACTATGAACACAGCCCCACAAGAAGCACTTCAATATCTGTGGCTTATTCTATGAAGTGCAGTGGATGTAGCTACTTCTGGGCAGTGGGAAGTTTTAGGACTAAGTAGTATGTGTGGAGAGGAAAAGCTCAGGTCAGTATTGCATTTCATGAATTTCATTTGTATAATTCTAATCATAAAAATCAGATGTTAATTGTTGGGTTAACTGCTTATGCAGCAACTGGGTTCAAGTCAGATATTCGGAAGAACTCACAATAGTTATAACCAAATCAGAAATCTCACAGCACCTGACATGATGAGGGATGAGAGCTTCAGACTGTTTTCTCTATATGCAAGTGCCCTGAAAAGTTTGGTTCTTGAAAAAGCAAGCTCAGTCCTTAGCCTGAAAAACTTACTTTCAAAATGAAACATAACCTTGCATTCAACAGGAAAGGTTGTAGACTTCTACCACATCTTAGAGAAAAAGTGGTGGTTCAAGTAAAAAGAACAAAGAACTTTAACAATATCTTCAGACAGTTTAGGTATGCTAGCATGAGTCATCAGAGCACGATTGAGATGTACAGAGAGACAAGATAACTAATGGTACCAGGAACTTAGCTCCAGCATATCCGGTGACCGACCTTTTATTCTAGTTTTATCTGTTCCATGCTAACTGCTTGTCCCAAGCACCCTTTGCATTTGCTTAGGGTGGAGGCAGTAGTACGGGCAGCATAAACATCTTTAGGGCCTGCAAAGTTAGCTCAGGAAGATGAAGACACTTGGGCAGGTAGCTACATTGACCTTTATGATACTACTGAAGCACTGCTGGCAGTACACAGACTTCTGGTTTCAAGTTACCTCACAACATGATCCAAATCACAGTTGTTGGCTGGCTTGCTGCAAAAGAGAAATGAAGCTTTGGCATGACTGAAAATATTAAAAATAAAAAACCTGTAGATTTTTAAACATATTTGGAGAATGCATGAGAAAGATGTTCCAAGAAAAAATGGTGCTACATTTAAAATTAAAGTCTAATTTTCATTTTCAAAGTTGAACAAGATTAGCGACTGTGACATATACAGTCACATACCAAAATAAAGCAGATAAACTCTAAGGAATCCAGCAAGAGACGCAGATTGCCTAGCGCCAAAATGGTCCGCAGGTAGGAGGTATGTCTTTAGGGATTATTAAAAGGTGGTATTTAAAAAAAGAAGGTGGTTTTTAAAATAATACTTCCATTATGGAACTTCTGGCAGTTGTCAGATTTATTTGGTTTTCCTCTGTTTCTAGATCTTTCAAAAATTTCAGACCGAAAGTCATAGACAATGGACTACAGCAAATCAAGGCTACCAGTTTAGACCTTAGGAAAGAATACCAGGGTGGCAGCTTCTGTGCCTTTTACAAATGAAAACTTGAGAGCTCTCTGTGCTGAACACATCTAAAAGGCAATGTCACAAAGTATGAAAGGATATCTGAAAACAATATTCATCAAAGAACAAAAAGTTACTTCTGTAAGTCACTTGGCAAAACTGCCCATGATATCACCACATTCCAGGCTTCTTACACTGACTGAGCTGGAAGCATTTAAGTTCATGAACTCCAGCCTCTCACAGCCGCTCCTAGTACAGTTATTCTGAGGCCACAATGTGCTTTTCAAAACTTCCCAAACCTAACCTTGAAGTGAATCTGTGCTTCTCCTTGAGAAGGAATAGCTTGTTCTTCCTGCCATCCCCCAGTAACGCGATTGCTCTGTTCTGTATTACACATTAAAATATACCAAGTAGCAGCTTTTTCACATGTTTCATTGAACATGAATAAAGTAGGGATGCAGCGACTACAGCTTCACCGAGTTGTGGTTGCTGTGGTTGCTCAGCTGCAAGCCATCTTGTATTTCAAGATCAAAATGAATAGCAGAGAAAAAGGAAGAACAAAGTGTTACCTTGTAGAGACAGCAGTAGTAAAATACTGACAAAAATATGTAATTTTATCACCATATCCAAGTCAATTGCATTTATAGGGCAAGTGCATTTGAAGTGTATTTGTTTAACAACACACACAACAAACAAAAAAAGATACGCAGTTTCCCATTCAATTTTTTCAGACATACCTACTTTGGGTGAAGAAAGAATTTGCTGCTGCATCACTCAGTTTAACTAGGCAAAATATCATCTTACTGACTTTTCCTTTATGAATCATTTATAAGAATGAGTTACAAACTTACTCTGCAAAATTTGTAAACAGCTGCTGATACCACAAATCACTCAATTTTAGTTCCAAAAATCTAGTTAACTTAGAAAGGCTGATACTCGAAATTTTTCTTTCAAAATGCCCATACCTGGTCTACAATATATTTGAACTTAATGTGACACCATTTTCCTCACATTTTTCAGCACTCAGATTTTAGCTGGAGAACTTTTACAGAAGTTCTGTGGAGAGGATACAGGTACCCATCCACAGGGTAGGATTTGGAGCAAGTTCTACTGCAGTCATAATATAGAAAACACAGCTCTCTAGTTTTAGCAATATATTCAGTTTTCAAAATATCAAATGTGTCTATGCACATATATGCAAGCAGATTATAATTAGAAGCAAAAATAAAGCCTGACACTCCTCAGTGACATGAGTCCATGCCAATAACTGTCCGCAGATACGGGAAGTGTATGATACAATCAGTAAACATGCACGATTTTCTTCTGCTGCCAGAGGAAACAGAGGATTTTCCTCTGTTGTACTGATGATGGCAAATGCAACACAGTGTCATTAAAAAATCCAAATGTTGTTTTTCATCCCTGGAGAAAGCCATGGGTGGGACTGGAGAATTTACTACTGCTGAGGTATAGTAAGGAGGTACAGGAGGAAAAGAAGCTTTTAATTCAACCTGACCTTTAAAAATACCTGTTTACTGCAAGACTAATGGATCCTTCTTCCAGTCCTGAAATCATAAGCATCCTAAAAAGGAATGCTTGCTATAACACAGCTTCTATCATAATGGGAAGTAGATGGCACAAAGAAAGAATTCATGGGGTCGGGTGACAAGTCCAAGCGAGTTGTGAAGAAGTATGGAACTGCCCAGACCTTTCAAGATCCAAAAAAAAACTGTGGCAGAGCAAAACTCCATCTTAAAGCTGTGTAGAAAATAAACAGGAACTCAAGAAGAAAGTTAATACTTTCTAAGGCAGGACTGAAGTACCTTGAAATTGCCTGGGGAAACAGCTTCTCTCCCACTGCTGCTTAAAAGAAGGGGTGCGGGGAAAGAGGGGTATTTTAAATCTAATAAGCATGCAGATTACTCCTTGTCACTCGGTGCATTGTTGAATGGGTCTTCTTCCTAACCCCTGGCCCTGCTCCTGCACATATACTATTCACAGAATTGTCAGAGTTGGAAGGGACCTCTAGAGATCATCTAGTCCAACTACCCTGATAAAGCCTAGGCTCCTTGTCCAGTCAATCCTGGTACATCCCTATTTGTTCACTCTCTCTTTTGAACAGAATTTCCATTTTATCCAAACTGTGAAGTGGAACTTTCTAATTCTGGATTTTTCTCTTTAAAATACCCTAGTTGGTGAATTTATAAAATGTTCTTATCATTCTTGAATGAAGATAAATTTAAGGCAGGATACTGTAGCTGAATGTATTACTTGGTTGTTTCTTTGTCTCCCGCTCCCTCAGTGGATATAAAGTTATTTCCCTTAAAGCTTGCATTGTACTTAAACATCTGCTGAAGTTTAAGTGAAAATACAACAAGATGCTTTAGGATACATGCTTCGAATGCAACTGTTTATTTTCATGTTACTGTCCTTAAACAGAACTTTGTAAATAAGGAATAGGAAATATATCAGCCTGAATTTCACATACTTCTGTAGGTCATCTCAGTAGCATCCATTAATCAGTGTATTGTGACTCAGTTCAGCTGCAGACAAGCAAATAGAAGGCTGACCATACCATTAATGTGTCTGTATCTAAAGTAAAAGAAGAGGACCAAGAGTTTTAAAAGCTGAAGTTAAGATGAGTAGCTCCATAAACTTTGAAAGAACACATTGAAAAAAAATCTGTCTTCATTATATTCTTAAAATAGCGAATTGTCCCAAACTAATGAAGACTTTCTTTCCCCCTTTGACACTCTCAGCCTCTTCTACTGGGTCTTTTGCAGGTATTTAATCAGAGAAGTGACATGTATAATATGCAGTACTGAGAAGATGGAAAAAGCATGGGCAGAGAGGCAGAAGCAGAGGGAAGAGCCAGACAAACTTTTTTGGAGGCAGCATAGTCTTAGATCACTTTAAATTGATTGTGAAACCACAATCATGAAAGCGAGAATATTTCTGTAACATATCAATAAGAATACCTGGAAAGGAGCTAGCAAAAGAAAATGAAGCACTTGGTGAGAAACAGACGAGTCTACTCACAACTTTGAGAAAGAGTCTTGACAGTAGGTTGGTGGTTTAAATATTGCTTCCACTTTTTGATGTGATTTTTTTTTTTTTTTATAACTACATCAAAGTTCCCAACAATTTGCTGACCTAAGTTATTCAAGTGCTTTTGAAGACTCCCCCAAGAAGACAGCTCTCTTACCTGGAGGAACTAGTCTTCTTGAGCCACACCTGCAACAAAAGTAGATCTAGAGAAAGCATCATATATATTTTTTTCTTTGAGGAATAAAAAGGCAACAGAAAAACTCCTATTTAAGCCTTCTCATGTGAGTTGTGTAAGGAACCTGTGTGAGCTCAAAAAAACCCAAGAAACAAAACACCCCAAAATAAGTACACCTGTGGCTTTTTATTATTCTTTGTCCAGCGTCCTACCTTTCATTTATCTCTACTATAATTCACCTATAATTGCACTCCTAACTCCTTTTGTTATTGAGACTCAACAGAATTTTCTTAAAAATCTGTTTTGTTACCAAAGTTACTAAAGAGTTGATTTTTTTGTTACCAAAGTTACTAAAGAGTTGATTTTTAACAGGTCATTTTACTTCCCTTCTCTATTCCCATTTTAGTTCTCTTGCATCATCCTTCTTAATTCAGTTCTATAAAGAAAGAAGCAATATTTAGAAGTATTTGGAAGCTACACTGGCCTGTGTTTTATTCTAGCAGTTATCATTGTTAATTAAAAATTCCAGAGGAAGAGTAAGTTTCTGCTCCAAAGGATAGAATAGTTTGCATTATCAATCTTCCTTTGCAATGGAAGGAATTCCTCTTCAAACAGATAAATGGTCATTTGTATATGACTGGTAAAAAAGTGCTCGTTCGCATTTTCTCAGGAATACTACCTAGTGATTTTTTTAAGTGTCATTTTTCATCTGAAAACCTCTGAGTATGTTGCAGGAAACTGGGACCTTGCAGCAATCTCATTACATTTCTGAGGTAAGTACTTTGTAACTTTATGAATGGGTAAAATGAAGCTGAGACTGAACTTCCCAACCACGGAAAAATAAAGCTTGGTAGTATATTAAATGAAGATCAGAAAGTATGCTGCTCCTTTACAAGTGTTACAGTAATCGTACTTTTAAAATTATTTGACATGATCATATGATAGGGGTCATTTAAATGAGCATAGTAAGTTTGGACATAAGTAGAGAAGAAACATTAACCACTATTACAGATTTTAAGAGCTGACATTCTTCCTTTAGCATGGCTAAGGTAAGTACATAGTACTGCTGAGAATCTTAACAATTAGTTTATTTTTTTTCTTTAAGGAACTTAAAGGACTAAGCAAAGACACAGGATGCCTATAGGGCATCTCTTAGTATAGAAAAAGGAGCAAACAAACAAAACCAGACTCATGTTTTCAGTCGGGTGGCCATATGTTCCTTTAGTTCACAAAGTTCACATCTCATTTTCGTTGGCAAATCAACAACAAACTTCTACCCTTCTACTGTTATTCACTTGAATTTTTGCCAATGCATTAAAGCATTTTTTTCCCAAAAGAAAACACATCACCAGCATCATTTACTACTCCCCCTAAAAATACTTACAGCACAACATTACATGCATACTTTTGACAATTGTGCTTTTGGAAAACATCGTTCCCTGTAGCAGCGAGACAATAAAAGCTTTTTCATGCCAGAGAGATACTGTTTTAAATATGTGCTACTGACTAAGAACGGACAGACATAAACAAGAACCTTCTTTAAGATAATGTTCATTTCTTGTCTTTACATTAATAAAAAAGTTACTGAATATAGGTACAAGTTTGGGTAAGCCCACAGTCATCTAGCCTTGTAACTCCCAGCCCCCCAAAACTTCTTAATAAGTCACCATTTGAAAGTACTCTTGACTTCAACCTACAAACAGAGAAGTAGAAAAATTGTTTTTATAACACTTCTTATGCCAGTTTTCTTCTTTTCTTATTGTCTCAAAACTAATAATTCTTTTATCCAAAATTTTACCTTGCTTTGTGTGTCAAATATTTTTGTAGATGATTGCAACCAAACAATATTTTAAAAGTCAGATGATTAAAGTTAAAAGAATAAAATGCTTAGGGTTCTAGAGCTATGATTAATACCAGAACAATTTTTACTGTGCTGTGCTGTTAAAGGCAGAAATTCCCTTTCATTTTGCTCCATAGATATTATGCAAAATGGCATGTGCAAAAGAGGAAAAAACATGGGATCTGCAGAAAATGGAAGTTGACAGAACATTACAACAAACATGGTAAGTATTAACATGGTCAAGTAGTGATCAAGCACTGTGTTTGTATATCCATAACCAGTTGAAGGAAATGAAGACATGGCCTGTTGCTTTGTTATTCAAAAACTAACAGACAGATTTTAAGACAGGGAAGATAAAACTTGACTATCAGAATATCTAATTGATAGAAAAATACATGTTCACAGATCTCATACTCAGTATCACTGAGGATTACAAAGTTTACGTATTCCAGAAATACCAAAGGAAAAACTAGACAACCCCAAACCTGTTTCCCATTTGTGATTTGGACTTTGTGGATTGCATTTGTAGAAGAGGTGTCATTCCACAGGTCACTGTGCAGTATACACAATCCCTTTGCACAGTGAGTCCTCTTTGAAGTCATACCTTTGCAGCAGATACAGGCAAGCACACGACCCTCAGAGCCTGCCTACATAGTAATAGCAAGCAGATAGCTCATGGAGTGCAGCTCGTGTGCAAACATCCCAGTTTCCAAACCACTTAATAATCTGGGTCCGGAGCCTGCATGGAGAAGTTACACCATTGTGCCCGGAGAATGAGCCAGTCTAACATCCCATGTTAAGGAGTTCCTCAGATTTCTCCCTAACTCCATAGACTTTCATTGCTGGCTTTTGCAGCACAACTACAGATTTCACCTGCCAGAGCACAGCTGGTTGCTAGTCTAAGACAGGCCAGCTGTGTTTAAACAGAAGAACTCAAATGAGAACTAACAGCGTAAACCAAAAGACCTTGAACTTAAATTGCTTCCTTCACTTTCCTACCCCCCGATAAACTGAGGCATTTTAAAACAGGTAGATAAGGAGTCTATGGCTACTACTGTGAAGGATGTTTCTGAAATAAAGGTGAAGTCACCACCTGAATTGTCAGACACTTCTTTGCTATTTGTTATCAAACAAAATTACTGAAACCAATGAACAAGCAGAAACCCAGGGAGAAGTATAACTGTTGTCAAACTGCCATACTTATATTAACCTTGCTCAGACAGAAGAAAAGCCATCTCAGACAATGAGTATTAAGGAGAACGGTAATGTCTCGAATAGCAAATTCTATAATGAGCTCATGCCTCTTCTGTTTATGAAAGAGATAAGTACTTACTGAACAAGGAATAGGTAAAGATAAGATTAAATAACCTTGGTCACAGCTCCAGCTCTTCATTACCTCATGCATTAAAGCATCACAATTCCTTTGCTGAAATCAGAGATTTTAGAAATGCTCATTACTGGAGCACAAATGATACAATTCAATAAGTGGACTACTTTGTGATACTATGAGGACTTTTTTTTTCCTAAATTACTATTATTTTGTTGCGTAATACTTATCTGAGATAAAGACTGAGTGGATAAGGTAAGGGCATATATTTTGATTTTGTTTTTTCCAGTTTAATTACAAGGTCTAGGATATAGGCTGTGGCAAAGTCTTTAATCCAAACATCAAAACTAAGGCTTGTGTTTTGAGCACTAGGACTCAGTAAGCTTTACAATATGCCTATGAAAAGACAAAAATAATTAAAAAAAATTTTTACATTCATCTGTGGGATATTTGTTTCTCATGTCAAATAAACCAGCTAGTAAAATCTGCTAAAGCACGGCTAGGTGTTTATCCATTGAAGGTGAGGAAAGCTGCCC
Organism: Tringa tobata; assembly: GCA_033628505.1. Classification (NCBI taxonomy): domain Eukaryota; kingdom Metazoa; phylum Chordata; class Aves; order Charadriiformes; family Scolopacidae; genus Tringa; species Tringa tobata. The sequence continues at coordinate 2,275,274 of JAHREE010000220.1, forward strand.
TTGCAAACAAGCACTTACATTTTATTTTACCCTAGGCCACCCACAGTGTGTTTACTCATCACACACACAGACCTGCTGTAAAGTAAACAGGAGGATAATTCTGACTTAATTTTCAGGTTTTAATACTACGCATGAGTGATAAAATTAAAATTAGACTCCAAGTAAATGTGCAGGGGTTCAAGCACACAGGTTGGTTAAGAGCTTTCACAACTGGGCAAACAAACAACAAAAGGAATATAAAAAGGTGTAGCATAATATCATAGAAAAGAGAGACCTCTGTATGATGGTCATAAACTCTGTTTCACAGAAATGCCATAGCTACCTATATGATTATGCCTCTAAACCTATGTTTAATCAATCACATACAAGGCTGACTGCTCATTGTAGCAAATGAGTAAATTTGAAGGGAATGGAGATACTCCCTGTATCCCATCTTATCAATTAAATCCGCACAGCAGGGACCTTCTGCGATGTTGCTGAAGAGATGTGTTGGTAATGAAAGATTAAGACTTTTCTCCCAATTTTCCAGATGCAAGACATTCTTCCTTGGAAAAGTTTAAAGCCCTCTGAGGATGAATAAACTCAGATACTTGACCTGCTGGAGAGATAAAACTTGGATGTTTGAACATTTAAATTGAAGTCGGAGTTCGATCAAGATTTCTCAGCAGAGAAAGCAAAATCAAATTTTGCAGTCTGTGGCTTTCCCCAGACATACACATTATTCCCACCACACAAACAAGAACAGGAGAAACTGGAGGGATTAATGAGATGCTGAGATTGTTACGGATGATGAAGGGAGCTGAGAGGAACCAGCGCAAGCTCTGAAGTCATCAGCAAGATGTGCAAAGGAACTCTGGGTAAGAGCGAGGGTCCTTTTAACTTTCATCCAGCCTTCTGCTGTTTTCTCTGCACCTATTCTCCTCTCTTTTCAGGCACGAGCTCTCCATCTCCTGTCCACCTCTCTACCACAATCGACAGAACCTGCACTCACCACCAAACCAATCTGTCATCCTCTGGAACAGCTGTTATTCCTGTGCCTTCCCCATTGTTGGGGGCAGAAGGAGGAAATGGGAGAAGAGGGCACAGGCTCAGCCTGTTCCTGCTGCTGAGACATCAAAGTTCATATCACAAAGAAACTCCCCCTCACTGACAGCAGCAGTTCTCTATAGAAACAGCAGGGATAACTAGCTGTCGTGGTTTCAGTTGGGAAAGAGTTAACTTTTTTACTAGCAGCTGGTATAGTGCTACGTTCTGGATTTGGGATGAGAAATACTTTTGATAGCACCCTGGAGTTTTTTAGGTGTTGTTAGGAAGCCAAGACCCTTTCTGCTTCTCACACCGTCCCACCAGCGAGTAGGCTGGGGGTGCACAAGAAGTTGGGAGGGGACACAGCCAGGACAGCTGACCCCAACTGGCCAAAGGGATATCCCATACCATACCACTTCATGCTCAGCATATAAAGCTGGGGGAAGAAGAAGGAAGCAGAGGACGTTTGGAATAATGGGGTTTGTCTTCACAAGTAATCATTACACATGATGGAGCCCTGCTTTCCTGGAGAAGGCTGAACACATATCCTGCTGATGGGAAGCAATGAATGGATTCCTCGTTTTGCTTTGCTTGCATGCATGGCTTTTGCTCTGACTAATAAACTGACTTTATCTCAACTCTTGAGTTTCTTTTTTCACTTTTACCCTTCTGATTTCTTTTCCCCATCCTGCCGTGGAGTAATCGGGCAAGCAGCTGTGTGGTGCTTGGTTGCTGGCAGGGGTTAAATCATAACATAAATTGTACCTTATTTTATTTAGAGTTGACCTTAGGTTTCCCTGCAAGAGGGGCCAAACAAAGGGCTTGCAGTCCAAAGCCTCAAGGTACCATAGCAGTTCCTTGGCTAGCAAGTTCTCTTTGCCCAGTGCTTGTTTAACTTAAACACTAACAGGCTCATTTTCTAAATTAAAATTTAAGTAGAGCTTGCAGGTGGATAACATGAGATTAATAGAAGCCTTTCACTCAAAGTTGGACATAAAAGATTATGCATATAAAGCAAATTTTCTTTTTCCTACATTAAAAACAAAACCCTAAGTTCTTTGGCAAGATGAGAAAGCATGTGAATTTCCACAAAAAATGAAATTTTGAGATGAAGACACAAAATTTACTGCAGCCGCAGCCTAGAAAGAGTAAGAAAATAACTAAATACAAGAAGAATAATGCTTTGTTTATCTGAAATGTCTGGTGAATGCTGCAAGTTCCACACATTTCCATTTAGAAGTAATTTTTTTTTTCCCAAATAAAAAAATAGCAAAGTAAGCACAGGAACATGCGGAAACTTCTAGCACAGTTGTGTCCAAGAAAACAAATACCAATTATATTGTATTATTGGATTTGCATTACTACAGGGACGAGTCACAGAACCCATCAGAGGGGATCCTTCAGTAGGAACTGCTGAAGCAAGAGAAATCAGCATAAGAACAGCTTTATTAGCTCTTTGAGCTCTGTTTTAAAACATATTTTAATACAAATGAGCACCACATATATTGTAGACAGCTGACTAAATAAAAAAGGCCATCAAGATTATCTATTCTTGCTAGTCCTTGGGTGTAAGCAGTCTAACTAACGTAAACCAGAGGAGATAAGTATCAGTAACTTATGAAAAATGCCATTACAGCATGCTAGAAGCAAAAGAGCCATGTGAAATGAGAGGAACAGAACTCAATATAGCGTGCAATGACTGTAAGCTTCAGTGCCCACATACTAAGCTCTCTGTACTGTAATGGTCTGATACATTCATTTTGACCCAGAGACCAGAGATAAATTGTCTTAGCAATACAAACAAACAGCTAAGCAATTAGGGCAAAGTTTTTGGAGAACACAGTGATAACATCTAAAAGCATTGTTGGGTGATGGGGAAAAAACAGCCCTGGAGATAGGGGGTTTAATCTGAAGTAAAAGAGAGAGTATAATTGCTTCTCCAAATTACAGTGCACTAAAAAAAAAAGGCAGACAAGCAACTAGCACTGGTATTTGTCTGGCATCTATTTCAGTGTATCCAACCTGAAAAGTAACTTTCATTGTCTCATTTGGAGTTAATCAAGTTTTGCCTATAAAAGGAAACATTTTACATGTGCAGCTGTGAAAGTGTCAGAGCTAAGAAATCCACCAGGAACCACCACGTTTTAAATAATTTTATCACTTAAATTTCCTTAAAGTAACTTATTAAAAGAAAGTTTCCAAGCACCGAGGTTAACACAGTAGTCAAATGACCAAAGCAACAATTTTATCTATGAGCTTTTACATATCAGCCCTATTTAGAGCGTCAAACACAGATGTACACTAGTTGCAATGCAAAACACTGGCTGCAACAATGTCTATTACCTCCCAGGCACAGTAATAAAGGTAACCAGTATTTAACCTAAAATACGTGTTGATTCAGCAATGAGCATTTGGTTATTGCTTTAAAACATTGCACAAAATGTTATCTACAGTTTTAAAAAAGTAATATATACATTTAGAAATGAGTGAAATACCAAGTCTAGAATACTTTCCTTCAATTTGGATGGAAAATAGCCATAAGCAGATGTAAAATAATCTCTCAGAGTAATAACTTTTGTTGTTGTGAACACTCTTATTAGATGGAGATGCCTGCTCATTGCAAGATATCTAAATTTGATTTTAGTAGAAAAAAATTGCAATATGGAGGAGATAAATGAGCACTGTACTTTTACTGCAGCTGAATGACCAGAGTCTCATAGTGTTCACCTAAGGGACAAAATTGGTATTGTTTCTAATTGCATGATGAAATGAAGATGCACACAGCAATTTTTTTACTAAAGAATTTATTTTTCCTTGTAAGACTTTTCTTTGAAATACGTTTAAAAAAATCAGTAAGACATTTTGAAAGGTATGTAATTCAAACATTTATAAGAGAGCTGTTTTTGGAGCTGTCATAAACGATCCATAGTCTTAAATCCATCCAGTATAACAGAAGCAGCTTCAATAACTCAGTTTTAAACTGAGTTTATGCATTGAATGTAGGCATATTGTTTTGCTCCATTGCATGTTATGTCGTATACAAAAATCTATAAAAACCACCTGAATGAAATGAACAACTATTTATATTTCAATAAGGAAAAGCACTTTACTAGTAATTCCAGAATAAGATTGTACAGAGATTAGCAAATAAGGCAAAACTGCAATGTCCCTTGGTAAACATCAAATTAAAAACACAGAAGAGTCTTCTTTCTTTTATGCTAGGGTAAGTGGACAGCCCACTTGCTTTCTGCATAGAAATAAATTAGAAACTCCAATTATATTTTTTTGTTGTTCCAACTCCACTATGAAATACCATAACCAAATTATGCTATTTTAATTTATAATTGATGTATTATTTTGAAAGTTTTAAAATATAAGTTAATAATATTTTTAGTTATGAAATACTAAAGAAATCACCCATAAAGATCATTCCCTAACTACATATCTGTTCTCCACACCTGTAACAAAATTTTCTTTCCTATCTGTTTTCTTCCTCTAATCCATTCACCACAACCTATCAATTAACAACACTGAGCTCCCTTAACTTTCACTTCCAGTTTCTGCATTTTTGTTTTCTGCTTAATACTGCCCCAGAAACAACATCTATAGGAGGAACATGTTAGACAGCCTTAAGAGAGTAGACTGCAGAGATGAAAAGTTATTCTTTCAACTAGGAGGCAGGATTCTGGCTTGCAAGGATGTGCTGTCAATGCAATGCTCAGAAGAATTGCTGTATAACACTTAGATATTATTAAGGTAAAATTTATACCCTCTCTCTCACAGGGAACATTGGGGGTTTTTATCCCAGCTCTCCACTACCACAACTTCAACTCCTAGGAAAACAAATGGTGTCTTCAAGCTTTTCTCCACCTCTTTTCCCCCCTAATTGCCTATACACTCCCCACCGGCAGCAGCGGGCTCTTGATTTGAGTTGATGGGTGGGCTGCCTTACTTTCTGCCACAGGGCAGCAACTGCAGAAAGGAAAAGGAAGGACAACTGCAATTTCTAGAGTATTTTTATCCTGTTGAACGCTGCCAATACAAAACACAAGATGTGATGTGGCTTGTGGATAGAGCCAGACCAAAGTAATGACCTATGTATTTTAGTTGCAGTCATCATGAAGCCCTATCACTGTGCTTTTAATTTCCCTCAATATATTTTACACAAATGGATGCAATGAAGTGCCTGTTACTAGAATAGGTATATGCATGATTCATATACATCAAATTTAGTCTCAAATAAGAAGTGTTAAAGTTCAAACCACTGCAAAACCACAAGATCAAGGCTAAAAAAAGATGAATGCTTATTTACTTCTACCTATGCCACAGTAAAGGACAAAGTTGCACTTCTCTGTACATTGCAATCATCATGCTTTTCCACCAATATTTTTTTTCTTCCCCCATTAAAAAAAATACCATGCTTGGCACTTTATTTTGTGTAACAATGAGAGACTGAAGTTATCTGCTAAGAAGTCTTATACTGTCATCTTCAGCAAAGAACATACTTTAATGTTGTGTCTTTCAAATTTTCATCACAGATACATATAAATGCAGTTATCCATATTGTCAAGTGTCATGAAACTCGATGGGAGCAGTTATGTGCTTTGTAACTGAAAACAACAACAAATTATGAAGCCCAAATAAAGCCTTATAAAATGATTCTTCCCTTTACTGGTTTCGTCCTCACACATCCAGACAAAACGAGCCAATACTGAAGACTAGGAATCCAGTCTAGCTCTTTGCACCCTTTTCAATAACAAATGAAAGAGTTGCCTTATTTCCATTCTCTAACTTGCTACTGAGATAAATAACAATTTCTAGTAAAACAAAGCCACAAATATGAATCTTTTACATTGATCTGAAAACAGAAACGTTCTTTGTAAACTATTTCTCATATAAGAAATATTTGCAGCCACACATCCCAGAGTCATCTCACCCCCTTCTATCGCTACTCTAAAATTTTGTGTAATGATTAGAAAACTCATTAAGAAAAAATTAATTATGTGAGATGTCATGTTTTTGTAGAAGTTTGTTTCCAAAATATCCTTTTATTTCATACTTTTCCATCAGACCTGAACCATTTCTTGCACAGCGGCTTACATGATATATGTGCTTAGTTATAGTATGACAATTTTCAGTGGGCTGTTACAATAGTCTGCTTTCCAGAAAAGAAAGTATAACCAAAATACCAAGTTGAGCCTTTTGGGGTTGGTTAAGTTTCTCATTAAAGTGACGTTCAAATATGTGTAGCATTTTTCCTTAGTGTGGCAAATCGCCACATTTAACATTGGGGAAATTCAGATGCTTATAAATTAAGTTTATAAGTAAATTTGTCGAAATGACAAATCGGATTTTGAAAACTGAAATGGGTGTTTCTGTCTCTCATTGCATTATCATGCAGTGCCCTCCTCTGGCCAAGTGTTCACACTTAGGAAAAAAAAAAAAAAAAAAAAGAGCAAAATTTCTCTGAAAAGTTACTCTTCAGGAT
>JAHREE010000220.1:2296771-2327980 GCA_033628505.1 Tringa tobata
CCTTGCGTTTCCTTCTGTTTCCCGATTCCCCTTTCCGGGTGGGGAGGGGTCATCAGGTAATAGAATAATTGTCTAAACGACAATAGAGTGTTATGGGTTTTTCTCAAACCATAACAACATCAAAATGTAACCCAGAGATATCTTTGTAGTGCTGCTTAGCTTTATCTAACCTTAGATTCCTTATCCATATTACACTAACTTCTGTCTTTGTGGTATGAGGAAAAAGTGAACTCAATTTACAACTGCAGTAGAAAATATGATTGCACGTGGTTACCATTACCTTGGTCATCCTCGAATAGGCAATGCCTACCAATACCAGGACAAGACAACCAGAAAGATTTGGCAGTACTCTCTTCTCAGATAAAGAAGGTGAAAAAAAGAAAAAGCAGGTCCCTTCTATTGCAAATAATTCCAACCTACTTTTTTTATTAGGAGGTGTTTTTTTTCATATTCACCAAAAAAAACCCCAAAACACAAATTTAAAGATAATTCATACCATTTCCACAGAGTCTATTTTACAGAAGTCTGCAGAGAATTGCAGTGGCTGCTTATAGTATATAGAAAAGAACCAGCAGTTGCTACTCCCAGGAATACAAGCACAAAAGAACTGGAGTGAAAGGAAATACTGAAAGGAAATTAAGCTGGCAAAACACAGGAATATGGATAGAAATGGATGGTAAATTCAAGACAATTTAACATAAAACAGTTCCTGTTGCACGAATATTTATTACTCAAATTGTCAAGTAACAGATTATCTAATTAACTAGATTATGCAAAGACAATGACAAGTACCTGGTGACAGGAGAGAACTCACAAAGCAGATGGATAAAGTTGCCCAGGAAAGCTGTAGAGCTGCATGTAAAACCACAGGGCTGGAGAAGGGCCATATGGGACATAAAAGGTAAGCTAACCAGTGTTCAAAGCATTAAAAAATTAACATCTAAAGAATAGTGACGAGGATAAAGTCTCCTGTACTAGATGCCAGTAAGGGTGGAGGTTTTTCTGTTTGTCTCTGTTTCGCTTGTTCGGTTGGTTGTTTTTAAAACAGAACATTGTAAAAGACAGGCTTAAGAGACCAAAAGTAAATTCCAATCTATTCCTTCAGGGCCACTTTCAATCACTCTAATCCATTTCAATTATTCTTTTTCTTTCTTAGAACAAGGACTTCTTATTAGTGCTAAAAGAGCTATCTTATAAAGAACAACTCTTAAATGAAATAACCTGCAAGAGAAAAGTAACAAGACAGCATTTTGAGAGATGTATTTTTATCATTCTTGTATGCTTAGCAAGAACTTAGTAGGAAGAGTAAACTGACAACAGCAACAATAAATCCATAACAGGCTTCTTGATAATATAAAGTTAAAATGGAAATTTGGGAATGTTCCCAATTTTTTTCAGTTAGATCAGGCACATCATCAAAATGATTATGATACCTAGCGCACTTTAAGTTATAATAAAACTTTTCTTTGTTAACAAAATCAAACGAAGTATTAAAAAGAAGTATTAAAGAACCAATTTTATCTATAAACTTATCTACGTGTTTAACAATGGTAAACAAAACAAGCTTATCAGCTTATTTACAATAAGATCAACTGACTAGATTTTTTTTTTCAAAAGTGCCTAAACCAAATTTTCCAGTACAAAAGAGACATTCAGTAAAATTTAATTTCCTAAATTCCATATGTGCTTGAAAAAAAATCTACTCCGCACACTTCATTGGCAGAGCATTTCATTGTTTGATTGAACTATTTCCATAGAAATTATCAGTTTAAAAAAACTATATGTGCTCAATATGCACTGTGGGTGACATAGCACTAGGAAAAAAAGGAAAAACCTCTTAATTTTGGTTCATTCCTGCACATCTAAGCCAAAAAACTTTGCTTTCTCTACAATCAATGGAGAAAGGGAAAAGGAGGCATCTCTGACAAATGACTGTCAGTCCAACATCAGACAACGCCATTATACTTATAAGGCACATACCTTGATTCTACATGCAAGGCAGGTGGAATCAGTCCAACCTAAACTTGACACTAGCAGTTGACTGCCTACTGACTTTCAGATCAGAAGTTGTCACAACACAGTCTTATAGCACCAGGCTCCACTACTCAATGTAACAAATGTCTATGAAGTAAATATATTATTTGTTTAATTTTATACATAAGGCTGCACCTTGACAGAAAATCCATGGAGTGACTATGCTTCCTTTATCCACAGGGAGGAACCACCTATGAGATCACAGCATCATTTCCTGTCTTCTTTCTTGTGGCAGGAAATCCTATCACCTCACTGCTCGAAAGGCAGGATTTTTAAAGCTGTATAGAGAGGCAACCTGTTTTGTATCCTAGACTGAGGCATTTCCAAATACTTATTATCCTCAGAAAAAAAAGGAAACTTAATGGCTTATGAAAGCCAGGGTCCCTATAAGTGTCTGATACCTGACCACTAGCCTGCCTTTAGAAAACTCTTCAACTTGCTATCGTTATTCATCTCAGCAGCCCAATGGTATTCAAGCTCATCTGAACTGTCATGTTGGAAGAATATGGCCAAACATACCATTACCATAGAATGAATAACTTTATCAACATCCTATTATGAGTGATTTTCTTCATTCCTATTGTGGAACTAAAGTGTCAGGAGTGTAGTCAGTACTAGTCTAAATAAGAAAGAGTTATTTTTATTTTAGTTTTTCTATAAAAGTGTTAAAAATCTGAGCATCTGAAGGTAGGGTTTTAAATCCTTAGTAGGTACTCAAATGTAAGCCATCTGCAAATGCCAAATACTCAGATTGTACCATACATGACTCTAAGAGCTACAAGTGCCCAGTACAGTTAAAAAAGCCAAACCACTTTATATACCTAATTTTAGGCATCTAAATTTATTGTCATTAGAGACACAGCTGATACTGCAATTCTTGTACATTCTTCCTGAATTTTATTTTGCTCCCAGAAGACCCACAGATTCAGACCAAAATGAATTAAACAGTAGGTTTACAGCAGAACAGAAATAAAAGAGCATCCGAGTAAGTGATTTGAGAAATAATAATAAATTTGTATTTTCCACAAATATATTGCTGAGCATATGCAAAAAGTGCCATGCCAGATTGCTGCAGTACTTAGTTACATGTTTGGCTGCAAGTGTTAAAGATAAACTTCAACATCAGGTTCCCTGTGTACCTGATTTGAAACAATCAGCACTCAAAATGCAGCAATGCTGACTTTATTTGTTGTACATTCTTTTGTTTAGATAAGCCTGCAGGCCAAATTACATACTGACTTACACCCTATGAAACCACAAAAAATCACTCATTACATGTCTAATGGAACACGGAGTTGGAAATGAATACCAACACATAATTCAGAATCACAAAGGCACATAGTACAAGGAATCATGCAGCGAGAAAACAATGAAATATACTTTTGAATGCATATGGAGATGCTGTTACCTACCCCACTGCCTGAAAATTCTCATAAGACCTAACAGACAAGAAGGATGCAACACATTCACAAAAAAAACCAACCACCAAAAATGTTCTACAGCATGATAAACAGAAATCTACTTAAGGAAAAGTACAAGTACAGTCAGTGCAAAATACACTTCTTTAAATGAAACACATTGGCTTTGAATATTTCACTGAATATTTTGTATGAAATAACTTGCAGAGTGAGCAAACATCCATACCACGGAACCTGTGTAATGTTTGGCATTAACTGACAAGCAGGTTTGTTGATAGATTCAGAGAAGTGGCCAGGGACCAATTGCACAAAGAGTTGTAAGTACCTCCTCGTACACAGATATGACCTGTCAGAGGAGAACTGCAGATTAATGGAGCGTAGCAGAGAAGCATGCAGCGTTGGTGCCACTCGCTATCTGTCCCGATAGCAAGCCAGGATTTCCATTGCCCTCAGTTCAGCCCCTTTCAAAAGCATTAAGTTAAGAAAGGATTTTCTTTGGCCAATATAATCTGAGAAAATTCATTAGGTTTAAATGTCTATTGATTGTGCTGGGATAAAAGCATTAATGATCAACTTCAAAACATGAGAACAGGGAGCTAAGTTACAAATAAGAACCACTAAGAGCTAATAGGTAGCTAAGAGCTACCTAATTTAACTTTTGTATTTCTGGTTGCATTATTCGCAGGATTATTTTACAGTTTTCCTCATGGGAATGACCCACAATAGAAACCTAGAGGAAGCTGTTTTCAGTTCCTTGTCAGAATACCAAGCTGAAGTTTGTTCCAAAACAACGTCATATGTGATTTTTTTTGTTTGTTTGTTTTTAAACAGTGCTAAATGCATCTAGCTATGAGGGAGCTGTAGTCATTCTGCTATCATCATTTGGTCATACTGCATGCTGGACAGTAATATGGGTATTTACAAGATGGTTAGGTATATGGTCCAACTGCCTGGATGCTCCGGCCTCCTTGACTTTCACAGGAGAAAAGAAATGGCATTTCAGGAGTACGTACAGCTCCACCAGCCAGATACCTTTTTCCATGAGCATGCATAATCTGCCCCTTAGAGCCTCTACTTCTTACAATAAAATGTACCTCTATGGACTTTTTTCCTCCATTTTACTGAGCCAAAAAGACAAGGAGGCCAGAGAAACAGAAGGCCTACAGGGAACCCTAGAAGGTTTTCTCATTTTCAACCTGAATCATCCATAGAAATATCCTATCTCTTAAGAACAAGGGTCTCTACTTGCATATCTCAGGTAGTTTGCCCTTCCCAGGTTTATACGTGGATAGAGAAGCGAACATTGACTTCTTTATTTTAACATTTCTTCTCTCTTGTGCTCTGTTCCTGAAAAAAGTAATGCTTTTCTCCTAATGAAAGCCATTTCTCCTAAACATAAAAAAAAGCATGCTTCTAAACACAGCCAAATGTATGTGGTTGATAAGGATGGTAATAAGGGGTAAGGTCTCACAAGAAAGGTTGGAAAGCATATTTTGCTGGTTCGTTGGGGAAGAGGAGCATGCAGAGAAACCCACAGAATGAAATGCACAGAAGATAAAAGTTATTAAGTTATGCCACATGGCAGCAGCAGGAGGATTGCGACAGCAGCAATAATACAGTAAATTACATTAATAGTAAAAAGAACATCTGTGCAAAGCAAAGCATCTACCTACCTATCTCACCTAAAGACTTTCCAGCCCTTGAGGTCATCCTCCTTCAAGCGAGGACAGCAGGTACCTTATTCTCCTCAAACATCTCCTAGCAAAAATCTATCTTGGGACATTTTTTAACATGTTTATGTTGCCAACTCAGCTGCACGATCGACAAGAAACCCCTATATATCATTGCTCTCCTGTTTCTCTTCCTTTGCAGGTTTGCTAGCTTAATACTGAATAGCCTTGCATGGAACATATTCAATGACCAGGCACATCTGCAGTCACAGCTTTCTGCAGAGCAGCTCCAGTTCTGCCACAGCAGTTTATGTTTGCCATTGACACTTGGTGGCTGAAACAACAGAGAATAAGTTGGTGACATCTATTGTCAGCAGTGAGCTACTTTTCCTGTGTATATTATGCCTAAATGTTGCCACAACTAGTCCAGGAGGAATGTGAACTGGACACCTTTGGGAAAGCATCTAACAAGACAAGTTGTATTTAAATGATGTCAAGAACACAGTGTTTCTCAATATTCTACAGCAAAGTGTGTTGATTCATTTCAACTTTGAAAGATACCTCTTTTTCTCTTAACTGAAGCCTCATTCTGTTTCTTTTCCTTATCTGAGACAATCCTTGTGCCCACAGACATTTAGAACGTGTTTTCAGAGTTAGAGATACCATCTGAAGCTTGTGAATATGTTAGGGTATCAGCTGTCTGTGACTAAATTCATGTCACCAATACTAGTGCATTTGAATTTTAAGGCTAGCAATACCTGACTGTGAGTTCAGTTATTCTGAAGAACAAAAAATACAGTAAGAACAGTCAAGAAAAATAAGACAAAAATAGCTTTGAAAGGGATCCTTCTCCATGGCTTAGCTCCCTCCCTCCCCCCCAGCAAAGGACAAGAACAACTTGACCTTAAAATGAAACAATTAATAGTCAGTGAAATGTAATTTGGCAGCTTGTTAGCTCTGCAGGGAGAGCTCTTAACACATACAAACTCTTAGAATTACACATAGGGAATGTATCATGTAATATAAATATATAGAGTTACTTTCCATTATGGGATTCAGAACTGCTATTATAGTAAAAATGTTTATTTTAAAAAGGAAGTACAGTTTTAGTGTGGCTATTAAAGAAAATATACCAGTCTGAAAATGTTTTTATTTTTCATGTCTGTTAATGGTCAAAGCATACAAATTGCAATGACAGTAAAATTAGAAACATCTTCCGAATTGTTGTCAATGTTTTGACTCACGAGGACACAAAATCCAATTATTATAACTACAGTGAAATACACCACAATTATTTGCTCATCTAATGCAGTTCTTTGCACAACTGAATCCTTGTAGGACAATTTCCTATGCACTAACAGTTCATCATGAATTGAGGACATAAAACTTTGTTATCAATCTGCTTATTCTGTACTGACCGGAAAAATGCTATAAAGTAAAACATAATACTAGAGGAAATAATTGCCCTATTTGCCCTAAAACTCAAAGCAATTTCAGCAAAATAATCTGTAGCTATTGACAACATTCTGTGAGAGCGTTCGCTTCCTATTTCAAATACATTTACTCTGAATACTTATTTGCTACGTGTTGAATGTGAAGATTTTTCGGTAGGGCAGTGATTTGAGCAAAAGTCTAAGTTACAACTATTAAAAAAGGAATTCAAAATAGACATTGTTTTATGTAGCCAATACTACACAAATTCTGGATAACAGATCTTCAGGTTATAGAACTTGAAATGTATGTTCTCTTAAGCACAAAACCCCCTCGTAAGTTATCTTCCAAGAAATGCTGCAAACCAACCAATCCCGTTTAATTTAAAATTTAATTCATGGAGTCTTCAACCATGTACTTCAGAACTCAATCAGTATGTGCATTCACTATTAATGCTACATTCCCACTTTTTCATATTGCTTATTCACAATTTCCACCAGGAAATATTTAGAATATTTTTAAGTTCATCTTAAATTTATTTAATTACAAAGAAGCTGGTGAACTTTTGCTGCCACAAATGAAATGTGACTTTAATCCAATTTTTTGAGATTCAAATTACTAGTTTTAGAATACCCAGCATAGTTAGTATTCTATGCTCCCAGTAGCAACCAAAAAACTGTACATAACAAGGGAACAATGATGTTTATGACTGAGATACAACTTTAAGTTGATGCATACCCTCACGGATAGACCAAAGTCTTTCTTTACTGATGACATTGTGGAAACACATTTGAATGTGTCCTGTAGTTCTTAAGGCTTAGGGTGACCTTGATTTTCCTCTGGCAGCAGGCCATGATTTTGCTTGAAAAAAGTCACAGTGACAGTGAGAAGCCCTGACAGATGTAATGAGACATTCAGCTTTATCGTGTGCCTTTCCCTTCCCTCCACCAAAAGACCTGGATGTAAGAGGGTGAAAATTCTCACATTTAAGCTCACCCCGTGCTTCTCAGTTTGACTGAACCACTCTCCCCATAAAACACATCTCCATGGAGCAAAGAATGTTGCTCTGTAAGAGATGTGCAACAAAGCCCTGAAAAGCACAGAACTGAGAGAGTGCTACCAGTGCCATCATTACTGAATACAATGATTACTATATTATGAACTGGCTGTAGATTCTGCAAATCCCAAAGAGAAATCTAGCTGAGTGTTGAATTTGAGGAGTGACTTGACTGGGATCATCTTCAGAGAAAGTAAATATTATAATAAATCACAACAGACATGTATTTTCTTACCCTGTGAGTCCCATCACAAGGCTTTGGTTCCATCCATGCTTCTTTAAGCTATTATCTTCACCACATTGCTGAGGACTGAGACATAAATTCATCTTTGACATGTGTGAAAGTCACATGGCTCAATTATCAGTTTTACTGCCTTTAATCTCATGATTTATCAGAATCAACTTTTTAATAAATACACATGGCTACAGATGTTGAATCCTAAACAGAGGCAGAGGATAAAACAACTTCCATGCTACTGACTGTCCAATCAAATATATTTCTTTTAACTAAAAATAAAAAAAGGGAAGTGCAATTTGTTTTCTAAACATCACTAATGGTGTCAGACACAGTGTCAAGAGGACAGAAACTATAAATTTGATTAGGACAATTCTTTTTGTGCTACTGACTAGCTTAAGAAGTTCTGCTTTTTCTGGGTGGGCAAATCACAGACTACCCTTGCAGAATATTCCCTTGAGTTCTCTTTGTCATAGAAGACTCAGATACCACTCAGTGTCTTAAGTCAGTTGACAAATCCAAACAGTGATTCCCAACTTCTATCCTCTGTCTTATGATATATGCTAGGATCATAGGATGACTGGAATAAAAGTGCCTGTAGAATAACTTTTTTTTATAGCCCTTGAGTAAAATTTTTAAGCTAGTAAAAGCTCACAGAAAATTATTAATGTGTTTTTAAAAATAAAGTGGCAAATAGATTTTTAGCTGAAATAAGAGATTGCTCAAGGTTGAGTTTATCTTGGGTGGGGTGGTGGTGGAAGGGAGAAATTAACCCTGACAGATATTTTACCTAGAAACACTGTTTTGTAATACATTTTAGACAGCTAAGGAATACTGTTTCTGTTTGAAAGAACATCAAATACTTGACAGTGTAATCGCTTCAGCTTGATTTTCCTCACAGTAGATTTCACAAGCCTTTGCTGTTGCCTAAGTGCTAAGAAGGACCTTTGAGGAAAGCACTGCATCACTATACCCATGGCCAGTGGACAGAGCCAAGAGCACACCTCACCCGAGCATGGCTACCGTATTCTGAGCATGGCTACTAACACATGACTATAGGGAAGCTAGGTTTTGAAGACAAGTAAAGGCACTTCGGAACAACACTATTTCTATTGCATTCAAAGACTAGGTTAAAATATAACAGGTAATCCTGCCTCTAACTTTGCCTTGGGCAAACACCGGATATACAGCCTAAAACAAGAATATTTAGGAGTTCTCATGCGTTCAGACAGCAGTAGTTTGAAATCATAACCATTTTGCTTCATCCATTAAGTGTGAACAAAACGGATGATTCACTATGTCTATTTTTGGTAAGTTTAAGTGGAGGGGTAGCAGGATTCCATGGTCACTCAAATACAAACACATACATACCATCCTGGAATAGTTTGCACTTTTGAATAACTGCTGAAACAGACAACACAGGTGGATTTTCCTAATATCAGATAACAGCAGATCAGGACAAAGAACTGTATTATGCACTGCCTTGTCTCCAACAGAGGTAAAGAGCAGATGTAGAAGGACAGGACCAACATGCAGTGCTAGCTTCACAGAGAAACTTCCTGTGGCTTGCAGCTGTGAGACTTTCAAATCTGAGGCAGTATCCAAGAGTTCTTGATGGGTTTTCTTATTCAGTAAATTCATTCATGTGGAGTAGAGAATACATAAAAATTCATTTACACTGATTTTGGTACAGATCTGAACAAGCACTTGTCCAGTAAATGGAAAATTAATGCAGTAATCTCAAATACCTAATATTGCTATGGGGAAAAAATGCAACATTAGTGAAGCACCATGTCAAAACCCAAGAGAGGTAGGATATAAGTAAAATGAATTTTATTCCAGTAATATTACAGAGTCTGGAAATGACAAAGGCATAGCCTAAGAGACAAGCTACTTCTTTTGAGAGGATAATGTGAAGACTCTTCTTCTGATGCCCAGTGACAGGACAGGAGGAAATGGGCACAAAGTTGAAGTAAGAAGTTCCACCTAAACATGAGGAGGAACTTCTTTCTTTTGAGAAGAGGCTGGAAGAGGCTTCTCACGGAGGTGGTGGAGTCTCCTTTTCTGGAGACATTCAAAACCTGCCTGGAAAAGTTCCTGTGCAACCTGCTCTGGGTGGACCTGCTTTGGCAGGGGGGTTGGACTAGGTGATCTCCAGAGGTCTCTTCCAACCCCATGGGATTCTGTGATTCTGATTCTTATTACATTTCTAAAGCAGTAAGAGCCAAGATATTCATAGCCATTTGGAGTCCTGACATCATAAAGTTTGTACTGACTGACTGTTGTACACAAGGCTTTTGGAGATTTGCTTTCAGACCCACATGGAGGAATTAACATCTTGTTCCTCACCTCCCTTCTCCTTCCACCTTCCTTTACATTGATGTTCTTATGCAGCTACTTCCTCATGACCATGTTTTTCTACTGGGGAAGCCCTCCCCAAACCCATGCCTTATGTGTTGGCTTTCAAGCTATAAATGCCTTAGTGTTCTTTTATCCAGATTTGGATATGGTGCTTTTTCCATCTGAGAACAGGTTTAAATTAGGTTGAAGAAAAAGTGAGGGGAAGATCTTGCTGCTTGGTTCAAAGTACCGACCATTTCCAACTTCTCAAAGACTATTGTAATGATGATGTTTGATAGCATGGCACAGAAGCACCTCTTTGACAAGCACCTGCTTCTCTTATCCTTACACCTTATCTTTCTCATCTGGTATTACAAGAGATTCACAGCTGAAACCTTATCACTCTCCTCTTTCACTCCAAAGTCCTTAAAATTGGCAGTCAGCACAACATACTCTGTTAATTACAGTTCAAGAGGTTAAATGAAAGCTGGCACCATCGTGGCAATTCAGCAGCATTATTTACCCTGAAGTAGTTGTTCAGTTGCAAAAGGAACTGCTTCAGATTACTGAAATCAAAGAGAGCCTTTCTACAACAATTCCTCCATTTTTTCATGGCTAAGACATCAATTCCATTGGAGATAGTCTCATGGAATAAAGCCACATTTCAGCATTTGAGGAGAGATGCATCCGTGCTACACAAGGGAGAATGTGCAAAGCTAGTAAGTCCTATCTCCCTGGAGCATAGTTTCTTCGGATGATTGGCAGAGACCCTAACAAGATAAAAATTGGAAAAATCTCTCAGACAATTGCATGACCCCATTGCAGCACCCTCAAAATGGAGAGAGATAGAAGACTGTCAATGGGTGATTGCAAACTGTGAAGTAGGAACGCAAGAAGGTCCATTCAATGCTGGGGAGGCCAGATGAAGAGATGAAGAACGTAGAAGGAGAGAATATCAGAAGTCTCCTAAATAAACCTTATTCTGAATTAAATGCCGTAAAATAGTAAACAGCAAACTTGTTCAAATTAATCTGTTTTTAGAAATTGCTACCAACACAGACTTAATGGACCCCAACCTAAAATGCCTTACTCTCTGTAAAAGAGGTTGAAGAAGTGTTTTCCCCTCACACTGTTTTGTCTCCAGTCAGTCCATGTCTGAGTTTGGCATATACTAATGCATTGATTTATCTACCAAAGAACATCTTTACCCCTTTAAGGAGACTTAAGCAGTCTGTAAATGTAAATTGAGGATTTTTCCTAGGCAAAGTAATTCCCCAAAAAACCACATCACTATTTTACCCAAGTAGATCTCTATCAGCTAAAACTGATGTCATTTGTGTGACGTATAAATAGGCCTACTGTTATATAAATGTGATTTCACCTTATTCAATAAGGTGCAACTGCAGAACTTCCAGAGATACCATTTCTCCAAGCAAGAAAAGGAAAAATCCTATTTAACACTGATATTTTATTACGCTAAGCCAAGTTTGCATGTACTTTTGCATATACTTTCTGTTCATCAAGCTGTACAAATTCATCCCTGGAAACCTTAGGCTGCTGAGCCCTCTCGTACACAAAATACTAGTGCACGTTCTCTCTCTCCTTTACAAAGTTACAGAAACAGCAGCCAATCTGAGCCCTTCAAATAAACAGCAAAAGAAACTTGTAGACTTCTATCTAGGGCTGCTGGCACACACTTGCTTCACGATGGCTCACTCAGCACAAATTAATCTAGGATAGATTCAGGTCAACCTGACCTGAAATGGATCTTAATTGAGTTAGTACAACCAGGCCTAGAGTATCCCATTGCCATGGTCTGATTCACCCCATTAAAAACAGAATGAAAAAGCCACTAGCAACAAATACTGGCATTATGCTGCTTAAAATTTTTTTTGAAAACTGGAATCAATTTCTGATAACTCAGCATAATATAATACTTAAAGGAACACAAATGGATCCAAAGGGTCAGAACATGGTCACAGTTTACGTACCCATGAGGCAGATTCAGGACCAGGTCGTGTGCAAGCCAGAATTCCTAGAATTATTTATCAGAATTGTATTACAGATGCTCTCCCCATAATTCACCTTATTCAAAGATGAAAAAAAAAAAAACATTCCTCTCCTTTTACAGAGGAGTTTTTAAGTCCATGCCAACTACACATAATTCTCTTGTTGGTGAGACCACATGCTACAGACAATAGCAAGACTGAAAAAGAGGAAACACAGGAAATTTTTTCCTTGATGGTGGATTGCCACTGCTGGAAGATGCTTAATACAGAAATATTAAAATAATACAGAATTTAAAAAGCCATCAAGGTTTCTTTTTATTTCCAAGCTGGGTACTTCTCTGCTGCATTGAGTGGCACTCATTGCATCTGTATCTTTTTATAATACAAGACAGGAAGGTGCTATATAAGAGTCTTACCTACATTAGCACGGAAGGAAAAGCAAGAAAACTCCCTAATACAGGAAGTAAAGCAGAGAGGATGGGACATCCAAGGTACTTCATCACCTTTCCCCCCAAACCTCTGTGGGCCTCACCCCAGAGGAATTCCTACAGAAATTATTGCCAAGTCAGCTGGGATATTCACTGCAAATTTCTCTGCAGGAGAACACTAAGGAGGAGGAGCTTTGCCCAGAGATACATTTACTCACTTTCAGTTTTCAATGAGGTTCATTTAAAAAAAATGTGTTCCCCTCCAAGTGAACAGGATTTATATTAAAAAACAGTATATATTCCAGTTTTGTCAGCTTCCCTTGTGACAAAAAACCACATTTTTTTCACAAAAACCACTGCTTATGTGGGAAAAGAACTGATGCATTTATTTCCCACTGAGTGGCTTTTTAACAATGGATAGTAATACTGGATAAAATGCAAACCAATTCAGTGATTCCTGTAGTATTATTTAACTGAAAAGTCAGCTGAAAAGCAGATATCAATAGCTCACTATAAAAGTCCAACATCTTAATTCTGCAAGAAAAACTAATAATTTTAGGCATAACTACTCATAGATCATAGGCAGAAGCTTTTTACATCCTCAGAGTTCTCAAAATTCAACACTGCATTCTGTCAAAAACAGTAACAAGGTCCAACTGTTTCACCAGTTGTAGCCAAGCAATGCTAAAGAGTTCAGAATTCGGCCCAATTTTAATCAATACAAATAAGCAATCTTACTCACTTAGAAATTTATTAACTCTGATCGATAGATTTCATACAACAGCTGCACAAAAATCAATGAACAACGCAAGCTATACAGAAGATTACAAATTTTTCTTCATTAGGAAATTACTATTGCTTTCTCTTTTCTTTCCAAAAGATAACAATATTGCAAAAGATTGTTTAGCCAAGTATTCTAATGCTAAAGGTGCACCAGTTTTATGTACACAGCAGATTAGTGGACACTCCAAATTGAAGGGGAATCAGTTCCAGATGTTTTCCACTGATTAAATTTAGCCCAAGCAAGGTTAAGTAAATGACAAGCAGCTGCTTTCCTTTTTTGCAATAGTCATGAAAAACACTCTTAGAGTTCTGACTACCTCTAACTGGCAGACACATGGTACAATACCTATTTTCCTAGGTTTTTATGATTAACAGAGACTATGGACAGTCTTTAGAGCAACATTCTTTTCACCCCGACTGTCAGATCTTATGCTGATCAGAACTAACAGGAAGAAGCTCAACAATTAAAAAAAAATCATAACTCTTTGGAATGACTCAATTACACATACCCATACAGAGATTCTCATTTTATATACTACTTTTACTGGAGCAAGTAGAAATAATACAGGAGAATGTTGAAGTGTCACTAGACCAGCTCATAGCTCAGTGCAATACTGGCATCACCCTAGTAATCCCTCTATCTCAAACAGGACAGCAAAGTGCATTGATTTCAGGTTCTCACACATAACATGAGAACATCAGAAAGAAAAAACACAGCCAGCAATAGGTGCAGGAACTATAAATTAAAAATTATTCAAGTGTGAAATTTCACAACATAATAGCAAACAAGACCACCTTAAAAGTGGGGATTGCCTAGCTATTCCTCTCTGAAGAGTTCTTAAACTTTTATTTGGAAAAAACCAAAGAACATTGATTGGAATGTCACAGTTTGGACCATGCACAGAGGTTGAAACAAGGCTTTATTTCTTAGGCTTCTCTCCTTCTACTTAGACATACAGTGGGCCTTTTTTTTTTTTTTTTTAACCTGATAGGATTAAACTGACAGAAAGGCATAAAAAGTATGCATATATCTTTAGGCAAGTTGACAGGCCAGATTTTCCATCACAGCACTTATTCCTGGCAATGCATTGAAGCATTTCCAATGCACAGAAGAAAAAGCAAAAATTCCCATGGATTTGTGATTGGGAAAATCTGGAAAGAATACCATGCACCCCTGTACATAAAAGTTATTTTCCAAGCATCTTCTGTGAGATTCCAACAGCATGCTATGTAAAGAGGCACATCAAGCAAACTAAAATTGCTTAGGAAGTGGCTAACACTTGGGTATCTAAATACAGAGCTAAACGAAAAAAGAGAACACTTAATCTTTTCTTCTCCATTTTTGAAGTAATGATCAGTGTTGCGTACATATAAACCCACACCCCCAAAGAACCAGAGTTTATTTCACTTCTAATTCTGGAATCTTTTCAGCTTTCCCAGCTAACACACAATGAAAAATATGTAAAATGCATGCTTTTCAAGCCATATTAAGTCACATATTCAAGATGAAATGTATATTTACTGGCACCTCCTCCCCCACTTAAGTTGGCCCAGTCAAAAAAGCCATGGCTGTTTTTTAACATGGTCCCCTGATCTCTTGCAGTAATGTCAGAAAGAACAAATTTTTGTGGCTAAAAAGTAGCTTAACATTCTGGATCAAATCACATCTCATTTTCCTCACAGAGCATTCACCACTTTTTCCACAAAATCCAGTTTCTTTTCTTGCAAAAGCTGACATGCCCAATTACCACTCCTCCTTGTTTATAAATGAGTAGACCTATGTTTAATATTGCATTGACTAATAGCATTCTTCACTTCTGTAATGCTGTGTCAGCCTGAAAACACTTCATAAACAATTAAGACTCACAATATCTCTGTGACAAAGACAAGACACATTCATTTAACAGATGACGCAACTGAAGCACAGTGAGTTAATTGTCTGCCCAAGGTCACATAGCAAATCAGTAACAGAGAATCCAGGAACAATGACTCATGCATATCTCCCTCCTCAAGAGGAGACAAGCCTTTTACATGCAGCCTCAACACCAAAATGGGGTTTCCATTGCAGTCTAACAGCCCACTACTACATGCTGGAGTTTTGTCAGTCTTCCATTCTCATTTTAACAGCTTCTTGCTGCCTCTGCTTCTTTTGTGCAAAAGACTGTGAGGCAAAAGCTGATGATCCTCAGCTTTTTACAAAACAAGCATACACACATACACAAAAAAAAGAAATGCAAAAAGTTACCCTTATTCCCACCTTCAGTGAGAAGGCTTGGAAGTACCTCAAAAAGGCCTTCACTCTCAGACAGTCACAAGCAAACTGCAATGGAGAAAACCTCACAGCCTACAGTACTATAATTGCTTGGTATGTCACTACTGCCCTAAGTGCTGGGTGGGTGTTTTCACTCTTTCCCCTTTTCTCATCCACTCGATCGCATGAAGTATACATTGCATTTTGAAATTAATTTACTATTGTTTGGAGTTTGCTCTTTGGCATGTTAGACCACGTATTCTGGGCTGCACTGGTATGAGACTCTCGCTACCTCACTGAAACATTTACTGTAAAGATGAGATTCTAAAGCATCAGTGGTGGAAAAAAAATATCAAAATTGTGTAGCACATACTTATTTGTGCTTTTAAAGGTAAGTTTCATAGACAGTTTCCCCAGGCAACCTCCATTTGTATATTAGTTTCCCATTTCTCGATGCACAATCTGCATTGAAGTTTGAATATTGAAATTACTTGACTAATTGAACATAATTGGAAAATTGCAGTCTTCTAGAATTCAAGCTCTCCATAAAAAGGGAAGCCTTAAATCCCAAATTGCCTTCCCCCCCTTCTCAAAGGTTGGCATCACCTCCCCAAAACAATTTGGATCATAGAACCTCAAGAAAGGCAGTGCTGCAGTGACATGCTGTACTGGAAAAGGCTCTACTGTACTGGAAATGAGCCCTACAAGGGCTCATTTGAGTGCAAAGCATCCCTCAGTGATGCAGTGATAAGATTCTTTTCCACGATGTGGCATCATGTACCATGAACAGCTGGTTAACAGACCAGAGATCAGGTCAAGCAGCTGCCTTTGTACTTGGTATCAAAAGTGCGGAGACAGATCACTGCTGTGAATTAGCGAGATACAGGATTAGCCCAGGAACATAAGACAGGAGCCAACTGCATGAGTATTGCTGCCTCTGTGGGAGGCTCACAGTCCACAGGCCACCTTCCAAAGTGCTCTCAGCCACTTCTGAATGGATACCAACTGCATACTGAATAAAGACTCCACTCTAGTCCATGATCTGAGCCACTGATGGGCTTATCTGGTAGCACCAGGCTCAGAAATGTTCATAAGCCTGAGCCAGCAATGTGCACTCTCAGCCCAGAAAGTCAGCCACCTTCTGGGCTGCATCAAAAGAAGCATGGCCAGCAGGTCAAGGGAGGTGATCCTGCTCTCATGAGACCCCACCTGGAGTACTGCATACAGCTCTGGGGCCCCCAACGTAAGAAGGACATGGACTTGGAGTGAGTCCAGAGGAGGGTGCAGAGATGATCAGGGGACTAGAGCACCTCTCCTAGGACAACAGGATCCAAGAGCAAAAATTATCATGACAACATCAGCACCATGAAACAGCTTACCAAAACTATATGAGTTATCAGGTCAATTTAATCTCATGCTGCCTTTGTTTTATTATTAGGCAACATGTTGACTCAATATAATTTATTTGCTCCTCTAACTTTCTACATTTTACAATTTTAACAGTAATCTGAAATATTAATTTTTGGCAACAAAACATCCTATTCTGGGGTATGCCTCCTTTGCAACACAATCATTTTTTTTCCTCGCTGCTGTGTGGATAGTGTCTTTTTTCCAGTTCTAGCAGTCAACTTTACCAGAAACACCACTGCCAATAGTCTGCAGTGGTCAGGACTACTGTTGTTCATTTGTTTTTTAACTCTATAGCACAAACTTGCCATTCATTACGTGCTTATCCTAAGCCATCTTCATCATAGAGTCTCCGTACCATGCTGAGAAACTTTTTCTGCTACTGAAGAGCTAAATTCAGTCTTCTATCACAACTGAAGTTAGTTGAAACATTTTCAACTAAATTAAGTTTCATCTAAATGTACTGTCTGTGACGAAGTAAAAATGTTTTCTAGATTAAAAAAAAAAAACAGTCTAAACACAGTTTTACTGATATTACTAATGAGAAAAAGTTTGAGAGCTGCAAATATCTTCTCTCACTATGCACTCCCATGGTCTCTGGGACCATCTGGTATGAAGTCCCTGCTCAAGTCCACTGGGACTGGTGATCTAAACTCTGGTCCTAAATCAGGCAGAACAGGGAGCTGAATAAATGCAGAACAAAAATACATTTTTATACCTCAAAAGCTGCCCAATTTAATCAGAGGTAAGAGCATGTTTGGCAGAGGCAGCTGTTCTCTTCCTATCAGCCTCCATCACCCCTTACACCACCACCCCACGCCCAGTTCTACCACAAAATTCACTTCATGTTCTCACTCAGGACAGTCAGGACTGAAACAGCAAAGACTGAAAACTTTCTAGTAGAGGTGTACAAATATGTTTCCATAATTCTTACTCACAGGCAAGTACCATTATGCCTACAAGTCCTGAACTGACTGACTAACAAATACAGAGGTTAAACAGCTCTACGCTGAATATAGATTCTCACTGCAAAACCACCAGCATCTGCTAAACTCACCTTCTTAAGATCATGATGTTTTTCAGAAGCATGGTATCTGGATACTTTCTCTTGCTAACTTGGAGCATATCTTTATATTTATGCCTTTCTGACTAACTGACAGTTATGCAGACCCTCAAAACCTTTGGTGTTTGCTTTATTCTGTTAATTTTAGCCACATGTTTTTTCTCACCTTTCACTCGGCTTGTCAGCACTGGAATCTATGAACCCACTTAATTTAAAATGTTTGCTTCTTTATATGTACTGCAAATTGTAATCCATCTACACCACTGAAGGACAGCAGCCCTTTTTCCCCAATGGAAATACAATCAGTTTTCCAGGAACAACCAACCCATTACTAGATAGGTGAATTCTGGAATGTCAGCATCCAAACTGGCATTACAGAGTAAATCAACATTAACACTGTTACACACTTCATATAAGGGTTTACGAGGATATTCTGAGGGTCATTGAAAACTACAGTTCTCTCCCCTCTCCTGGTGAAAAGTTACTCTTGTGCAGTTTTGCTTTAAATAGGGGGGAAAGTCAGAGTGGAATACGTCAGCATGTAAGAAACTCCAAAAAGCAAACAGAAAAGCATAGTGACAAATAGGGAATTTTGGTTTTACCCCAGCAGAGATTTATCACTGTGAAAGTCTTGTGACTTTGACAAATTTTACAATAATGAGTTGTGTATACAACCTAAAATAACTGACAGAGAATAATATATTCCATCTGTTGGAGGTGTCCCAGGAGGCTAACCCTCAAGGTCCAAAAACTTTCACATTTTTGTATTTTTTTCCTCCCTAATAAAAAACATTATGAAACAGCTCTTCAGTTCATTTTGAAAAGCACACATTGCAGTGAATAGCTGTTATTTGAAGATGAAACTCAAGTGCATGTAAAAGATTTCAGTTACACTCAAGCGTTATTTGTTCTTCTTCTATTTGGATCAGTTTTTATGACTTGCCACTCGCTCTTGTATCTTAAGTAACTACCATCTTGATACTCGAGTGCTTTCTTTAAGTCTTACAGGAACATTAACCATGCCAGAGGGTTCTACATGTCTTGTCATTCTGGAAACAGACCCTGCTGTAGGGGAGTATGTACACAACAGTTGGCACAAGTACATGTAAAGATCAATTTCAAGACTGTAGAAAACAATTATGCCTATAATCTCAGGTGAGAGTGAAATCACTAAGGGTTTTAAATCAGCATAGGAAAAAATTAAACCATACACCCTGGTATGAAAGAGTTCCTCAGGAGAATCAGTAATATCCATGAAAAGAATATGCTGCGCTAGAGGTATCTCCAGTGTCACAGTTATTTCCCACAATTGGTTTTCTTAAATCCATGTTCACTTTAGCTGTTCCTTTCTAATGTCTTTTAAATAGCTTCCTCATTTTAAGAGGTTTGACGGAAAGAAGAAGGAAACTATTGGCGCAGAAGACTTCTAGCCCTTCTGTTCCTGCAAGGACGGTCAAGTTCTTATGGTCACAGAGCACTCAACGTTAGTCAGACCCTAAACACCATGCATGGTGAAGAATTAAGTCAGGAACTGTTTTCCTTTTAGGTTATCAAGTGTTTGCTTCAAAATTCCATCATATATGGCACATAACGATTTACTTTCTATATTATGCACTATCCAATACATGCTCTTCTATTACACAGTTCTCAGAAATCTTAATATTGATCATATCTATAGGTTTTATAAGGCTTCCTTTTTTCTCAAACCTTCTTCGTACAGAAAAGGAAAGCATTTTTGCCTGGGTTTGGAAGATACACCTTCTAAGCAAGTTTTGATGATGCCACCACGTACATGAAAACATTAACATGGTAACTTAAAAAAAATTCTATTTTCTTAAAAAAAAAAAAAAGGTGTGCTCACACAATGCCATTCCTGAATTAGGGTAAACCTCTCCTTTATCAAGGAAATTTTAACTTCATTTCAGTCTATTTCTGCCCAGAACTAGGAATTTTCTTAGTGGGATTGTTACTCTGTTGCCTGCATTTGCCAGGCATTTGTTTCCGGTCTCCCCGCAGTCTCTCACCTCTGACTGCACCACGAGAGCCCTTTTAAAGCAACAGCTTTGCTTCTCCTGGGTCAGGCCTATAAAAAGTGATCTAATTCAGTCTTGAAGTTTGCCATCATCTGTAAAACATCCAGCTGCCCCAGCCAATGAATAAAAGTATTCCATTATAACAACACTGAAATAGAAGCTGTCATGGCCCTTTTCAATTGCCTTTTAAAATTATTTTCTCTGCCTTTTCTACTTTCAGCTTTTTAAGAGAAGGAAAAAAAAAAGCAGCACCATTTACAATCTTGAAGCCTAGTACTTCCACTTCCCAAGAATAGAAGCATATTAATTCTGGCAAGGAGAGCTTCAGTGAGAGAAATCAGGTTTAAACTTTTGAGAGGTGTCAAGAATGTTCAGTCAATTGAGCAATCGAGTTAGCCAGCTACATTCCTGGAAGCTTTGCAACAGAAGGAATAAATCAGACAATCAAATTAAGTGTGACTTATGCCTGACACTCGCTAAGAGAAAATGTAAAACAAAATGAAAAATAGATAAAGCTTAATTGGCAAGGGAATAGTATGCATGGATTTCTCTCATAACAAGAATAAATTACACAAGAAATAATAAGAGTACAGGAAAATTTTCAGATAAAAGTGAAAACACTTATTTTCCTCCGTTACCAAGCTGTCAGGCAGAAAATATATACCAGCTTGTCTTTTCAATCTCTTTCCTCTGATGCACAGAGCTTTGCTCAGACTAACTACGAGCACACAAGGAACATAGCTTAAGTGAATAAATGTGTGCTGGCAGAGTCATCCATACAGACAACAAAAGTCATCAACATCTTAACTGTCTTCAGTACTGTTTGAAGTTACACAACACTTTGCTGCTTCTGTCCATCCCTGACCAATACCACAATATCAAAATACACTGCAAAATCTGCTATTACAGTATCAGCAGGAGAAGCTGCAGAGCTCTAATAAACACACAATTTTGTTCAGAGGAATGTAGTTAAAGCAGCAAGAAGTCACACCCTTTGTCTCCTTTCCCAGAACCCTATAAATGCCAAACAATTAAAAAACCACCACTGCTGAAAAGCATTCTGACCTCAAATTGACAGATACAAGATTTATACAGATTATAAAACATATTGAAAAACATGAGGTGTAATGAAAGCCTTCTTCAGTAGAAGAAACTCTTCCCTCCCACAGTGGCAGTTCATGGCTATCAGTTGCCTGAAGCAGAGGCTTGAAGGTCTTTCTAAACCCCTGTGAGAACCAGATGTCCCTACCCCTTACAGATGTACCTCAGTATGGCACAGATCTCAGCTCCCCACTATTCCACATCTGGCTGACTGCTCTAGTATGGATGACATTGATTGCATTGACAATATGATTTAGCAACTCTAAAGTTGGAATACCTGAGTGAAACTCCTACTTTTGATTGTGTTCAACACAAAAGACACTACATATTCCCTCTGGGTACAAAAACGTTTAAAGTATTTTTTAATAAAGAAACCATCCCCTCAAGACTACAGCCATACTCTCTCCAGGCTGACACTGTGTGTCAGCTTCTATGTCACATACGAGTAGCAATTTTATGCAGAGTTGATGTTCAGGTTTATCAAAGACAGATGAAAACCTAAGTCAAAGCACCACATGATAACATACCTTTGGCTAAAGCCAGGATCTTTGGCTACCTCAGTTAACTTAGCAAGGCTTTGCATGCCTCTGGGTATGGAGCATAACTCCTCAGACTATGAAGAAACAATCTCCTCTTGAGCTAAAGATTTAGCAGATCGAGAACTAGCTCAAGTTTCCCCAACCCCATCAGACAAAGGAAATCAACACGAAGGTGGAAAAATTAGCTTTCAAAAAAACCCCTCACTTTATAGTGAACAATACTATTTCATACCCATGTTTCCACTAAAAAAAAATTTTAAAAACAATTTTACAAACAAAGCAGTATCTTAGCTCAGCAGTGAAATTCAGCCAGTTTACAGGTTGAAATACAGCAGCCACTTACAGCAACATACAATCCTTTAAATGAAACAAGAAAAAAACCCACTTACCAAACCCTCTTGGCATAGGTATAAAAATATTTAGCTGTTCCTATCACAATTTATTTGCACAATGCTTAAAATGGTACTGTAAAAATGTAAATATATTTTTCCTGTTTATTTCCCTTCCTTCAGGCTCTATGTGAGGTAAAGTTTAAAGGTAGGGTAGATCTGAGGAAGTTTTCCATCCGGCTCTGAGATAATTCAATGAAGTAGAATTAACACCATATCCAAAATCTTAATTGAGTTAACTTCGGTAAACAAAGATAGCTCTTTTGGAGTTTGTACCATACAAATCTAAAGATTTCCTTTAATTTGTGTCTCCCTGTTTTGGTTATGTGATTGTCCTTGGTTTGAGGCACCTTGCACTACTGATTAGTTTTAAATTATTTTTTCACAGAAATTTTTCATTCATCAGTTCAAGTCACTTTAACATTGTCTCTTAAAAAACACCAAACTGAACATAAATGAAAGTCAGTTACCTCCTGGTTCATCAATGTAGAAAGACACATCTTTTTTGTTGTCTTGTTCATCAATGTGATCATAAGTGATCTGTGGAATAGACAAGGCATTCTCTCCTGGGTTTATTACGGGTGCAGAACCATTACCACAGCCTAGTTTCCCTTTTCTTTTGTATCTTCTAGCCTATGGTAGCAGAAATGGGATGGTATCAGAACATGCTATTAAAACCAGAAAAGTACACATATGAATTTCACTATACAGTAAATTCATTTGAGTTTTTATCTTTTTTTTTAAAATGCAATTGAAATTCAGTGAAAGTTTTACATCCTTGTTTAATATTTAAAGCGGCTGATTCTGAATTATCAACTTAAATCTGATTTCATCATCATGAGAAAAATGCCTAACACATTCTGAAAATCAGGTCTCAAGTAAGATTTCTCAAACAGGATCCAAAACTCAAGGCACCTAAAACACTCATCACTTAAGAACACAACATCTTTCTAAAGATCTAATTAAGCATAACATAGACTTTGAATTATGAGCTAGGCACTGTGCAGTCTTTTTTACTACAGAAAATTTTGCCTTTTATCAAAAAGGCTGAATTAGGCACACCATGAGAAGATAAATACTTCCTCCTGCCTCAAAAATTGAAGTTCTCCTGATTTTAGAGGCCTAAGAGGCAACCTACTAAACACCCTACAGCTGGTAGATAAGAATGAAAAATGAAAGTTTATATTTAAGTGGTTCCAAGCAAGGTTGATCTCCATCTGCCTTCGTGATTAGAAGTGACCAACAAAACAGCCACTCACATACTGACTACATGGCCTGTGCTGTCTGTCTCCTGGATGATGCCACCACCTAGCTATAGAAATACTGCTTCTCACAAGATAGCATTTTATTTCCAGTCTTCATGCCTACCTACCCTTTGGCTCTAGTCGCACTTGGTTCTACTACTCTCACACCTCAAAACAGAGATAAGAAGCATACTTTAACTCGCCTGATGCTCCAGTAATCTGACAAGGAACTGAGATCTAGGGCTACTGCACTCATTTCTGCAAAGTACTCTGGCCTCTGATGTGACCACTAAGCAGTTAGCAGAGATCAGCATCAGGGAGAACAAGTATTTGTACATATGAACACCGACAGCTGCAGGCTCAATGTATTCATAAATGGGACAATGTTACTTGGTCTAAGTAAACCAATTTTGATTTATCACAGTCCATACTCGGTCTTTCAGAATTTATTCTTCTGTTCAGCTCTGCAGCAATTAAACAAAATTGTGTTCAAATTTAATCAAACATGAAAAACAGTAGAAATTGGCATTTATTGTAGACAGTGGATGCACCACCATACATCAAAATGTTTCTAAAGGAGAGATTATGGGCTCTCATAGCAAGAAAAGAAACTAGGAATTCTCTGGAGAACAAAATGCTACAACATGCACAACATGATCAATACACATTTAAGTCTTTAAAATAAGAAGCTAGGTAGAGAAAGAAAGAACTAGTCTCCTTTAACAAGAAATGATGGTCCATTGGTAAGAGATGAAAGAACCATTACTACGTTCTTGAATTAGGTTCAGTAGTTCTCAGGGAAATTCAGATTTATTAATATATTTGGGAAGTCCCTCTCACTAGAGAAAACAGAGGGAAAATACTAAGGGCACTAAAAACTGTTTTTTTCCAGCTCTCCCACCTTGGTTTGCTTCCTGTTCAGCAACATATACTACCCAGTTTTACTTCAGCTTCACCCCTTTCTTCCCAGTTTTTCTGCCCCTAGCTACGGAGAAGATTGTAACTTTGCCATGAGACTCTCTGCTCAGCAGTGAGGAGGCCATACTGCTGTAACACAAAACAAATACACACACACAGATCCTGCTGATACAGCTTTCTACATGTGCCATGGGGAAATCATACTGCAATTCTCTGCTGGGCAACAGTGGGATTTCACTGCCTAAAACCAGGCTTCTACATCACTTTATAAGCCCTGAGTATTTCAGCTAGACCTGCTGCAGACCTGGGCCTTTCCAGAAGGCCTGCTGAAGGACAGGCAAACTCGCCAATGAAACTACATCACTATGTTTAGGCAATCCCACCTGTGTAGAGAAACACTATTTTACTCCACTGCAGCCACAGCTCAGGAATTTGCCCAGATTTCTACACACAGCCCCAAATAAACCTACTACAGAGAGAAGTACTTGAGCAAGACAAGCGTAGATACTGTCATCCACATGTTGAATGCAAACAAATTTTTAAAACTAGCTTTCTCCTTTCTTCCTCGATGAACTACTACGCAACATGGGAAAGTGGCATCATTGACATACAATGCCCTTTAAAATGGCAGAGAAGACTTCAAAGTACATAAAACAACAAAGAATCAGCACCTGTCAGACCACCAGGTTACATTTAAGTTTTCCTGTCCCTCGGGAATATTTTAAGGAAAATTAAACTAACTGTACTGTGGTGTGAGGAAAACAATACAATGTCCCATTACAAACGGCTTTCAGCTCTCCAAGTTCTTTGGACACTTCATAAGGATTTTGACAAGTTATGCAAACCAAATTAAAAGCAAGAACAGAATAGGGCTCTGCCAATTCTCCATTACCTGTTTTCTCATACTAGGGCTAGATGGCGCTGGTGATTTTTTGGGATTTTGCACCGGTGGTGTAACATAGATCTTCCATGTTGCTGTAGAACTGCAGGATTTCTCTGCTGCATAGCACCGCCACAGAGTCTATTATAAAACCCAAAAACCAATAACCTCAGTGAATAAGTGGTCATTGTTGTCCTGCAGGACAGGTAGGTCAGATTTTGCTTCAAATCAAGCTGACAGCA
This sequence comes from Tringa tobata, assembly GCA_033628505.1. Lineage (NCBI taxonomy): Eukaryota > Metazoa > Chordata > Aves > Charadriiformes > Scolopacidae > Tringa > Tringa tobata. The sequence continues at coordinate 2,322,244 of JAHREE010000220.1, forward strand.
ATCTTTGAGCAATGAAAACGCGCTGCAAAGGGTTCTGACTGCAATCGCTGTGCTATACCACACACCACCATGCCTAATAAAATACACTCTTCCCAGTGTATAACTGTGCTGAGTATAATTTGCACCAGGAAACATACACTCAGCACACACTGATCTTCAGTGTGCTTTTTGTAGCATTCTCCCCAAGAGCTGGGGTCTAACCCTGCCCAAAGTGAAAAAACAAAAACCAACAACACCCCAAAATCTCCACAAGCATCATATAATACTGCTGTTTCCCTTTTTCTGCAGTGTGCCACATTTTAGTGCACCATACTATTGCATTCTTTATATTATCATATAGAATGTTATGCAGGGACATTTTCTAAACCGAGCTGTGTATATATACACCTTCATCACCTCAGGATTTGGCAGATGCAGAGGATCTAAAGGAATATAAAAAGGAACTTAGGACTTTAATTGGATGCAATGAGTTTATTTGGCAAAATGGTAAAAACTTTGTTATAATATTAAAGTCATTATGCTTGTGGATATCAGATTAGTAAAGCCTCCTGTGCTCACTCGTAAGAGGGGGGACAGGCTAGTTCTAATTCTCTCTAATGACTGACGTGGATAAAAAAGACAAAGTGGTTAAACACAAATTCTAGATTTATAATAAAGGCTAGTAATTATGATTCTCAGTACTTTAACTACTAGGCCACACTCCCTCTGTAATACTCTCCTAAGCATTTAACTGTTAGGGGCCTTACCTGAATTAGAGAAGCTGCAGCTGGGATTTGTCTGTTGAAATGCTTCTGACGTTGCTTCTGTTGTACTTTCAAGGCAAATCCAGACCCCAGAATACCCTAAACACAAGAAAAATTACTAGTCAGACTCCAATATGGCTTCACATGCCTAAACCAACTACTTAACATACAAACTAAACAGACAACTCATAAAAGATTTTCCTAGGAAAAAAGAAGTTCTGAATTTTCAAGCAACCAGAGTGACAGAAATCTATTTGTTCCAGGAAAGAAATCTGAAATTGAGCATGTTGATAGTGGTATCGTGTAAATTTAAAAACAATATGTGTGTATCTACAGGTAACATTAGTCAGAGGCATTGCCAGAGGTAGTCACGTTCCAAAGGCAACCCTACACAATGGGGGGAGAAGCCAACGCTCATGTCACGTGGCTGATCTATAGCCGTTCTTTGCACTTGTCTTAAATTCCTCATCACAAAAAAATCTCAAATACTAAAGCTGGAATCCAGTTTGATTTTCCAGGCAAATTGAGCAAAGAAGTCAAAGGCATGCTTTATAATTTCAGCATTTCTGTTAAAACCGATAGTTAGGGAAGAAATTATTTGTGTATTCTAATTGTTTGGATGTTACTTTCTTTATTTCCCCCCCATTCAGTTATTTGAAGATAGAAAAAGCCCAAAGATGCTTTATAGTACCATAAAGGAAAGCAGATGCAGTTTCCTAGACCTGTGCTGTGTGGCAGTGTTCCTCTCCTCACATTACCCCAGGTTTTTCCAATATAAGCATAAAATAGCAGAAAAAAGAAAAAAAAGAAAAAAGTAGTTTCACCTGTGGCATTGACACACTGATTAAAAAAAGCTGTCTTTCTCTTTACCTCACAGAATTGCTTAATTTCATTGAGTAGTGAAAATTATTCTTACCTCCTTTCCAGGCCACATCTCTCTGAAATGACTGCAGTAAAGATGTAGCAGTTTCCTTCGTTTGTGTGTGCACACACAGGTACACTAACATACACTCGTGTGCACAAACATTCTGACGCGATACACAACCCCATTATTTCTTATCAAAGGCACCAATTTAAAACTACCTAATTGTCAGCCCAAGTCAGACAGAGTTAAAAAAAGCAAACCAAGTTCTACTTACCGCTGGCAGAGCAAAGAAAGATATAGCAAATACCGAAAAACAGGAAGCTATTGTCTTCCCAATCCATGTCCGGGGAACCTTGTCTCCGTAACCAATTGTCGTGACCGTTACCTAGGACAGAATCAAGCATCTGATTCACTGCAATGCAGTACCCTTTTTCCCCCAACAGGAAAAATAACAAAAGAAGAAAAAAAAGTATCAGGAGATATATGTGGATTAACAGTGTTTCGATTTGTATTTGAGGAAGCCACAAGAGTACGCTAAACATAACTGTAGATTTATCTTTTTTTTTTTTACATTCTTCAGCAGGCATTCACAACCAGTCACATTTGGGACACAACACTCGGCTGTACTTAGGATGGCTGTTCTCACAGTTTGTATCTGGCCGCTTCCACCCTCCCCAACTGGAAGGATTGTCCCTGTGTGCTTGAAACCGTAGACTTGCAGTCTTTCTGCTTTTGCTTTTAAAATGTAGTTCCATAGGTTTGAGGAGAAAGCCTTGAAAGCGCTGACTTTCACACAACTGATGCACGGACAGACATCTGCCAAGCTCTGTGGTGGGGCAGAGCCACTAGCTACAGCAGAGTAAGCTCCACACTGTGCTGGCAGGAAGAAAAAGGGACAGGACTAACACCAACTCAGCTGAATCTTCACTACATGAAGAGGAACACACAACCATCCCATGACACTTTATCTCCCAAAGTAAATAAGCCCATAGACCAAACACAGCAGAGCCCCACACTAAGCTTTTTTACTTCCCCCCACAAATACAGTTCTTTGCCACTCAAAATTGCATTTAAGACATCATACTACTGTACCTGGATTTGTTTATTACCTAGCAAGGTGCAGTAAGGACCAGGTACCCCCTAAGGGATGGGGAGCCCAGAGTAAAAGAGGATAACACAACCAGCAGGGCAATACTTACAAGTCAATGACCCAGTCCTGCAGCACCCAAGCAAAACAGATAAAAACACATGTCCAGGTCTAGCTAAGAATCCAGATTATAAAACAACACCACAGCAATGAGACAGGTCTGACACCAAATCAGGAAGTCCACTAGCAAGCAAGAGTCCAGGGCTGAGCTTAAATAGAGGCCCCGGGTTGTTGATCACCAGGTGTTGGGGTGATCCCAGGTGTGGCTGGTCAGGGCCATTAAGGCTTTTTAGCTTATTCAGAGCCCTGACACTGCCATAAAATGGTATGAAAAAGATGACTTGCACCCCTGGGAAGTGGAAAGCTTCTGATGAGGACATGAAGAATTCTGTCACCAATACCAACCACTGGGGAGAGTTTTAAACAGAAAAAATGTACTTCTGCTGGGAGTACCAGTCCTAAACCTAGTCCCTCTCCCTTTACTTTCCCTTGAATGGCAGCAGAAGTACAGCCAAAACAGACTTAAAAGCATATGTAAATTTTTACTGACCACAAAAGAGGATGTGGCAATACTGCCTTTTATGGGAAAAGTTGCTGCTAAATACTTAGATATTATGCAAAAACAGGCTTCTCAGATGAAACCATCAGCAATAAAGGTATAGGAAGGATACATTTTCTCCTCCTCCCTGAGCAGTTCTGTGAAGAGCTGGAAGGAAGATTTGCAGGGAAAAAAATGGCCAACTACTATCAAACTGAGTTTTTCCAAGTCCCCAAAAAATTAGGCTTGTGTTTATTCAACATGAATTTCTCACTTGATGAAGTCAACTTTGTAGTATCGGTATCCTCTAATGAATCTTGTTGTTTTGAACTGCAAACTGGTCTCAGCAGGAGCTCTGTCTTGCCAGGTGTTTGTCCAGGTTTAATGTGGCTTGTCCATGAAGTGACTCAGGTGCTGTGTACTGCCAGCAGTACAAACAGATCTGTTTGCCAGCCCCCAAGATTAAACCAGACCACTCCCCCCAAAAAATTCAGCTTTGAAATACAGTATGTGTTAGGGGGGAGTGGAGGAAGTTAAAGCAGTGTTTCTTTAACAGCACTTCAGCTCCTCAGTGCACCCAGATGACCCCTTAAAGTCTGGCATTTTTCCTTCCTTTTCCTCTCTTCTTTCTTATGAAAGGCCTCTTGGTTTTTTGTGGGTTTGTTTTCTTTTTTTTTTCTTTTTTTTTTTTGAGTTCTCCAGCACTCAGGACTTAAAAACAAACTGCAGTAATGTTGAGCTGCCTTAGTGTTACTATGGAAGACAGCATGAAAGCTGTAACCACAGAAAAGATGATTTTCCATCTCTACAGCAGGCATTTGGCTGACAGATTCCTGCAGGTGCCTGAACATGTCTCAAAAAGTTTCTCCCTGGCTACCTTAAGAGGGTTCCTTCTTGGTAATCTAATTAGTGTATTGAAGTATGTGGAAAGGATTATAAATAATGTAATTCTCCAGCTTTCTTAATCACAATCAGAATCTTTTTCTACTTGGGTATCCAAAAGTTATTAGTTATCTGCTCAGAGAATGTTTAATAACTAGGCTTTGAAAAATTACACCTCCTTCTTAACACATATTTACTATGGCAGATTCCAGCTGGTATGCACACGCTCTAATGCAGGCTCTCAAAACATAGGTGCACACTTCAAAATAGGAAGAACTCTAATTTAGTAGAAGTCAACAGAGCTTCTCATGTGCTTTAAGATAGGCAGGTGTCCTGAAGTTTGAAGAGTCAGAACTACGCACCTCAAAAACACATGTTAAATATATAGGGGGTCAAACTGCTACCTCTGGCATGGAAATTTATTGCTGGAAAATCTGAGGATTTGATCCCAAGTACCTCTGCCAGATAACACCAACTTACTGGAGCAACTATTTAACTCAAGTTCAACGGAACAGAATAGTCCACCTTGCAGCAAAACCAGTAAGCATTACCAACAGCAAGAGATGAGCTTGGAAGGGCCAACAGAAGACAAGCCTCCTACATGCCCCTCTTCTTTCCTTAAGAAAAAATACTCAGAAAGGCCAGAAAAACTGCTGCGACATGGGTTGTAATTCTGGCAGACTGACAGTGCTGTTGGAAATGCTTTTGCATGCTATAACTTCTGAAAGTGGCTTCATATAAAATTTCACAAGCCTTTGATATGTCTTTGCAGTTTAATCTGTATGCCTGCCAAATCTAGGTGAAACAACCTTGCATTTAACTGGAGCGAGTGAACATAGCATTTAATTCCAATTCTCACTCATTCTTTATTTTCCCTTTTCTTCGAATTTAAATCTTTCAGGTCACTTGTATCAAGTTCAGCAAGCTTGCACTTTCTACTCAGAGCAAAATGTTACCCATAGAACACTCTGTGGTTTTTGTCAGACACATAAGACTTCTAAATACTTGCTACCAAGATTTTTTTCCTATGGTTCAATTTTGAAAGGCAAAAGTGAAATCAAATTTCACTCCCTAGTAACTCCACATCTGTGTTTCTATGTTACAGAAGATTTGAAAAGAAAAAGAAACTGATTCACTTTGTCCTTTGTCACTGTTCCCAGCTGTGAACTGCACCTGCACCGTGACTCACTAATGCTGAGGGGGCCTAGACGTCTGGAAAGCTTAAACAACAATTTAAACAGTGTTCTTCATGTGCCTCACACAGCAAGAGAAAGACAAAGCTGATTTTATCTTGCTGTAACACAAAACAAGTCAAGTTTTGGAAAACAACAACAAAACCCATTGAACATGCAACACCATGCCATCCTTAGGGGAAAAGGAGCAGGAGAAGGCTCCACAAGGGGAAAACGACCCCTTGCCCTCTCGCCAATGGGCGGGAGGAGGGGAAGTAAGAGAGGATGAGTGGGAGTGGAAAATCCCTTCACAGCCCCCCTCATCTTTCCATTTGCCCTTGCAAAACAAATATGGGGCACTGGAGGTGGAGGGTGAGACAAATGAGAAGG
>JAHREE010000220.1:2332819-2363468 GCA_033628505.1 Tringa tobata
GAGGGACTCTTTGCCAGGAAGAGCAGTGACAGGACAAGGGGCAACGGTTTTAAATTGGAAGAGGGGAGATTGGGATTAGATACCAGAAAGAAATTCTTTGCTGTGAGGGTGGTGAGACACTGGAACAGGTTGCCCAGGGAAGCTGTGGCTGCCCCATCCCTGGAGGGGTTCAAGGCCAGGCTGGATGGGCCTTTGAGCAACCTGGTGTGGTGGGAGGTGTCCCTGCCCAGGGCAGGGGGGTTGGAACTTGATGATCTTTAAGGTCCCTTCCAACTCTAACCATTCTATGATCCTATTCTATGATTCTATGAACATTTTGCTAGGCATAGACATACACTTTGAAATACAGATTCCAAATCATCTATCTCAACAAGGTAAAGTAATGCACATTGTAAATTTATTTGTTGGTCTTCATAACAGAACTAATTCTAAATGCCTTTTAAACTCCTTTCAAATTAAGTCCAAAATATTAACAAAATATACCTGCATAAACACATCCTGACTTTTTTGTCCTTAATTTTTTACTCTCTACTTAAATCAAGGCCATAGCTTCTACCATTTAAAAATATTTTGTAATCCATATCTAAACATCCAATGCAACTCATAAAGCAAGCTGTGGATAACTAGAGCTAAAACAATAAAAAAGAAGAAAAGGCAGAAAAAGTTAATCGGCTTCAAAGGGAATTTTTATTACATGTAGAAATAACCCATACACGCACAGAACTGCATGTTAAAAACCACAGCTAGTTCCCAAACTGATTGCTGAAAATCCTTTTTTGTTTTCCACTCTACCTTGTTCACCTCATTTTGATAGAGAGTTCCTCTTCCCTCCCATTCAGGTCTGAGTTTGGGCATTTCTGGTCTTTTGCAGTTACAGGAATTACTTTATGAAACACCAAAGACATTGTGCGGAGCAAAAATGAATCACCATCCTTTAATGATTACACATTAAATGAAGACCTTCTTATTAATAAACTATATGCTTTCCATTTCTTTCACTGCTGTCATTCTAACTCACACAGTGCTACAAACCCCTTTGGAACGTCACTATGCTAGAAAAATTTATGAGGTATTTCTCATAGATTTAGCTGAACTAGCACAAACTTTTATGGGAGACCCTAACACTACTGAAGTTCCCACAAGCAGGCCCACTTTTAATTAAATGTACTTCACAGACTATTAGTAGCTAAACCATTAGTAAAAACAGAAACAGTAGCTGCCTTCCACTGCATTCAGCCACTTGAACACTGGTATTTGAGCTGAACTGCTCAAATAACAGCAGAATAAGTGATCCTCTGTGATGGTTTGTTTTTTTTTAAAGTAGACATCCTGCCTGGATGCAGTCCTGAGTAACATGCTCTGGGCAATCCCGCTTCAGCAGGAGAGTTGGACTAGATGATCTCTAAGATCCCTTCCAACTCTAAAAAAATTCAGTGAAATTCAGCGACATGGGGTGTCTTTCATAATGTACATTGCACCCTAATTGTTTTACTTTTGCTTTTAAAATGTGCACAATCTGTGCTTCTGGGATATTTATTCCTTTCCTCCACTAGCTAGAGGTTATCTTCTGTCTATAACCATGAGGTTTTATGTTCTGAAGACTTTAAATTATATGTCTTTAGAGGACTTTAACAAGTGATTGTTGTATGGGCTAATTCATGGTTTCGTTACCTCCCAGCACATTAGGTAATCAGGTCCATCTGGCCATTTAGTGGATTTTTCTTTTTTACTAGTCTTCTTGTTTTGCACAGCCAGTGATACTCTGCAAATGAAATGAATACCTGACAACCCAATGACAGAAATTTAATGTTTAAAAGATTTTTATTCTGAACCACTTAATAAGTGTTAACTCAGGGTACATGTAATATAATCTATATTTCTCTGTACTTCATTAAAGTAGAGGCTTACAGAGTACCCAAGTTAAGGATTAGAAACAAGTATCTATTAGGAATTTTTTGTCTGTCTTCCAGATTTACTCACCAGTTTACTTCAATGTGGATGATAAACAACTGGTTTATGGCCCAATAACTATATTGGCATTTTTCAAGTCTATCATCTAAGAACAAATCCAGTTTACTGTGTTTCAAATCACTCTTGAAATAGATCCCCCTGTCTCTGGAAGTTGGTGGCTCTGCATCTGTTCTAGTCCTCTCATTTTTCTCTGTCACTAACACTGATGTGAAGAATCTCCTTGGGTTTGTAATAATGAGACAGCCAAGTCATAAACTATATGAGGCGCTCTGAGCTGGTGGGGAAAAGGGACCACAAGAGAAGAGATGGTTCTTGCAACAGCTAATAAGAAGGGAAACCATGAGTCACAGTGAGAAACATGATGAGAAGAGCCATATGAAGGGAGTGTAGAAACAATCTGGTCTCTTATTCTGTTCTATAGCTATCTATTCCATTTTCAACTGATTCTGGGCATGCATACAATAATTACCACAAGGCTTGCATAATCCCAGTTCCCCTTCATGAAATTTTTTTCTTTCTGTCACCAAAGATTTGCACTGACCCTGACTGCTGATTGATATCCAAAGTAGTTGAATCTGTCAGGCTTTGCCAGCTGCTTTAGACGGGGCTATTCACCTTTACAGTGAATCATGGAATTATTTTTTTTTTAAAAACAGGAACCTGGAACCTGCAGCAAAGTCTGCAGTATTACTGAGAGTGAGCTCTGCACAAAAGGATGCAAAAAAGTAGGGTCATAAACCCAACTTCCACAAATAGAATATGCTTTTAAAGTTATGCATCTTCTGCAGATAATTAAGTAGAGTTTAAAAGAAGTGGCATAGGGTTTGGAGGGTATTTATAGTCTTTTTGAAATGTGGAATTCAATGTGAACTTTTTGTGTCTGTAAACATTCAATGTCCTTTGCCAAGGACTTGGTATCATGCTTCTGCAATAAAGTTTAATACCAAAATAATTTAATTATATTTATTATATTTTTCTTGTATCCTTTTTAAAAGGTTGACGAGCTTCCCTACAGGCATACATTCTGCAAAGAAAGAAATGCCAGATTTTTAAAAGATCACAACCTAAACAGAAAATCTTATGCACTAAGTTTGCACATGCATTTTGTTGGTAAAGACTTACCACACCCCACCAGAGGGCATCAGCATAGCTAGAGAAACCTGTCTTTCCATCCTCATCGACTGCATCTTTCTCAGCAAGATAAACAAAATAGGATGAAAAAATTAATCCCAAGAATCCAATGTACAATGTGGTTATGAGTTCCTATGAAGAGAAAAAGCAAAGAAGTATATAAGGTTTACATCATATATATATATTATATCATTGTAAATAGCTGGGAGGGTTTTTGCATCAGAGTAGAAAAAAATTAATAAATTCTATTTCAGATACGAAATTTGCTCCCAGTAAAACAGGTACTTCAGTGACTTTTTTTCTATTCGTATCAGACTAAAGAATTCAAGAATCCATCATTTATATGAAATTATTTGGACACCTAAATGGAGGATGGGACGTATCTCCTGTATTATGTCTTGCAAAGGGGAATCATTCCATTTAACTGTCCACACAAAATACCAAATGTTAATACGGTTTAAAAAAAGTAAAACAGTGTTAGAAAAGCACTTTAATAATAATAATGGTTAAGAAATAACAACCATGTCTTGTGATTATGAGCATATCTACGCAATAAACTCTAGTATCTGATACTTAGATTGCTTAAGAACGAATATTGATACCTTAACAGTTTCATGTTAAGGTAAAATGAAATCTTAAGGTACAATATGTTAGCTATCTTAACCTCTACTTCAATCCTGAAAAATAAAGACTGAAGCCAGGCCAGTTTATTGAAGGGACTTTCGTTAGGGCATGCTACAGTGCTTGTGAATGCATCAGTTTCTCTATAGATTTTTGTATGGGAAAGTTGTATCAGAACTGATGTGATTTAGATACAGGACAGTTAGAATCTTAAGGGAAAATATGCTTGCACATTTAAACAAGCCAAAACATGTGGTGTCACAGATGCAAAAGTGTGTAAAGTTTATAAAAACAGCACTACTTCATAATCAAATGAGATATTCACCCTCCCCTCAGAAAAATCCAATACTTAATTATGTGGGAAAACGGCTTATTTTAATTAGTTAAAGTTTACTGTGTTTCAATAGTCAACACATATTATTCCTTTATTTTCTTTGCACATATTTAGCCATCTTTAATATGAAACAATGTAGTACTACATCTTCATTGGCATCTTCCTTAAATTCTTGACAGAGTTATTTTTCTTTCCTTGGATCCAAACCAATACAGGAATTAAAATATTCCCATAAGATAAATCTAAAATTAAAACATGTCTAAGAAGGATTGCATCTACTTATAAAGCATGTCAGGTTTTCACAGATTTTCTCTAACACTCTACCCATGTTTCTTAAACTTTGAAGGAAAATTGAGGTTTTTTTTCATTTCCTTATAAGAGCTTCCTGGGAATATGTAGCCCTGGTAGCTAAGAATTGCATTCAGCAGTGGAAACTATAGATACTCTTCCTTCTATTATAGCACTAATTAAAATCTAGCTTCAGCAAGTTTTTAAGCAATCTTGACACAAGGCAAAGTAAGTGGGTTTTTTCTAATCATTTAATAATGACCTAAATAATGAATTTTGATAGTATTAAGTTTGGCCCATGGGCAAGTCTTTTAATTTAAGCCTTAACTTTTTGCAGGCCTGTTTGCTAAACAAGGCAGTGGAAAGAGGAAATGAAACTTGGATTTTCAGAAGTTCAACTCTCTATGCTGGTCACCATTCCTTTCTCATTTTCTCTAATGATAATGGTACACTGTGTACTTGTAGATGTGACTTCATTGCTCTGAAAAGTTCCTTATGGTTACATTCATAATAGACTATTTTAATTTCTCTAATTTTTCAACACTTTTTGGTTTGCCTACACAGTATTTTTTCAATGCAAGATGAAACTGTTTAACACCTAAGACTGTAAGTTCAGTGATCCATAGAAAATTACAACTGAAATGAAGACTAATTCTTGTTGCCTGCTTACAAAGAAAACACTCTGCTTTCATCTCTGGTGGATTTGTGACTTCCTTCCACATCAACAGAAATCTTTTACTTACCCTTGATATGTTGCTTACATCTCAGATATTACATGTTATTGAGGAATGGCCTTCACTGCTGTCTTTTAATTTTGCCTCAGAGGACAGAATTAGAGAGTAGGCGATAATCGGAATACCTCTGTGTTAAGTGCTGGCTTTTTGAGAAGTGGGCAGAAAAATATGCTTTTCAGAAGCACTATGCATGGTCTTACAAGATTCAATCAAACAGGTTGAAATAGCAACAGAACTACTCAGGTTATTTCACCATTGGCACCTCTCGGCTCCAGTCCTATTCATCTAAAGACTGAACTCTTGTTAAGTAAAGTCCAGATGCAAATGTAATTGGCCTTAGATTTATTCGAAATGTTCCTCTATGTTAAATATTTATAGAGAGCCAAAATACTATATGTCTATGTTTAATTATCAGGAACAATGGCAGCAATAATATGCATACTGCGTAAGATTTTAAAGTAATACATGCTTCAAGAAATAAAGATGGAGTAGTATCTACCAATGTCTAATTGTATGAATTGATACATGATCTCAAAACAAAGAGCATTTTGCAGAAATCAGGCCTTAAAACTTCACATTGATACGAATTTTTAATAGATAGGAGATTAAGAATTAAGAGTTGCCTAATCCAAGTGCCTGTTCTCAGCAAGGACTTTCAGAAATATATATGCAAAGGGAACAGCAAGAACAAAAAACAAATATGCACAGAAGTAAATCTGAGTATTGAGAGACTTGGGTCAACACATTTTTTAACTTAGATTTATATTTTCAGTGATAATAACGACCAAACAATATAAAATTCAACACTGAGGAAGAACCGAAGAAACCCCCAAATCTACAACTCATCAGTAACTTCCTTCTCAAAGCAGTAGAAGACCTCACAAAGCAAGGTGACGAATAAGTAAAACTAATGGAGAGGCTTACAAGCTGGAGCTGTATTGGCCAACTCAGTTTTTTGGTTAGCTGTATGATTTTTCCATGTCTTTCAATTACCACATGACTCATGTTTTGTTGCTTTTGGCAAGAAATGCTTGTATAAGCTCAACCTGCTGAAAATAGAAGAGCATCCTAGCCAACTTGGGCTTGAGTGAGCCAATACAGCTATATGTGAAATTCCAAAACACATGGAAATCATTGGTGACAACTTTAGTAAGCTCTGCAGACAGAGATCCAAGTGCCTGTTATTTTCACAGGTCACAAAGATGTGAATTTATTTTCTCACATTGTTTAAGGGTTTAGGCTCCCATTTTTTTCTGAAGGAGTACCAAACTCAACAAATAAATGAGGGCCTTATACTCTGCCTGTAAAGAAAAAGCAGCTGAGGTGGTTTTGTTTTGGTTTGTTTTTCAAACAAAATTTTCTTTAAGAGACTGGAGAGGAATAAAGGTTCTATTCTCCCTTATGTTTGGTCCCATGCTAGGTTTTCAGCTGCACTTGTCCAATGTCAATACAGAACTGTGTGTCTGATTTTTTTTTTTTTTTTATTAATGTGTTAGTGGGTGATCTGCTTTGACAAGTACTACAGATCTGTAGAGTTTTATGTATCATCATAATCACTTCTCTGGATTAAGAGAACTTCAGGTGCATTTATTCATAAATTCAGGGGTATTTTTTTTCCTTTTAAATCACTGAACTTACTTACGTTTGTGACATTTAAGATTTAAGTGTTATATTTTGGAGATAGTATTTCCAGATTCTTGACTAAAACTCTGAACACCCACAGGAAAAAATTTTCTTAAACACCTCTGTCAGTAAGGTTAGCAAATGTTGAGAAAGTGTATTTGGATACCAGCTCTGCCCTAGCTAGATATCCAGGCAATGTGACCATAATAAATGAAGACCACACAGACTTGGAGCATTAAAAGTCATCCTGCTGTACAGGATGAAAGTAGGCTTTATACTAGAGCACTTTTAAAAGATTTATTTCAAATTGGAACTTTGGTGTGCATCAATGCTGCACAGTCATCGTGACATAAAATTTCCTACAGCACTGGGGGAGAAAAATAAAGGAAGGATAAGTAACTTTCAATACTGAATTAGTCTTTTGGATTAAGTACCTCCCATTCTCTGCCCCAGAACAACATTTTTCTAAATAGCAAATGAAACAATGTCTGTGTGGAAATCTATAACTATTTGTTGTTTGGAGAACAAATTTATACTCATAAAAAGTTAAAGAACCATCACTACAAGTCTGATGTAAAGATTCATAGCACAGTGTTAGCCCTCCATAGCCCTCCCATATGGTATGATACACAAGATTTAAAGGCTAATGTTGCAAGTTTATTATTATGTTCATAAAGCTAAGTCGGCTTTTCATCAAGAGGTCCCATGAGGCCACAAAAAGAAGCCTTCAGCTATAAATTTTTCAAAGTCTGCACTAAAACATATAAGCTTTTCCTGCTTAATGAACTTTTATACAATATAGCTGTTTCAAAGCTTTAACAGACACGTAACTATTGACAGCCAAGTTCATCTCTATGACTGCACCCTTGAAAAAGTAACTTTATTGTAACTATAGTTACTATAAGTTATTATAACTATAAGTAACTATATTATTATAACTATAAATAACTATATTATCATCAAATAGTTAGCACTTTTATTTATAGCATGGAATAGAAAATTCCTTATTCAGACAGAGAAAATAGAATAATTTAAATAATTGACTTGTTCTATCAAGGTTTTTCCACTAGTATTGGTTTTTCCACAGATCAACCAAGCTAAGAACAGATCTTCTGTGAAGACGGTGGACAGTATTTGCAATATGAAAGGCAGCTCACATAACTGCATTTAATAAATTATATTGAGGGATAATATCAAAGAGTGCAACACTTAATTTCAAAAAAATACTGATGCTGATATCTTGTTAACCACTGACCTGAATTACAGAATACTGTTCCCATTTTAAAAGCGGAAAGAAACACATGATGGACTTTTAAAGTAATTTTTCTCCTGCAACAGTAACTTTTCTTTTAAACCAGAGTAAGATTGAAGTACATGAAAAGAATATACTAAAGTAAACAAAATGCTGGGGATCTTTAAAGATCTAGTACCTGACGATGTATGAAAACAACTGATCCTAAGAGTTGCCAGGTGCCACCCTGTCGATCTACATGAAGCATGCGAAGTATCTGGAGAAACCGGATCCCCCTGTCAGAAAAATAGGACATTACATAAAGGCAATGTTTGACAACAATACTGCTCTATCTATACAGATTTGACTACCTTCACTAACACACTGCCATGTTAGAGAACTGTGATAGTATTGCCTCTGGCTAGGGTTGCACCTTAGACTTGAGACAACTCAGTAGACAGTATGTTTAGATCACATTTCATTACGTTCAAATATACTCAGAAATACTGACTAGGACGCCAACTAGTTAAAGAAAAAAACCAAAACGTCTAATTCTTGTGCTTTCAAACTCAGAGGATACCAGTGTATTTTACCTGATTATGATTCTTAAATGCTTCCTTTCCAAGCAAAACCAGTGCTTCAGGCTTTGCTAAGATAAATATGAGCAATTTTTTTTCTCTATTTGCCAAAAGCAGAAAGTGAATTGAACATGGTATTACTGAAGTCCTTTTTGTGTAAGTTATAGAAATCATCTAATTGGAAATAGATACAGTCCTATGTGATTTTAGGACAATAACTGAATCATAAACTCCAAATATTTTCAACTAAAGAGAAAAAAATATTCATATGGTTCTTCAGCAGGATTTTATTCAATGGAAATATTTCATTCTAGTCACCCTTTTACCAATGAACTTTGTTTGCCTACACTCATCTTACTATCTTTTCACTGAAACAAAACAGTGAAGAGCAGGAAAGGATGAACATTGAATTCAACTACCTGAAAACTTTTCAGTAGAAGTACTTTTAGCTCTTTGTAGCTATCCTTAAACTTTAGTTGTTGGTTTTTGGTTTTTATTTCACTCTTCTTAACTCGATTCCACTGTGGCTGCATTTTTCTGGATTACACCAACAGGTAGGAAAATCAGAATGGGTGCCATCCTCCGTCACTGGGAAGGCATGCTATCTTCAGAGGGACCCAACTTTTCCTTTTTACAGAAAGTGGGTTTTCTGAGCTTTCACAGCTGACAGTCAAAGGATCAAATGCTTGTTATTTTTTTGGAAAGCACACACTAATCCCGACTATCAAATCACCTATCAGTGATTTGATGGCATATGAACACCAAGTTTTCTTATTTCTTTGATATGCCATTGGAATAACAATTTTAATTAGCTGGGAACTTAAAAATATGCACTTGAAACCTGTTAATTAAAACACCGGGCATGTTTAGTTTGGAGAGGAGAAGGCTGAGGGGAGACCTCATTGCCCTCTGCAACTCCCTGAAAGGAGGGTGTAGAGAGGTGGGGGTTGGCCTCTTCTCCCAAGGGAATAATGACAGGAGCAGAGGAAATGGTCTGAAGTTGGGGCAGGGGAGGTTTAGATTAGATCTTAGGAAGAATTACTTTCCTGAGAGGGTGGTCAGGCACTGAAACAGCCTGCCCAGGGAGGTGGTGGAGTCACCATCCCTGGAGGTATTTAAGAAACATGTAGACGTGGCACTTCAGGGTGTGCTCTAGTGCCCGAGAGTGTTGGGTTGTGTCTGTTTGTGGGTGGGTGGGTGTGTTTTGGGGTGTGTTGGGTTTTTGTGAGTTTTTTTGTTTGTTTGTTTTTTTGTGGTTGGACTCATTGATCTCAAAGGTCCCTTCCAACCATGAATATTCTGTGATTCTGGGATGAGTCCAGGAAGAATTGCAAGACTACCAAATACATGAGCACCAATAGACTTCTGTGGTGTTATAGCTCATTGCCTTATGTCAGGACAGGTCAGTGTGACATGTAGTTGTCCTGTACAATTATTAGACACTCTTCTCAATGTTTTGACCCAATGGCAGTTCTTGTTTTCCTGTCTCTGTTGTATCTGAGACCATTTTTATCAATTTGGTGAACTTGAAACCGTAAGGTCAGAAGGCTGTAGGACTCTGCTGTGAACGATGCAGTGCTACTAGGTTTCAGTCTCACTGGTAGCTAGCTGCAGGGATGAAAATGTCAACCTGTCATACCTGATGGGTGTGGAGCTTGCAATTTCAGAGCTTGCAACTTCATTCTACAAAAAAACAACCTAACTGCGAGCACCCACGCTTTCGGAGATTGCTGGGGTTTAAGGGAGGTCCATCCAAAGGACGATAACAGTATACCTTAAAAGCAACAAATGCAAAGGCAAGGCTATGAGATTCAATCCTTCTTAATTCAAAACCAGCCACTTACATCCCAGTTCTGAGGAAACCTGATGGGACTAAGGCTTGCCTGACCCAGATGGGTTTTCAATGGGGCAATAACAACAATGCAGAGACATGGGTTAAGTTTCTCTGGCAGAAAGCATTCTGAGCTGTAGGACAGTGACTGTAACACCAGAAAGGCCGCACTGAGCCCAAAGCCACCTGGGTTCACAAATGAACACACAGTGGGCCTCTTCATTAAAGTCTTTCCTACACTTCTAGTTCAATTAAACAAAACCTTGAGAATTTTCACATTCCTCATCCTCCTATACCAGCTGATAAATCACATTTGTGCTGCCTGTGGGAGTCTTTATCATCATGCAAGGATTAATATTCAAAGGTAATGGTTACCTTAAAAATACTTCGTACATGTAGTTCCCTCCAGTGTTTATCTATCCAGTTGGACAGTTTAGACAGTACTGTACATTCTCAATTCCCAGTGATTAGACTGCATTGGAAATCAGAGGCTTGTAACAGAACATGCAGCCCATCTTGCAAGTTAAGTTAGGAGGAGTGGGAAGCACACCTATTCTGCGTATTCTTCCTTTCTTCTATTTACCCACTTCCCAAAACAAGCATGCAGTACTTGATGCAAGCTGAACAAACACGTAGACATCAAATGTTTCTGGTTCGCGTATGGTATGAGTTCCTTGTGCCAAACAAATCCACCAAAGCCTAATTACTCTTTAAACAAAGTAATTACTCATACTCATAAAGTATCAAGTTAAGTACTGTCTGGATTATTTCTTAAATAAAGTCATGTTCTGTAATATTCTTTTGTCTCAGAGACCTGTTTGATGTTTTATATAGGACATAATGTTTCTTTAGTTGTTTCCTCTTGGATTCAGCATTCACGTCGTTCTTCATATGCCTTGTTTCTGCACTCTTGTTTCCCAACGAGTGACCAAGCACACTAACACGCAGTCTTCCACTGTCGTGTTTCAAGATAATAACTTTTTCTGTATCAGGAAAATTACATATACCTCTAACTCAGAAATTGGGAAAATAGATAGACCTGTAATATAGCTCTGTGGTTGTGAAGAGCTACAGTCCCTAGAATAACATACCTTATTGCAGAGGTGGCAAACACCTGTCCATTAGATCCTATGCTCAGAACAATAATTGAGGCTACTACCACAATTAGATCTGTTTAAAAAAAAATGAAAGAAAGAATGTATTAAACGTTAGCTCTCAGCACTGAAACATACAAATACAGACGGAGGAAAGCACTTTTAAAAAGAAATTGTTAGGTGAAATTTGGTGGGCAGTAAGTTAATATAACAGTTGCACATTGAAAAAAAAAAAAGACTCCAGTTTCTTCCATGATTAATTTAATAACGGAAATTTTAAAGATCCTGACAGATCAGGCAGCTTGCCACAAAACCAAAAATGGCAACAGCATATGCAGACCCTGGAAATGAATCTACATTTTGACCCAAGGGTCTTAATTTAAGGGGGAAAGTTAGGCTTTGCTTCGATCAGTAACAAAAGGCATACAGACAAGTATCATATGCAAATATACACAAATATACTTAGTTTAAAAATTATATCAAAGCTGTACGGCCAAGCTTTCGAAGTTTTGGAAACTGTCAGAACAAATGCTGTTTAAAAGGAACCAGAGTTGTTGGTTTACTTTGTGATACAGTCTTTAATGGTATGAAAAAATAATTGTTTCCAGAGTTCCATTTTTTTTCCACAACTCCACAGTTTACACAGTGCCAGCGTTATACAATGCAAATGAGGAATTGTGTTCACAGTGCCAGCATCCTTTATTTTCTCTTGTCCCAGTCCAGTGAACAGGTCTATTTCTTTTAATTATTGACCCCTACTCTGACATTATTCTGAGAAAACATTTTTCTAATTTCCTCATGGGCATTTCTATAGTAATCCTCTTTAAAGCATCTAAATACTTCACTTTCAAATTCTAACCAGAAAATAAAGGACAGTATTATAAATGGGTAGCAAATGTAGACAGAATGAGGAAAAGTTTGGTAAATTTTCCTTGCCACTTTTAAACAAGCAGTACCTTATTCTTCAGAGCACTTAACATTATATAGCACTTCAAAAAAAAACTGGTGCCTGCTGACTTCACTTGCAGCTGTGAGAGCTCAGAACCTCTGTAACTTGACTTCAAAGTCTTTATTTGGACATCCAGAAAATGAGGCACACTTGTTAAAACTGATTTAAATGAATGCCACAGAGTTTCCATGTAATACCTAGGCAAGATGCAGGATAGAATCCAACTTCAGAGGCAACAACAGTTGCCTTCAACAAGAGTAACTTTTTTCCCCTCTCCTTCAAACATTCTCCTGCCTCATTCACAACCATGTAGTCACTGCAACAAATATTGCAGCAGTTCTGTAACCAACAGTATCCATCAGTCCCTGGATTATTTTCCAGTAATAGCCTGAGTTTTGCTGTAAAAGCAGGATTCCTCCCTGAGAGATAGCCCTCAATCAGTTTAAAGACTGCACTACAATAATAGTACGTTTATGAAAATGAAAATACATATCAGGAGGGATAAGTTAAGGCTACAGAAAGAGCTTCCATTTTGGGATAAGCTACCTTTTGAGTATCTCATCTTCCAAATTTTTTATGCTGTTCCTTTATCATGTGCTTGTGTGAACACACATTTGTAAACACTTGGAATTTAGACAGGGTTTTCTTCCCATTGCATCATAATACAGACCTTTGCCCCAGATCTTTGCCCCAAGTAAATGGTCCTTACTAAACTATCAGACATTTACATATCCATCCGATGACCATCACTGAAGTAGGAAAAGATTGGCACTTAGGAAATTAGTTTCAATCAGGTAGTGACAGTAACATAGATTTTTTTACTTGTACTTTCCACTTTTCTGAGAGTGTGTTCTAGATGGTACAGGTATTTCAGTTTTTCCTCAGAACTCTGCTTCTTCTTTGTGCCTAATTTTCATACTAGTTTAATATCTTTAGGCTTCATATACTAATCCCAGTTTACTGGTTCAAACAGTCTTATTTTACGCTCAAGGTCTTCAGCCTATCCTTCCGTGTTTACACTGTCAAATTTCAATCCCATTTATTTTCAGTCACTGATTTTTTCCTTCAGCTTCCTGCTTGCTTGTCAGTCTCTTTATATCTCCTTCTCCTAGACCCTTACATCAGCATCCATCCTTCTGTCATTTGACTGAGTCTATATGTCCCAGTCCTTTCCTCCTACCCTGCCAACACACTTTGGCATTCAAGCCCGGTATTTTTCCTTTCCATGCAGTTTCAGGAAGAGCGCTATAAAACCAAAATCAACAGATTTTCCACTTCCAGCCCCAGCACTGCTGCTCAGAGAAATCTGAAATTTGTATTGTGCAGGCTCACTGCAGATTGAATCTTTGAAAAATATAGGGTCATTCTCCAGCAGAGCTTTTTAAACATAAACAAACTACCAGTTTTTCAGAGGCTTGCTAGTCAGTCATCTTGGAGATGATTTTCAGTGATAATCAAAAAGCTATTTTCTCATTGGGTATCAAGTACCTGCTCCAAAGTGTAGAAGTGCTACTGCTTTCGCCAGAACCGCCTTTTTCAGGAACAGCTTAAACATTTTGCATGAAATGTCTCCACGAGACTCAAACTGACGCAGAGACTTGGCATGGAAAATATCAGGATAAAGACTCAATGTTTGTTTAAACAACTTCTCAACTATAACAAGCATTAGCATTTAGATTAGCATTAGATTAGTATTTATGTTAGTTTTTAAATAAGGAAGTGTCAGGAAGCCCTGGTAATTTTAAAACTTGAATTCCGGTGATCTAGAAGCAACGACATGTGGATATCCTTCTCAAACATTTTGCCTACTTACATGTTGGCAAACATCTCTGTGCACACACAAGAGGTGCAGAGAGACAAAAGTGACACAGCGTCTACTACATAATATGTGGACTACCAGTGTAGATGACAGACCCACATAAATTACATTCCCTGCAATTCAGCATGTGTAGAACACAGATCTGAAAACCTAGTCCACTGCTAGTCCACTGTTCCTGTGGCTTACTCTTTATGTTATGAATCCCTGAGAAATTCCAAAGAGCTGCCATCTAAAAATCAGCTTGTCAATGAAATATTAATTATGCATAAACTTCAGCACATCACATAGCAACGCCTATAAAGCATTACCTGAGTACTGCTTTTTTTGAGCAAATTGTTGACTTGTTCCTAAACATGGTCACAAGTTTACTTTCTATTATGCAATTCTCAGCTTTTTGATTAAAAGCATTAATAATTTTAAAATTTAAAACAGTAAAAATATTTGCATATATATTTTAATTTCTAGTTGCCATAGTATTTTACAGAATGAAAATAGCCATTAGCTTAGAGGTGTGTTCTTAGTAGTCTGAGATAATATGACATTCAGTTAAACAGATTATATTTGAATATATACATATTTGGATTTGATTTACATCACGTTCTTTTTTGCTGAACTTCTGTGCCCTATCAGCACTTCATAAGTTAGGTTTATATGAGGTTACTGGAGCTTTACATACCAGGTGCTGATGCTTTATCCGAGCTGTATACATAACCAGTTAAAGGTGCTCATAAATAAAGTTCTATTATGTTTTGCTTAAGGATAATATGAGAAGGTCATTTCTTTACACCAGTAACTGGTAACCCCCTTATGTCTTTTAAATTGCATGGTGTCAAAACCAGGGGAAAAAAAGTTAATTCATAATTTCGTTCTTGGTGACAGTTTCTGCAACAACAACAAAAGGATAAAAGAGGTTGGGCAAGAACATTCTCTTGATTTTGCCTATGCTTGATACCTGCCTTTCATGAAAGCCTAATTAGGTTGGGATTTTCAGAAGCATTTAGCTGGTAACCTAACCCTACTGGAATAGTAAGGGAAACGTAAAATCAATATTTAGGAAAGTTATCACTATTACTGCTGCTGCCATAGTGCACGAGCATTGCAAACTCTTTAAACAGGCTCGTTCCGTGAACTAGGGCATGAACAAGCATGGAGAGACAAAGTGATTTTTCTAGGGAGTCTTGGTATGCTGGGAATGAATTTAATCTATGCCCCCTAACAGGTTCTTTAATTACAGAATTGTCTTTTACATGTAATCACCTATAAGCTGTCTGCAAAGACACCCAGTTATAGTTATACATTAACATATTATTTTATGCAGCACGAAATGCAATAATATTATACAAGTTTATAAAAGAATGTAATAACTAGGCTTGACTACTGAACCACTTTCTGGGAATAAGCACCAAAATTATTTTTATTTAAAATTAGAGAGGGGAAAAAAGAAAAGAGAAGGGAGAAATTAAGTAAGTTCAAAAACGCTGCCCAAGTTTAAATTTCTAAGACTTAATCCATATTTTAGTGTGGACAAAAACCCATATAAGAAATCTCTCTGATATCAAAGACTTTTCAATTACATTTTCTAACTTTAATATAAAGACATTAGTATTAATGCAAAAGTGAAGAAAAAAAACTTCGTTATTTTACATTCTATTCTAATCCTTTATTTTCTTTTTCTACTGTTTGTATTTTGTTCTTGTTTTGAAAATGATGACTCAGTATGATTTTCTCATTTATGGCAAATATATTTCCCACCTTTAGCTTGTAGACACAGTTCCATCTGCATTTCATGCGTAAAGGCAAATCTTGACTTTAAATGTATTGTATTCTTAGGGGAATTTAAAGTGTAAAAGCAGTACTGATAGCTTTGAATGCACAACCGACCGTAGTCATTCTTACCTTTTCTTAACAAAAAACACTGTATTTTCTCAAAGGGCTATACAAACATTAATGATTGGCAGATGCACAATACCAGTATCTAGAAAAACTATCAAGTTGAAATCACAGTTTAACAGGACTGCCACATTTTCTCCTACACCTGTGTACTCTAATACACCTACCTAAGAAGCATTTCTTAATTGAAAAAGAAGTCAAGAACGCAATTAGGAGAAAAGACGTTACCTATAGGTTTCATGTTTAGATCATGAAACTAGATCAGTTCTAGAAGCAGCTGAAGAATTCGTTTGTATGTAATGAAACACTTCTTTCTCACTAACCCAAAACTGAGTACAGTATCTCATCACATTATTCACTACCCACATCTAAATGTATGATAGAATATGTTGTTCTCCCGAGTTTTTGCACTAAATTTCATAAAATCACAGATGGTTAAGGAAACACCAGCTCATTCTCTCCCCTTTTCACCTCTCCCACTTTGCTCTATTTAAAACTCAATGAGCTGGCATTTGAGTAACCTAAAATTCACAGGTCATTGGAGTCTATATGAAATCATGGGCTTAAAACAGAAACACTGATTTTATGGTCTGCTGCAATTTTGCCTGAACATCACCTTTTATTAATCCCTCACTGTTCCATAGCTTCTATTAGTCATCTCTTCCCTTAAAGTCTCTCATACTCCGGAGGTGCTACCCACAGTAGCCCCTCAAACCATCCAAACCCACTTAATTTTAGTACCACCCAGGGCAATTTTTCCTGAGTTATACTTTGCACATTTCCATGTTTTTCCCAATTTATACACACCTTTGTGTTTGCTTTCTACAGCAGACCTAAAGAAGGATTTTCTGTTCAAGATATTGTCAATTTTCTCCAATTACACAAGTAGATTTAGTAAAGAATTCTTCACCTTACAATTTTAAATGTTCAGTTCTAGCAATCCAAAAGAAGAAATAATTGCATAGGTTCACAAGGCAGATAAATGCTTTAGTGATAGACATAGCTCAGAACTACAATATGGTCTCTGCAGCAGATGAACATCTTTACTTTAAAATGGATGATAACAGCAAATTTAAGAAGAAGAAAAAGGAAAGAAAAAAGAACAGTTCTTTATATCTTACCGATAATTGATATTGGCTTTCTGGCAAACCGTATTCTTCCCTGGAAGCCAACATACTTACTCCTGCAGCCTGCAGACCACAATCGGACCACATACTCGACACCAAAAAACACAACCAGAACTATTTCCTGTCAGAATTAAAAGGACGAAATATCAGTTTTTTTTCATGAAAAGACTACAGCTTACACATCTAATTTGTTCTTATGACTAATACAAATAAACTTGTTGAGATGAAATATGCAATAAAAAAGATTGTGCCCAATTTGTTCCCTTTTCATGCATATATCCCAGCCAGTACATAAAAGGGAGTTGTAATCTGTTCCTGAATGTGATTTGCATGAGTAAAAGGATGGTTTAAGCTTAATTCCATCAGTATATCATCGGGAAAACCACAGTATTCTTTTTCTTTTGTTTATTTCCAAAACTTACAATTTTTAAAAATAAGAAATAGAGACTACAAGCATAGAATTCCTAAAACTAACATGTATATGAAACATTTCTAGATCATGAAACAAAATTTATAAATATGAAACCAGAAAGTTTAATGTCAACTTTTGTATTCAAAATAGAATCACAGTATCATAGAATATCTCAAGTTGGAAGGGACCCATAAGAATCATGAAGACCAACTTCCTGCTCCTTGCAGGGTGACCTAAAACTAAACCGTATGACTAAGAGTGTTGTTCAGATGCTCCCTGAACTCTGACAGGGTTGGTGTCATGACCACTCCCCTGAGGAGCCTGTTCCAGTGACCCACTACCTTCTCAGCAAAGAACCTTTTTCCAATGTCCAGTTTGAACTTCCCCTGGTGCAGCTTCATTCCATCTCCTCGTGTCCTATCACTGTTCACCCGAGAGAGGAGATCAGCACCTCATCATCCTCTGCTCCCCGTAAGGAAGTTGTAAACTGTGATGAGATGACCCCTCAGCCTTCTGTTCTCCAAGCTGAACAAAAGAAGTGAACCTCAGCCTCTCCTTGTAAGTCTTGCCATCAAGGCCTTTCACCATTTTTGTTGCCCTCCTCTGGACACACTGTAATAGTCTGATGTCCTTCTTATAATGAGGCTCCCAAAACTGACCAAGGTGGTGTCATATCAGTGCAGCGTAGAGTGGAAAAATCAACTCCCTTAACCTGCTAGCTACGCCATGCTTGATGCACCCCAGGACACGGGTGGCCATTTTGGCTGCCCAGGCACAACGTTGACTCATTCAACTTGCCATAAAATCATAGACTCAGAGGTTTAGCTTGGAAAATACCTTTAAGATCATTGCGTACAACCATAAACCTAACACTACAAAGTCCACCACTAAGCCATGACCCTAAGTGCCACACCTACGTGTTTTTTAAATACCTCCAAGGATTTTGACTCAACAGCTTCCCTGGGCAGCCTGTTCCAATGCTTGACAACACTTTTGGTGAAAAAAAGAATCCTAATATACAACCTAAACCACCCCTGGTGCAACTTGAGGTCATTTCCTCTCATCCTATTACTTGTTACTTGGGAAAAGAGACCAACACCCGCATTGCTACCACCTCCTTTCGGGTGGTTGTAGAGAGCAATAAGGTCTCCCCTCAGCCTCCTCTCCAGACTAAACAATCACAGTTCCCTCAGCCATTCCTCATACAACCTGTGCTCTAGACTCTTCATCATCTTTATTGCTCTTCTTTGGATGTGCTTCAGCACCTCAATGTCTTTCTTGTAGTGAGGGGTGCAAAACTGAAAACAGTATTCAAGATGACGTCTCGCCAGTACCGAGTACAGGGGGGACAATTGCTCCCCTAGTCTTGCTGGCCATGCTATTTCTGATACAGGCCAGGATGAACTTAGGCTTGTTGAGCCATCAACCCAAATCCTCAGATATCTTTCTGCAGGGCTGCTCTCCAGCCTCTCATCCCCCAGTTTGTACATATAACCAGGATTGCCCCATCCTAGGTGGAGAATCTGGCACTTCCTCTTGTTAAATTTCATATGGTTGGCATTTTCCCACTTCTCTAGTCTAACCAGATCTCTTTTTAAGGCCTCTCTACCCTCAAGGGAGTCCACAGCTCCTCCCAGTTTAGTATCATCGGCAAACTTGATGTACATTTGATTCCTGCATCCAGATCATTTATTAATACATTAAAGAGCACTGTTCCTAAAATTGAGCCCTGGGGAAACCTACTGGTGACTGGCTGCCAGCCTGATGTAACCCCATCTACCCCTTGGAGCCCAATCCATCAGCCAGTTGCTCACCCAACATATTATGGACTTGTCTAGCTGTGTGCTGGACAGTTTATCCAGAAGGATACTGTGAGAGACAGTACCAAAAGCTTTGCAAAAATCCAAAACCACCACATCTACGGGCTTCCCTTGGTCAACTAGGTGGGTGACCTTTTCATAAATGGAAATTAAGTAGGTTAGGCAGGACTTTCCCCTGTGAACTTGTGCTGGCTATGACCAATGAGTTCATGGTCTCTTAAGTGTCTTTCAATAGCTCCCAGAATAACCTTCTTCATAATTTTACCAGGCACTAAAGTGAGACTGAGAGGCCTGTAGGTACCAAGGTCTTCCTTCTTACCCATCTTGAAAATTGGGACATTTGCCAGCTTCCAGTTGACTAGGACCTCTTCAGAATCCCAAGACCATTGAAAAATAATGGAGGTCCCCCAATGACATCAGCCCGTTTTTTCAGTATCCTGGGATGAATCCCATCAGGCCTCATATATTTATGCACACCCAGCTGGAGCAGCAAGTAATTCAGGGTCGGCTGGGAGTTTATCAACCCCCCAGTCATGGTTTTCCAAGACAGGGCTTTGGAGGTCCCAGGGTCCATCATCAGTGTTGAAGACAGAGGCAATGGCGGCATTAAACATCTCCACTTTGTCTAAGTCCCTATTTGTGAGGTGACCAACTTCATCAAGCAATGACCCAATACTATCTCTTATTCTCCTTTTGCTATTAACATATTTAAGAATGCCCTTTTTGTTGTCCTTCACAATGCTGGCCAACTTGAACCCTAATCAAGCTTTGAACACACAAATTTTCTCCCTGCAGTGGCAAACAGCATCTCTGCAGCCTTCCCATGTCACCTGCCCTTGCTTCCAATATCCATACTCTCCTCTTTCGCCTAAGTTATAGAAGACTGCTGCTTAGCCAAGCTGGCCTTCTGCCCTGCCTGCTTGACTTCTGGCACTTCGGAATTGCCTGCTCCAGTGCTCTTAAGTGGCTCTTAAAAAATGACCAGCATTCAAGAACCCCAAAACCTTCAAAAACATATTCCCAGGGGATCTTACTAAATAGATTCTTCAGCAACCCAAAATCTGCTCTCCACATATCCAGGGTCAAAGTTTTGCTGGCAGTTTTTCTCCTGTTGCCAACCATTTAAAACTCAACTACTTCATGGTCACTGTGACCAAGACAGCCACCAATCACTGTTTCACCCACAAGTTCCTCTCTATTTACAAACAAATCTAGGATGATACCTTTACTAGTTGGCTCCCTTACTATCTTCACCAAGAAGTTATCTTCAATATGCTTCAGAAATCTCCTGAACCTGTTTGTGTCCACTGTATGATATTCAAAGTTGATGTCTGGGAAGTTAAAATCACCCATAAGGACAAGGGCAGTTGATCTAGAGATATCCTTTAACTTCTTGTAGAATAATTCATTGGTGTCATTGTCCTGGCTGGGTGGTCAGTAGTAGACTCCCACAACAACATCCTCTATATTTGCTTTCCCCTTCATCCTTACACAGAGGCTCTCAACTGTGTCATCACCAACTCTAAGTGCCATACAATCCAACCCCTCCTTTACATACAACACCATCCCCGCCTCACCTTCCCTGCCTATCCCTCCTGAAGAGCCTATAACCATCCATCATGGCACTCCAGTCACAGGACTCACTTTTATGCTTATGCCAATGCAATGTCGTAGCTTTGGGAGTGAGCCAAAGCTTCTAGCTCCTCTTGTTTATTCCTCATGCTGTGTGCTCTCCAGTGTACTCAGCACATCGCTAGAGCACCGTCCTTCAAACATTGGCTTGCCATGCCCAGGCTTATCTCTACTGAGCCTGGTTTTTTCCCTTTCTCCCTTCAAATATTGTTTAAAGCTCTTCTGATGAGCCCTGCTAACTCATGCACAAAAGTCCATTTCCCCCTTTTAGACAAGTGTCCTGCAGGCCTGGTGTCGTGTAGACCAACCCATGACCAAAATCCCCAAAATACTGCCAGTGACACCAGGATCAAAGCCAAGTATTGATCTGCAAGGTCTTGCTGCTTCTTCCCTCATCATTCCCTGCAACTGGAAGGACAGAGGAGAACAGTACTTGTGCTCCTGATCTCTTAACCACTTGTCTCAATGCCCTGAAGTCTCTCTTGATTGCCCTTGGACTTCATGTAGCAATTTCATCACTGCCTACCTGAAAAAATCAATAAGGGATCAATTAAAATCAATTTAAATACAATCAATCAGAGGGCTGTACCAAGTTAGGAAGCTTTCTCTTCACATCTTTAACCTGCTCCCCAGGAAGGCAGCAGACTTCCCTAAGAAGTAGGTCTGGTCTGCATATTGGGCCTTCTCTTCCCCTCAGAAAAGGGTGTCCTTTAAAAATGACCAGGTATTTTTAATTTATGGAAGCAGTTTTGACACAGGGTGTAGGCTGATTTAACCTTGTCGACACTGCCTAGCTAGATGAACCATTGTCCTCATCATTGTTCAGCTCCAGTTGCAAAGCCTCATACCTATTATGCAAGGGCACCTGCATAATATGCACCTGCATACCTGGGAAGTATGGGTAGTTACGGAGGAGACACACCTGCTGTGCCTGGTAGGAACTTGTCACCATTCCCCCCTATCCCTTAGGGCACCGCATTCAGCCAGGTGGAGAGAGGATAAGGGGATCTTATCATGTGTCCTGTCTGCCTGACAGGTCTGTCCCAGGGAAGGTAGGCTGTGGTTCCAGTAATATTTCTCTCTCTCAGACTCCCTGATACTCCTCAACCTACACACCTCCTCCCAGAGCTCTGTCATTAAGCTGATGAGTTTCTCTACCTGGACGCACCTCACACAGGTGTGCTCACTACTGCTGTCCAATACTGGCATTAGAGTAAGGCACATGCTGCAGCTTGACACCTGGGTGGCAGCATCTTCCAGTCCGAGCTTTGTCTGGGAACCTGTGTCAGTCGTGGTGGTTGCACGAAGGACACAGCCTTCTGCTGGTTGGACATCATTGCTCCCTGGTGGATCCGGCAGAGCTACAGCGCCCTTCCACGCAAACCACTGTGCCATGGCCTGGTCGCTAGTGCTCCCAAGGGGTTTCTTACATAGGGGTAGGAGGGACCCTTGGCCCTGTCCAGACCTTGTTAGCTGCTGTCACATAAGCTGTGGGCTCCTGGCAGCTCTCTCCACTCACCTGAAGTTCCCTCGTTTCAGGAACCCCCCATACACCATGCTAGGGCTTTCCACTGCTGATCGGATTGTTCCAGCACTGTATGTACACAGCACATAAAATAAATGATATATATTTCAATATTGCTCCCCTCTAAAGCACCATATCGTAACGCACTTGTGCATAACCAAGGATCGGTATACTTTGAAATACTTCTAAAGAAATCAAATCAGTAAAGGATCACAAAATGCACAGATTTGTTGAGATCTTTGTTCGTTCCTTCCTTGTTTTCCTCCGCCATTGCAACCTGCTAGCACAACCAAAATACAGCTTCTGGGATTTGTTCCAACCCAAACTGTGTCCTGTAACTCAGTCAACAAACACCTACCATATAAATTACAGCTTTGGAAAATATTTGTATTTTAACTTAAACATGCTTGAAATCTGTGCCTGGGGAATTCTAAAACACCCAAAGAGCGAACACACTTAAATCACAATTTTCACTGAATAATAATGCCAATATGTCTTTAAGACTGACATTCTGAATGGTTGAAAAGAGACCAAAATATTTCAAAGCTGAAAAACAGATATGAAAAACTCAACAGTACTATGCAAAACTCCATGTCAACTTTGATTTTTAACAAAGTTGGTTAACATTTCTGTATTCATTTCTACCTCCTTGTTTTGCCTGGAATGCGAACCAAGAAAATATGCACATTCTTCCTCTGTTTTCATGTTACTTTCAGCCTGACTAAAACCAAGGATTAGTAGAAAGCCAAGAAAGCTTACAACCCAGTTTCAAGGCAGAAGCACAAGAAAATATACAGCAAATTAGCTCCACAAGTTTGGTTTTTATAATTAATGTATTATCTAGAGCTTCTGCAATTAATACTTCTATTGTGCTCTGGCTGAACATTTATTCAAGGCAAACATTTATTCAAGTATAATAGTCAAAGCACAATTCAAGACCAATCTTCAAAGGGAAACAATTCTTGCATTTCAGGGATCTTGCAAAATGCTCTCTCACTTATTAAATTGTCTACATTTTTAGCAGGTTCTTGGTGTAATCATTCAGTAGCATTTGTTTTCAAGTCTCTTATGAAGGATTTCCACCAAAGGAAGCAGGACACTGTCTACAAGGACCTACTAGACCTCCTGGAGGAATGGCACCGCAGCTTCGCAATCATGTAATTAAGCAGACAGCCGGTACCAAAGTTTGAACTGAAAGAGCATTTCAGAAGCCAAGAGTTCTACATCCTCATCTGCAGACTAAAATGGCTGAGTTCCACTGAACTCTGCCTTAGAAATTCATGTGTTCACAATCTTGGAGGAAGAAACACAACTAGAAGGCATAGCTTATGTGATTTTGTTGACAACGTTGGTAACTTACCCTTTGACAAGGGAAGATACCCATAGCAATTCAAATGAAAACATTTGTCATCCAATTGCCTCAAAAGCATGCTTCTGCTACTCAGTGGTGGTTTATTCAATGTAGGTCTTAAAAGACAACACTAATGGCAGTGGAAGACTCATTTCTACAGATACTGCACATTAAAATCACTGGGTCAGTGCGGTAAAAAAATGTAGAGAAAGGAAACAAGCAATAGGTGCAAAAACTTCTTAGACTTAGGCTATGCCTCCATGAGCCTCTGAGGGTACTTTTAAAAGCTGAAATTAAATCTATATCTGGCCTGAGAGTATTTTATTCTCAAGGCAAATTCCAGAACCTATGAATTTATTTCAGCTACCAACAAGAAGCCACCTCGGTTACATCTGGGAAATCCTGCTGAAGTCAATAAGGTTGCACAGTCTATGAAAAGAAAAATAAATTGTTGACAGGAAGGAGGAAGAAGGAGGAACCTACATCTTCAATAAACTTGACATTAATTACTGATCTCTGTTCATTTTGTCTTGGACAGGTGTCCACATCACCAAAACCACAGCAATTAACACATTTGTTGGCAGCCTCAGTCCGGCCAAAGACCAAAAGAGCATGGAAACTGGACAAACATCATAGCGTTACAGGTGGTCCCTCCAAAAAAATAGAAGAAAAAGAAGGACGATCAGGAAACTTACACTGCTGTTGTGTACACTTCTAATGAAACATAGAAGGCATCCATTTCCAGGGCTGTCAAGGCTGATCAAGCTTCACCTCACTAAATTCACCTTTAGAAAAGCTCTAACCTGCCTCCTTTTCCTGCTATATACATAAACACTTCTCAGAACCTTAAATTTATTGCCTCACATTTACCTTCTGGTAAAGAAAAAGCCCCAACAATTTTCTGGAAAGTCAGAAAAAACATTTGTTCTCACTGAAATGGCAACAAAAGATGGTAAGGAGTTCTTGTGGACAAAACACGAACCAGAAAAAATCTGCCAAAAAAAAAAATCTGCAAATTAAATAGTATGCCAAATAGGCTCCATAGTGACATACGTTTGTATGTCAGTCTAAGATCTTTCTCCAGCTTTCTGAAATTTTCCAGAATCCTTACTTTCAAAATGGTATCACACTCACAAGGGTTCCGCAAACCTTTTTTATTTAGGCTCCCAGTAGTATTTTTCCCCTTCTGCAAGTGGTGAAGAAAAATACATGACGGAGGATTCTCAGCAGATTTCATAAACCTGCAAAGCCATTTGGCTTTAACAGAAAAGCAGGGATGAACTCCTCTAATGAAATCAAAACCCAAATAATCTTTCAGGAAGCGGAGCGCAGAGTAAGGAAACAACAGTGCAGACCAGATTCTTCACACTCACACGATAGTCTTTTCCTGTTTTGTTAGTGGTAAAAGATACTCTTGGCAATTCAAACTGCCACGGTAATGCTAGGGAAAGCATTTAGCATGCAGTAACTACCTATCCCCTGTATAGGACTGACATATAATATGATTACAGATTTTAAACTGGGCTTGTACTATCTAATATCCCTGCTAAAGTCAGTAGCAGCACTCCATTATTCCGTGCTTGTCCCTGATGTCTGGGGAAAAAAAACCCAACAAACGCATACCTATGATATTCTTTGCCCAGTCAGGTGGAAGTCCTTAAACATTTCATCTCTGTATTTTTTTTTCTTTTCATAAGTCTAGCTACTGCACACGTCTTTTTTTCTTCCCCACATAATACATACTTATTTTATGCTATTCTTAGTATAACTCCATTTTATGAATTTTATTTTTAAAAATTAAAAAAAAATAAGCTTAAAGAGAAATATGCATGCAAATAACTTCCATCTGTATCTAATTCAATAAGAAAATCCTGTGGAAAAACCATCAACTTTTACCCGAGTGTCACTGATGACAAAATAGAAAAATGCTCACACTAACACAGAAAATCAGTATTTTATACAAGAGCATGTGTAACTGAAATATATAGCCTGGAATTTACAATATGTTCCAGTACAGTTATGGATAACTGCACAGGGGAAGCAGGAGAAGGGAAGGAGTTCAGCTGGAGTGATTAAAGTACACACATGAAAAAGACAAGTATTTTCTCAGCTGCAGCTGTGTTTTAGGTGGAGAGCACACACAAGGCTCTCTTCACTTTTTTTTATTGGAATATTTAGGTGCAGGGGTAAAAGGAGGAAGTGGGATGGCTAAATGAATAGTGTGTACTCACGAAGATTCAATCAAGGAATGGCAGCTCAAAACAATGAAGCCTCAGAAGCAGGCATAAAGGTTTAATAGTCCAAATGTTTGCACACGTGTACTTATGTCCAAAATTTAATCTGATAACCTGTCTTCAAGGTTTTCCAGTCCTTAGAGTTGAAAATGTCAATTTAATGACCTGTTTAGCTTAATAGTTACTCAAATGCTACAAAAAGCTACTGATACTGAAAGTACTTATTTCTACCATCATGCTTGCTCTTATAAAGATGACAGTCATAAAATATACTATCCAATAGATGGAAGAAAAGATGTCAAATGCTGCTAAGTGTCCTACAGTATCATTAACTTTTTCAGACTTACATCTCTTAGATGAAACCAATACACTTAATGTTTGAAAGT
This sequence comes from Tringa tobata, assembly GCA_033628505.1. NCBI lineage: Eukaryota > Metazoa > Chordata > Aves > Charadriiformes > Scolopacidae > Tringa > Tringa tobata. The sequence continues at coordinate 2,359,401 of JAHREE010000220.1, forward strand.
CTGTTCTTTGGCTACGAATGGATTTGTTTAACATTTCTTAAAAAACAACTACCATTCAAGTGAGCTGGGTGATTCAGATGGGAAGATTTACTTTTTAATTCTACGTAGGCAACAATTTTTCTACAAAGAAAATTAACTACAGTCTCAATTATTTTTGAGCAGGACTTTTTTCTAGAATTGCTTAATTCAGAAAGATACTGCCAGGACAAACACAACCAAACAGTGAGTCAAGAGGTTCAAGAATTTAGTGCCTGAAGTTCTTCATTTCTCTATAGATCCACCAATACCCCACTGGAGCCTTCCAGTTTCCCAACAGTATGTCCTGAAGCCTGACCTCCTCTAGTAGGAGGCAAAGGGTTTATCTAGCTCCTGGAGTGGAATCTATCTATTGTGAAAATCCACCTCAGAACTGTCAATAATCATATCCATGTTTCTTAACCTTTTGATTTAGGAGGGTCTCAAAATTTCGAGGGGAGGAATTGGAAAAATCCTACACATACCTCTCCACCTTCCTCTCACTACCAAGTAAGAAATGTTTCTCTAGTCTTTTGGGCCACATTTTGAAAACACTTGGCACAGAAAACTCTCTAGAACTAGAGAAAGAACTCAGTAAACTTTTACAAAGGGCATTATGAGTTAGCCCTTTGTTAATTCGTCTCAGTCATACTTACTGCACAATGATTTCTATTTTAGACAGTTGAAAAGCACACAGCAATCATCCAGCACAACAGGTTCTGTACTGCATCAGGGCAACCCACAAGGTAACAAGAGCAACAAAAATAATTTTATCATAATTCACATTGAGAAGCCTGAGAGTTACATTTGATTCCAGAAAGACTATGGCGACTCAGCAAGATTACTTAGCAGACAATTTAAGCTTACGGAATATGGTGAAAGACTTGCAGACTCAATTTTTTTCCTAATATGTTTAATGTCTGAAACAATATGCTATATCTATTTTAATAATGTTTTATATTGTAATATAATATTCCTGATCTATTTTTTCATCTTCTTAAGGACCAACAAGAAGTTCAGAAAGAAATAAGGATTCTCCTTCTTGTTTTCTCTCTCACAGGTTTACAAGGAATAAAAGAATGGAGAAAAAGCTTTTGAGTCATTAATTCAGGTGTATTTTACACTAATAGTTTGACTCTTCCATAGTTCAAAAGAAATAGTGTATTTTTCTGCTGAAGTAGTTTACCTGTCAGTTCCTTTAAGGGCCTGGACACCTCGTTAACACCTCCTGTTACACTGGCAATATACACTACACAAATATCACAAAATGCCACTAAATATTATAGGACCTACTCTGCATGCTGTAATCTGCAACAAAAATCCACTATCATCTGTAATAAACGATCTGGTGAGGCCAGCAGGAGTACCTGTGAACTTCATGTATTAGATTATCAACATATCACTTTATTAAACAGACCTCAAAAAGGCCCTAAGGGTTCATGCCATGTGGCAAAACACAGATTTAGAGTTATAGATCGGCATAAAAACAGGAACTGGATAAAAAAATCCACCATTTTTCTTTCTAACAGTAACTGCTTTGATGGGATGGAGAAACTGCCCTGAAACCTATTAGAATACATACACTTCTCCATAAATCATAGAGAAGACTAAATTAAGCTTACATACCATGCAATCTTATTTGTAGTCTCCTAACAGATTAAAGGTGACACAACATTTTATAACGTGACTACATAGCTTAAATGGGAGAAGGGATAAAAGCAGAAGCAAAAATAAAGGAACAGGAGAGCTCCTCCACTGCAGACGGGGAAGAGTGTGTCCTCTTTATAAAAAGACACACTTTAAAAATGGTGTCATCAACTCACCACTTTCAAAAAAGAAGAGTCATTCTGAGGTCCATTTCAGAAACAGAGCAGTTAAATACACACATGCCTTAGCATGCCTGACGTACGTCAACCATCACTTGGTACTCAAGTTTGGGTACTCTGAGAAGCCTAGCCTATATATACAGCAGGAAGGTGTGTTCATGGTGTACGATGCAGAAGAAATCATAAAGCCAAAACCCAGCAGTGACTTCAGGAAAGACACAGAACAATGTGTCCCATCTGCAGCCTAGATCCTCCCCTTAAGCCCTGACTACTAAATAAAGCCACGGCATGAGCCTCTCTCCCAAAAAGCTTAAGCAGCAGCTGATGAGGGAGCTCCTAATCTTACAGCTCAGCCTGTTCTCCAACAGGATTTGCAAACACAGGATTGTTAATAAAATTTACATGCTAAATGTAGTCACTACATCAGGTTTGCTAGTAACAAGCAATGGAGAGAGCAGTGAGGGCCTACATTAGAGGCAACAAGTGAGGATCCTGAAAACAGCATCTTTAAGGGTATTGTGTACCCTCTAGTACTGTACGGCTATGAACTACAGGTGTGAATGTGTTTGGAAGATATGCTGTTGCTTTTTCCAGCAAAGAAACATGTCAGAGGAAAGCGGATGCGTAAAGACTGTCTCCCAAAGGAAGAGGTACCACAGGAGCTAAGGTCATCTAGAAAAGCCTCTGGAATCCATTATCCAGTCCTACTGAAACAGGGAAGGTGATCCCAGCTGAAACATTGAGACTACACACCTTGTTTGTGGTTCTGCTGCAGAAAACTTCTAGGACAACACATGCCCTTTAAGTCTTATCCTATAAGCCTGAGAAAAATACAGGAGGAAACCACGCATCAGGAGAATGTGACTAGAATGTAGTGACCCCTGGTGAAAGCAAAAGAAAACTTGTTTCCTATTTTACCTATTTTAATAGATAATAGTTTGTAAGAAAGACTTCCTTTTTTTTTTGCATTGAAAACAGACCACTATTAGAAATACAACAATGAACTAATTAAGCATTACGTCCAATCCAGTATATCAATTCCTACACAGTTTTGCCATTACCACTTACCCTGAAAATGTTGCAGTGATTTCACATTTGGATTATGTGCTCTGAATTGGAAAGTGCATTAAGAGAGAAAACATTAAATGCATCATGGGAAGCATACAAATAGAAATTAAATTAACAAAGTTGAATCGATATGATTTATAGCAAAAACATTCTGTTTTCTCAGTCAAGAACACTCTTGGTATTCTTAATTTAAAAAAATAATTAATGTCAAGATATTAAAGAAGTGAAAAAATTCCCTTTAACCTACAACACTGTCATTATACAAATTGATGATTTATTCTATTGTTACTCATAGTGTGTAACAACATCACATGTATGATGAAAATAATATTTTGTTCTTGTTTTTAGAACAGCACATTTAGTGAAATTACTCCCACAAGCTAATAAACTCTCTTTTTGCAACGTCTTTTACAATAAAAATAAAAATCTGTCTTTTGTAAACTACCACGGTGACCTCTCCTGGTAGAAAAATATATGACCTCTAACTGTGAAAACGCTTAATCAGATTAATCCTCAAAGGAGGTATTACACCTGGCCCACTTTATAGTTTATTTCTTTAATGCCATTTCCTTAAAGATCTAGATGCCATTTACAAATCAAAACTGACACACAAACTACTAGATCATCAAAAGAACAATACAGCCTTCTGATGTGTAGGCAAAATCCTTTATAAGAGGCTTTGGCAACTTTTTAGATTTTTCAATAGAATCATCTTAGAGTAAAATAAATTATAACAGTATATGTTAGGGAATTATAATCTGGGACAAAGTGGAAGGATAAAATATTACCTAAAAGGAATACGATGAAGGAAGCCTGGAAAAATAGATGGACATAAGCATATGCATTGTTTGCTGAAAATACAGGATTTTTTTTCCTTTTCTCAGTACTCAGCACTGGTGAGGCCACACCTGGAGTATTGTGTCCAGTTTTGGGCTCCTCAATACAAGAGAGATCTGGAGGTGCTGGAGCGAGTGCAGAGGAGGGCAACAAAACTGGTGAAGGGGCTGGAAAATAAATCATACGAGGAGAGGCTGAAGGAGCTGGGACTGTTTAGTATGAGGAAGAGGAGGCTGAGGGGAGACCTCATCACTCTCTACAACTACTTGAAAGGACACTGTAGAGAGGTTGGTGCTGGTCTCTTCTCACAGGTAATTAATGA
>JAHREE010000220.1:2373385-2402678 GCA_033628505.1 Tringa tobata
CCACAGCTTCTCTGGGCAACCTGTTCCAGTGTCTCACCACCCTCACAGCAAAGAATTTCTTTCTGGTATCTAATCCCAATCTTCCCTCTTCCAATTTAAAACCGTTGCCCCTTGTCCTGTCACTGCTCTTCCTGACAAAGAGTCCCTCCCCAGCTCTCCTGCAGCTCCCTTCAGATATTGGAAGCTGCTCTAAGGCTACTGTGGGGTCTCCCTGGAGCTTTCTCTTCTCCAGGCTGAACAACCCCAGCTCTCTCAGCCTGTCCTCACAGGGGAGGTGCTCCAGCCCTCTGATCATCTTCGTGGCCCTGTTCCAGCAGATCCATGTCCTTCCTGTGTTGAGGACTCCAAAGCTGGACACAGTACTCCAGGTGGGGTCTTATGAGTGCAGAGTAGAGGGACAGAATCACCTCCTGTGACCTGCTGGCTACGCTTCTCTTGACACAGCCCAGGATGGGGTTGGCTTTCTGGGCTGCCAGCACGCACTGCTGGCTCATGTTGAGCTTCTCATCCACTAACACCCCTAAGTCCTTCTCCTGAGGGCTGCTTTCTAGCCATTCTTCACCCAATCTGTATTTATGCCTGGGATTGCCACGTCCCAGGTGTAGGACCCTGCACTTGGCTTGGTTAAACTTCAGGCGATTCATACAAGCCCACCTCTCCAGCCTGTCCAGGTCCCTCTGGATGGCATCCCTTCCCTCCAGCGTGTTGACCGCAACACCAAGTTTGTTGTCATTGGAAAACTTGCTGAGGGTGCACTCTATCCCACTGTCCATGTCTCCAACAAAGATGTGGAACACCACTGGTCCCAGTACACACCCCAGTGGAACACCACTGGCCACCAATTGGACATTGAGCCATTGACCACAACCCTTTGAGTGCAGCCATCCAGCCAGCTCCTTATCCACCGGCTGGTGAATCCATCGAATCCATGAGTTTCCAATATCTCGACGCAGTGTGTCATTTGGCTCTTGCATGTCAGGTGAAGAACCTTCATTTAGGGACAACAGGGAGTCAGGCTCAGCCTCCATTCCAGAAGCCCAGGCAAGAACAGTTATGTGATTGTAACATAGGTCCAAGGTCTTTCCAAGAGACAGGGAACGGTGCAAGGCTGGAGACAAAGCTACCTACAACATACATTCAGGTTTAGCACCTGCAAAGAATTACTTGTGTACAGAAACACCCAGAATACATGTTTACCTCAGATGGAGGGCAGACTGAGCCAATATTCTTTATGCAGCACATTCAAAGCACGACTAGAACCAGAGAAAACAGGAGAATATGAATATCTATGGGCACACAAGGGGCCTTCAGCTTTCCTTTTCCTCTTGTAGGAATGCTTCAGATTTTTAGACTGCCTCAGGATCCCCAGGAACACTGAACAGAGGATAATGAACACTGAAAACAATTCTCATTCACATAACTGGTATGCTTAGTTCAGTCTTTCACATGCTGCAAGTCAACTGCATGAACGTGCTAACACAGGCAAAGAGAGACAGTTGTTTCTCAGCTGCCACACAGACAACAGCTGACTTCTCAAGCCTAAAATTGGATCTGAGGATATAAAAAAAAAATCCTGCTTCCATTCACATGGTTCTGGAAGGGCTCTGTCACTATTATCCACCGGTAGGGATTTGAGAAGGTTTGGGCCACCATTAATAACCAAATTTCTTAAGTAGTAGAGCTTGATGTGTACTACCGTCTCTGATTCAAATTTGCTTTTACCTAACCTGATCCACGCTATTAAGACTGACCTTTAACATGGATTATCCAAGTTCATGATCGACAGGCAGGGGTATTTTTTTGTCAGCACCCATTTCTAGTTCCTTTTGAGCTGAAAGCAGGTGAACAGTATCTGATAGCTGGTCAGGTAACTGCTCCATTTGATATCTGTTGTTGTGCATTCTTGCACTTAAATGGTAAAATCTGATTAAAATGGAAGTAGTCAAGTTTTTGAAAAACTTCTTTCCTTATGCACTTAGAGAGGCTCTAAAAGGCTTATTTGTAATGTAATTGTACTTCACATATGAGTGTAATTGTAATTCAAATTAAAAGATAGAAGAGATATAGGATATAAATACAGAATTTCTAAAATAGTAGCAAACATAAGTGTACTATTATCAAGTGTTTGTAACTGTGAAGCTGGAGGAATATTAATTGCAATCTAAGATTTACTTATTTGAATGCCAGTCAGAGAGACACAATGCAAGTTTGAAAAAAAACTGTAAAGCTACTCTGGTGGAAGTCACTGGATTTGTTCATACTGGAGATTACGGAAGAAACTTTCAAGGCAATACCAACTACAGCACTGGGGTGGAACCATCCATGTTCAGGCTTTTCATATAGCATAAATGAAATATAATTGTGTTAATACAGCTCAATATCTGACCTAATTATTAGCTCCTTAGGGAATACTTTATGATTTGATCTGATGCAAATGCTCTGTTAATTGAGCTATAACACTTTTTAGTCCCAAACTGTTTCCTGCATACAGTATCTAACACTTCCATGTATAGGTACACTAAGTCAGCTGTCATTAATCCAGAATTTTCAGTACTGCACTCTGCTGTATGGTGTTGAAACTCCTTCTTTCATCTTTTTCACTTACTCTTCTCTAGATTCTCAGCAGAGCACATTAGGAAAGCCACACAATTAACATAGAACACTTTGTAGACTCAGAAGAAAAAAGGGATTTGAGAATTAGCAGAATAGGAGCTTTAATATCTAAAGTCAAGGGGAAAGCATGATGCAAGAGAAACTGAAGCAAATAAGTCTCTTATCAGAAAGGTTCAATTAAAAATAAAAGTATCAAATCTGCATCTTTTTTATGTAGTTGTTTCTTGAAACCAAGATAGAGTCCAAATTCAGCATTTGACTCTTTTTTAATAAAATTGGAGAATCAGTCATTACATGAAGCAAAACTACGCAGTTTTGCAGACTAAAGTTAGCAGCTAAGTTAGCACTTCTACATTTAATGTTTCAATGTTTCCCAAGGCATTCACGCATGGCCAGCAGGTTGAGGGAAGTGAGGCTGTGCTGGGAGGACTGGGACCTAATCTGGGATCCCCAATGCCTACAGGCAGGGATACCAGGGGTCAACTCTGGCAGATGGTCCCTGGCCTGAAACACATGACCTGTATGGGAGGGCCAGCAGCACTACCCACGATGCAGGAGCAGCCTTTCTCTCTGGTAAGGAAAATGATCCACGGGAAGAGTCCCAAGGGGAGCAGTCGCTCCAGACTGAATACATCTTAAGTGAGAACCAGCTGGTAAAGGCATAAGATTGAGCAGCACCACGTAAGGGGCCAAGCCAATGCTGTGCTGGCAGGACTAAAGGAGAGAAGGAGCCAATGAGGAAACGTTTATCATGCTTACTGTAAATTAAAATCTGATTTCTCTGAGTCTTTTATATTTAGGAAGTTGTTTCAGCATTTTTGATGGAATTAACAAACCAAAATGTGTTTGTGGTGGGCATCTTAATGGTTTCTAGTTCTTCATTACTGGCAAATACCTGGGGCTGAAATGTCTTTAGAAAAAATAAGAGGGAAAGGGAAAAGAGATCTAGATAACACATCTTAGTAAGGGCTATCAGTGCTTTTTGTACAGGACAGATCTTTTCCATGATCTCATGACCATCACCAAATCCTGCTACTTCTTTCACTTCAACATACATATGTTGCCGAGCATATTATTCAGATTTTTTATTTCCAGCCACAAATGTTTATCTCCTTGAAAACGGTGATATGTTACATGGGGGTAGAGAGATCTGTCCGAATCATAATAAACTGAGATATTGCTTAATGAGCCACTGCACTGACCAAAGGTAAACCAGCCAGCAGAGGGGGCAAAAACCCCACTTTCTTCCTGTAGGCGCTATTACTGGAGCGTGACACTCTGCAAAAAGAAAACCAGAGCAAAGCGTTGAGAACAAGAGAATAGGAAAGACAAGCCAGCCTTTGTCAAATGCAAAAGAGCGAGCTGATAAGGAGCTTACAACACAAGTGTATTGCCAGCGTCCAATAGTAGAAGAGGCTAGGCACTGGGATATGCAAATCTTTAGGCTTTCCCAAACACAGTAGAACTGCCTTTTATGTAAAGAAAATACAGATATAAAATTGAGGTACACAGGGTTATAAGAATCTCCTTTTCTTATTGCATTTAATATGATAGGAGTACTTTAGTATGCAGAAGCCTTCACTGGCACTGAGTACCTCACTCCATTACATGCTGTGCTCCACCTGGCAGTTTCTTCATCCAGACAGCTTTTACTTCCAATTAGCAATACCAATGATGGGTAAATGGAGAAAGACAAAAAGAGGTGAACAGACTTGTCCATATATAAGGACATTGTCAAAAGCATATAGAACTTGAATCTCTTAAAGCACAGACCATTGTCCAGTCAATAGTCCTGGGAACAAAGGAACTTGACTGGTCGCCAAAATAACCACAGATAACCACGTAAACCACTCAAGCATAAACTTACCAAGCAGTTCTTGGAACTAATCAGTCTGTTTGTTCTCATCTTATGAGACTGCTGTTCCACTCCTACCATTGTTACAGATTTTATCTCTAGAAAAAATGCATGTACAAAGGTATGGAAAGCCCCTTAGTTTTTTCCAGATCCTTGCCATTTCAGCTACCTCCTTTCAAAATCCTGTTGCCTTTTTTTACTGTCATTACTAGCAATAAATAAAAAACATGGGTAATTCACTTTCCAAGTATTGTCTATCAAATTACTGAGGATGACAGTGCTCTTCACACCTTTTCTAGTTTTCCATTCTAAGTTAAGCAAAGAGAAGAACTGGATATTCTTACATACCCTGCAGGTATTATCATTACATCTTCAACCACACCTCCTATTAGGCCTCAGAAAAAGTAGCCAGATTTGTAAACCTCAAAAAAAGGTATAAAGCATGAAGAAGATGATACAAAGTCAAAAGATGTATGTGCATAAAGATGTATAAGGGAGGACAATCGGTGCCATTTATTTACTAAGGGAACCAGAACTATCCAGAGGCTGTTAATACGGCCTGCAAGTTTTGTAACTTCAGCTAGTTGTTACTTCCCTCCTGTATTTATCTGTTGAGACTCTCTCCCTCCCTCTCTCTCCCCTTCTCCATTTCCAAAACACACATTAAAACCATTCAAAGGACCCCTTAAATTCAGTTAATTTATGGCACTATATATTCCAGCCAGTGAGTGTCACTCCTTCCCAGTGAATCATTTTCACTCCTTCCCAAAGGCATCATTTTACTAGCACAGGATAGGCTGGATATTCTATGGATATATCATGTCCTCATATAAGATGCATTTATTTGAAATGTATAATTCTGCTGGTCACTTTTGGTCATAAGGAGATCAAGACCTGTTTTTTGCAAGAGGGAAAGGGTTAGCTTCAGAGCACCTGGATATATTCCAGTTTCAATAATCCCCCTTCACAAATCCAAATTGTGATGTAAAACCCTCCTGGTAATGTCAAGCAGAAAGTTTTTCTCTTTCTACACTACACTATGAACAACTTCAAACACTGAAGTGCCCACATCTAGTGACCATGTTTGTCACTTCTGTCAACTGCGTGACACAACACAATGACACCCACACAGTTTATGAAAGTTAAAGCTGTCGGTGAAGACACACCTGAGTCTGGCATTCAGAGCAAGGCAGGCAAAGACGGTATCAGCTCTAAGCAGTACTAGGGTACCACACTGTGTTATTCTGAGACAGCTCAAAATAGGGACGAGTGGCCTTGAGACTCTTGGCCATAATTCCAAAAAGTAAGAATTTATTGCAGCCTGTTTCTTGGAACCTGGAAGAATAACAGGCCTGCCACAGAAACAGCTAGGTAATGTAAGAAAGCCTGATATCCAGCCTGAATGCCAGAAAGCACACGGAGACTTTAGCAACTAACATCATGATGGCGAAATAAGCAGTTTCTTTGCCCAAGTGATAAAAACCCATGCCAAGCAGGTGGCAAAAGCAAGTGAACCATAAGCATGAAGGCAGCTCACGTGAGGTGGGTACAGACTAAATTGCAGTGAGGAGAAAATCAAAGACAACTGCAGACTAATCAGTAAGGAAATCAATTTCCCTACAATTATAAACAGCAAGAACAACAACAAAACAAAATGAAAAAAAAAAGAAAGCAAGCTCAGTTCAAAGGCAGTTCATCTAGTCAACCAGCATGCCATGAACTGGTAGTAAAGATGTTATTCCAGTAATCTCTAATGACAGCAAAGCTCTAGCACAGAGACAACAGGTTTAGAAAAGAAGACTATACAATAATTCGTATGGAATTAGACATGTGCTGTAGGAAGGGAGAGCAGGTATCAACCTGTTGCACAGCTCAGCAGGAAAGTGCAATGGCAGCATTCTGGCAAGTAGTTTGCCACCAGAGAAGGCTGTGTTTTACAAAAAAAAAAGGTTCTCTTCTTATGGAGCACACCTTGGCTGAAAGCTACAACCGGCAAGTGTCCTCAATTGTAAATCCTAAAACAACCTCAGTGATTTTTCCCTTTTATCCAATGGGAAGCCCATATTTATTTTCCAGCTAGGAAATCATAGAATCATTCAGGTTGGAAAAGACCCTTGGGATCATCAAGTCCAACCATCTACCCTACTCTACAAAGTTCTTCCCTACACCATATCCCCCAACACCAAATCTAAGTGACTCTTCAACTCATCCAAGGATGGTGACTCAACCACCTCCCTGGGGAGCCTATTCCAATGCCTGACCACTCTTTCTGTAAAGAATCTCTTCCTAATGTCCAGTCTAAATCTACCTTGATGCAGTTTGAGTCCATTCCCTCTTGTTCTATCGCTAATTACCTGTGAGAAGAGACCGGCACCAACCTCTCTACAGTGTCCTTTCAAGTAGTTGTAGAGAGTGATGAGATGGCCCCTCCGTCTCCTTTTCCTCAAACTAAACAGTCCCAGCTCCCTCAATCGTTCTTCGTATGTATTCTCCAGGCCCTTCACCAGCTTTGTTGCCCTTCTCTGCACCTGCTCCAGCACCTTCAGATCTCTCTTCTATTGAGGTGCCCAAAACCGGACACAACACTCCAGGTGCGGCCTCACCAGTGCTGAGTACAGGGGGACAATCACCTCCCTACTTCTGCTGGTAAAATGTGTATGGGTAAGGAAAAAAAAAGCGTTAATAGATATTAGAACTGCTAATAATTACCCAGATAATTGTCAGGGCCCTGACCTCAGCCCGTCCCAGTCCCGAGGGAGATGTCCATCTAGGCACTGCCCGGGCTGCCCCCTGTCCTTCCCTGATCCCTGGCTGCTGTGATACAATGGGCTCTGGCTTCAAGGTCCTGCCTGGCTGGCACTGGGGAGCCCCCAACACTCCCAGCCTCCAGCCCATGCAGAACCCTGACAGCATCCAACCTTCCCTCGTCAGGCACGGGATGAGTAACTCACCCTACTCACTAGGGGTGAGTTACTGCACTTCTCGCAGACGGAGTCATGCTCTTCACTCATACGAGAGAAGCTGCAATATACTTTATTGATATAAAACAGTGAGTTAACAAAGTTCTATGGTAAATGGAACAGTGTTAAACAACGAGATTTGATGGCAAGGTACACTCGGTTATTTACAATATAGAGGACAGGGTCAGACAAAACTGTCAGGGAGAATCTGTCGTTGAGTCACAAGGTTCAGAAAGCACCCCCTTGCTTTCTAAACTCCCTCACGGAGGGGAGTCCAGGTGCAGCCAAATCCAATCGTAGTCCTAGACTCGGTCAGTGGTTTGCGTCTAAATAATTCTAGGTGCACAATCAACCTAAGAAATAATCTTAGTGAAGATTCAAATTTTAGCATGCTATTAGTCACTTACCGAGGATATATTGTGACAAAGAATCTTTTGACCTCAAGGAGTCACCTTGAGAGGTGTTCTTACTCAAGGGCAGATCCTGGTGTTCAGCCCGCTGCTGTGCAGGAAAGCTCAAGAGCCTTTTGGACAGGGCTGTCTACTAATAGAGTAAGATGATTGACCTATATTTGCATATCAGCAAGAGATCCAGGTCCCTGTTCCTAGCAGCCTTTGGCTGCCACGCTGGCATCCATCCCCCAAAGTCCAGCACAAGCCCGGTGCAGCCATCACGAGCCCCACTGGTGGTTATGCCTTAAACAGGGTGTGGGGGGGCACAACCCCACAGCACTGTGACATTGTGCTACCACTTCCATGTGAACCCTACTAATTGCATCAAAACAAGCACTTTTGTAGAATCAGTTTTAAATCCACTGCCCTATACCAAAGACTTTCAGTGAGATATGAAACTGTGTTTACTGAATGCTCACCTGCTGTTTTAGGCTGCAGCTGCGATTTATTACACCAAAGGTGTAAAGAGGACTAGGAGGGTCTTTTTATGAAGGACTATAGTGATAGGACAAGGGGTAATGGTTTTAAATTTAAAGAGGGGAGATTTACATTAGATATTAGGGAGAATATCTAAAAAGTGAGGGTGGTGAGACACTGGAACAGGTTGCCCAGAGAAGCTGTGGCTGCCCCATCCCTGGAGGGGTTCAAGGCCAGGCTGGATGGGGTTTGGAGCAACCTGGTCTGGTGGGAGGTGTCCCTGCCCAGGGCAGGGGGGTTGGAACTGGGTGACCTTTAAGGTCCCTTCCAACTCTAACCATTCTATGCTTCTATGAATTGTGTTTTCCTAAGTGAGTAACAATAAAATGCTGCAAAATTCAAGGCATAACTTGGGGTTGATCATGTCCTCCCAGTTCCAAAATAACTCTTGAATTAATGAGGAGCCTCTTCCTAGGCTGCCTGGTAGAATCTATACTACTAGATACCAGAACACAGAAATAATTTTTCACAGGTGTGACTTTACCATAATGTAGGTTATTTTGAGGTTTTCCTTGCTGAACAGGTGTTTCAACTGTTGACTATACCAACTGCACTGCTACCTAAGGATTTAGTATTTAAAAACAAACAAACAAAAAAAAAAAACCTGCAGAGTATATGCAACCCTTTCTAATAAAAAAAATAGAAATCACCATGTACACAGAAGAGAAAAGCCCTACAAATAAAAAGGTTAGCAAAATTACATAGCAATCTTATGAAAGCTTTTATAACAATACTGTTTCTTCAGCTACTGCCAGATTCAGGCATTTCTAAAATAGGTTGTAGTCCACAGCAGGAATGTGTTTCCCTTCACACACAGAACCTGACTAAATGGCTGTCGTGCATCTACCTCTTCAGCACAATTAGGGGACATATTACCAGCAGATCACCCAGATTGCTAAAGATCATTTTGCTTCCTGATGTATTAGTGAGAGAAAGCACAAATCCAATAATCTGATCCAGTTTAGCCAGTATTGAATGACTGCTAGCATGTGACTATTCATTCAAAATGAGAATATTTTGAGGAGTGTGAGACAGACAATTATCAATCAAATCAAGCCTGATTTAGGATTTTGAAGAAATTAAGAGTGGGGTTCAGAATAAAGAAAGCAGCTGGAGACTGTTCAGATCTCAGTTTGTTCATTATGATGAGAAAAAAGGCAAAAAGGAAAAGAATAAATATGCCAGCTTTAATCTTTGTAACCTGACAGAAACGCTGTGCAATTTTGTCAGATGTTAAACAATGCAGCATTTCTGCTCTCAAGTTTCTCTTTACACCTAGCATCTCCCTCCACATCTGCTGCTGCCACCTGCCTGCAGCCACATCCTGCTCTGTACTTTCCCTACCGCCACCTGACCAGCACATTTCTTGCACTCTATATTCCCTGTGCTATCCCACAGAACCATACAAAAATAATCCCTAATTGTATGGAAATTAAGAGCTTCAGCAACACTGCCATTTTTGCAGCTGTGCTCCATAGCCCTTTGTAGGTGGAACCAACCACTTTGTGTTGACAACAACTATATTTTACTGTCCATTAGATTTCAAGTGTCACTGGGAAACACTTTACAAGACTATCTACATCTCATTCTTTGCATGAATAACATGAAAAAAATCATTCAATGAGCATATACAGCATTAATTATTATATGGAAGATCCAGAATACAGAAACAAATAGTTTTTTTCTAGTGTGTATAATCTCAGTAAAAAGCTCTACCTTTCCAATACTATCTTTCAGCTGAAAGCAGTGAATAAATCAGACTCTCAGTCCTACTGCTCAGGTATTCACTTAACGTGATAATTGTTTTATCAGCTTCCTCCTAGCTCTGTGACAAAACTGCATGGTGTAAGACTGAGTCCCAGAAAACAAGTTCTTCTGAGCGCAAGAAGCGTATCAAACCAAGGCCTTACCAATACTGAGGAGCTCTCCTTTTTGATCACAATTCCCCAAATTGCTGGAAACCTCTCCCACTAGACATGATTTACATTTCAAACACATCTGTTATTCCTTTTTTCCAAGCAATGTCAAACAGAGGACCTAGACCCGAGATGTTCCAATAATCTTGCTGTACTGTCCATGGACTGCTGCAGACTGTCATCTCCATGAAGACAGAAAAGCTTGCTGAAGTGAGTGGGAATGGCAATTATCTAATTACTACTCCTCACAACCAACATGAAGTAGATCTTCCCATTCTTTACTTGAAGTGTTTAGACACTGAACTTGAAACAGATAAGGGATAGTTTCTGGTATTATCAACCAGAGTTAGATAGACTGAAGATGGCAAAAGTAACAAAAGCATTGCATTTTAAGGTAGGTATAAAAACATATACAACCCCCAAAATGGTGCTGTTCCAGAGTCTATAATTTCTTATAGTCTATAATTTCTCTTTCTTAGAGTCTATAATTTCTCTTTCACTTAACACGGGTTGTTCATGGGTAGACAACCTCAGTGCAAAAAAGCTTGGACTGCTCTCCCCTCTCACTGAGTATGTGTTCCATGGAGGGGGAAGCAGAAAAGGCTGAAGCTCAGACCCTTGAGAAGCTATTCAGGGCTTATGGTTTTCACAGCAGAGACAGGTTTTAGCCATTGCTGGGGATGTCCCTCCCATAGCATTGGTGCTGTTTATACTCTCAGTGCACATCACAGTCTGTTGGAAAGAAGCCATGGGGTTGAGATGGGTGAGCAAGCGGTATCTGTGTTATGACAAAAACGCTGGAGACAAGTAGCAGAAACAAAGGTCGAGTCCTCCCTGCCCCTCAAGTAAATCCATTCCCATAGAAACAAATAATCCTTTTGCACCTTTTTCTCTAATACAGTGGCACAGCATTTCATCCTCCCTCTGATTTCTTTAAACCAGCAGTCAGCACATACTGCCTTCATAGTTTTTTAAGGTTGCTATCTCTGTCATTGAGCCATGCACCAGAATGCAGGTTATTTTTGAGAAGTCTAACCATGAAGATAAATGGCTTAATTAATTGCCAAATGATCTGCAGCTACAGCTCTGTGGCCTCTTAGACAATCAGGAAACCCCCTTGTGGATTGCTCCTAACAGCCTTGGGGATGCTAAACATAGCTCTAACCAATGACCTCTTAAAACATACTGGAGAAAAAAAACCTTGGATGAGCGCCAAATTCCCTGTAAAGAGCAGGACAATAGTTGAATATGTGGTACCACATACAAACCTTCAGCAAGACTTACCACGAAATACCACTGGTCTGTCTTTAAGTCCTACTTCATGTTTTGGTTTGAGAAACAAGCTGCTCCCCAAAATGCAATGGCGAAGTCTAACTGTTAACTTGTCAACAAGTGACTACCAGAACCTGGGTCTCCCTAAATATTTCTGATTAGATTTCTGGGATACTTATAGGAAGGATAAGTGGATGGGTGTGAGTTTAATATTGTTGGCTTGGGGTGAAAGCACTTAAAGCTTGTCACGTGGCAGTTTCCCTCTCCCCACCAGCTACTAGTTTGGCTTTCTCTTGTTCCCTGCTATTCCTACTCTCCTCCCATGGGCAGTTCTCTGTGCTGCAAGGGGGTGAAAACAGCTTATGACTGTTTACTTGTTGCAAGTAATTATTTACGTCAACAGAGAAGAGTCTCAGTTGTTGGCGGTTGTTCAGTTCCTGAAGGGAAGGAGCTGATAAGGAGAAGGGCATAAATAATTACCAACTAGCAGAGTTGGTCTACTCTTTCCTATTTTAAAATAACTGAGGTGCTGCTTTCTGGTATTTCATAGTCCTCTTTGAGTCTTTCTGTGATTCTCAAGGATGTCAAGCCATAGTCCGAGCTATTACTTCAGCAAATACTGTTTTCTTTTTCTACCATATAGCTGCTAAAAATAGAGAAGCATTTCCTCACAAAACACCTGGCTTGCTTTTCCTTCATTTTTTTTTACTTTTCTGAACGCAGTAACTTACCCTCAATCACCTATTTGCAGACTTTTTGTCGCTCTCTCTTTGAAAAGGAAAAAGAAAATAAAAGGTTTTATTTACTAGAGCAAAGAGCATTTTCTCAGAATGCCTCATTTGGTTTTGGATCCTCACTTAGCACAGTTCAAACAAACAGAAGATGGAGGTGCTATGCTTTCCCAAGTGACGTCTTGCTAATATACACTGAATTTTAGTGTTTCTTGATTTCTCCTAAATTCCTTAAGCCTCATGCATATAACAAAATACAACTGCTTTTTCATCAATGTTTTTAAACTATCATCCTGAAATCTGTTTCATGCATTAACAAACTTAAATAGGCAGTACTGGTGCATTGGACATGTGATCAACAGGGCTAGAGATTAAAAATGAGTCATTCTCTGTGTTCTGATTTTCCTAAACATTGCTTCATTTGGAGAGTAGATAGCACAACTGTAAACATGTTTCTGTTGTTATTGTAGCCAGAGACAAATTCTGCTTAAGAGACTAATTGGCTATGAGCATGCTCTACTGAAGCCTACAAACACTTGGAACTAGTAGGTTAACTATAACACTGAGAACAAAATGATGTCAAGTACTTTATCAAGGGTGAACTCTTTCAAGGTTGTGCTATAACAATCTTGTTTTCCATGGAAGAAAAGCCTAATGAAAGCTCTTAAAGGAGAATTATTAATCATTCCTCCTTTTAAATTTTGCATCAAATAATGCCATTTCTAGCAAAGACTATCTGTGCAAAGACTATCTGTTTTTTTGTGTTTATCTACTGCAGATAAGTGTACTTGAAGTGTTGATAAATGAGATGCTTGTGGGAATGTTATCTCTTGAACAACAAAAAAGGGATGGGTGAGGAGGGGACAAACTTATAAACTGGTAGACAGAGATATACTCCTTGGCAACCAAATACAAAACAGTAGCTTTGTGGCCTTTTGGGCTTGCCAAACTTAATTGACTCTGCAAAGTTGTGTTTAGAGAAGAAAACATTTTTAGAGAAATGTGAGCTCTGTAGTAGAAGAAAAACAACATAGATTATTATAGATAAGCTATTGAATCCTATGCTCCGCAGTATTTAAATGCCTTGATCATGGGTCACTGGTGTTTTTAACACAACCAGACATGCCTTTCCTGTGCTGTGCTCCTTCATCAAAACTGAGCTTCTATGACTTACTTCATTATATGAAAGCCCTTCAGCTAGGTAATCACAAACAGTTTATATAAATCTCCAGTTCAAATTATATCCAAAACATATTTTTAAAAAATTTCTTACATATCTTTTTTATCCTATCTACTGTTTGCCCCAGCAACATGTGAAGCCAAGATGTTCTGTTCTACTAACACACTAGGAGTTAAATAACAAGAAAAAGAGATTGGTTTGAGGCTAAATCCGTGTGCAACTACACCCATTGGAGCTTCAGCTTTTTTCTTGATGATAGACTAGAGAGCTGTCTAACAGACTGATAGTTTTAAGACAGCCTGTTGGTACACAGAATAAATGAGTTTAACCAACAGAAAGTTCTTTGAGGGGCTCCAGAGGCATGAGCTGCTTTTTATTTTAAGTGATTATTTTGTGGCAGGAAAATTAAGGAAAGCATTTCCATTATTTCATGCTATAAAAAGTGCAAGATATTCTCATTCCTGAGTGCACGAAGTACTTCACTTTCTTCTAAATGGGATTATACTGTCTCATGTTGAATAGCTATGTGCGTCTATAAAACATTCCTGCTAGTCTGAATAAAACCTCATGCCTGGTGCCTACATATTTTTGTTATCCAAAGGAGTTTCTGACTAATTCATGAAGAGAAGGTTGTCCATGTGCCTTTGTAGGCAAGTTTTGATGTCCTTCAGTTCTCTCATAGATCTATTTCCAGGTTCCTGAGGCTTGATGTGCTTATATATATGCAACCGTACACAAATTAAAGTTGGTTGGAAATTCTGGTAAAGGAACAATTTTTCTGCTGTAAATACGAATATGTTAAAATTAGAAAGTAGTCTGGGAATGTGTTTATTTCAGCAGAACTGGAGAAGGAGACCAGACAGGTTTCAATGGAAGCTTGCCTAGCTTTGGACTCTGTTGAGAGGCAGCCTGCCTGGCAGGCAGTTTGGGCATATCTAACTTTCTGTGTTGCCTCAGAATAAAATTTTTTCAGGGATTTGAGGCCCTCAACCAAAGGAAAATTCCACCTCTAACATGGGTATACTGAGGATATCTGTTTTCAGCTTTTTCTTCAACTCATTCTAGGTTGCATCCAGAAATGCCTTATAGCCCAATTGCATGTAACATGAAATTATCCAGCTGGCTCCAACCAGAAGTGACTAGCTAATATTTCTACAACACCTGGAAAATTTAAAACGTAATTTTCAAATGCACGCTACTATTCTATAGTTTTCTTGAGACCTTTCACCTGCATATGTATAAATTATCACAAACCAGTTTCAATCAATAGCTAATACCAATGCCATTCAAATCAAAGCATAAGCCACACATCATACTAAAAGATCTCCCACTTCAAACCAACTTTCTGAATCAACTGCCCAAAGATATGTTATTTTAAAACATCCACAATTCTTATCAGTAATAAGCACTTCACATTTTCAAAGCATTTAACAGCCTAACATATTTGCTGCTCTTTAAAGAGCACTAAGATTTGGATTTTGCCTTTTCTCCAGCTTCAGCTAGGAGTAGTCCAGAACTGAAAAATTACATTCATTCATCCGTTACAATCACCAGAAGCACTGATCTTACAGAAACCTTTTTCAGTGCCCTGCTATTCCTAGGATTTAAGTCCCCCGATTCAACTGGGTGCCTGTATCGTCCACTAACGTCTGTGCTGCTGTGTTTTATCTTTTCTGCTTTTATCTCCACCTGTCTTGTTACCAGAATGTCCGGATGTCCTCTCCTTCCCTGGGCACAGACATCAAGCTTCCATTTTGATTCTGTATCACTAAGACTTTCTAGAAGTGACATAATCAGTTCCCTAAACATTGATAGAAACCATTCATCATCATGACTTCACCATCAGTGTTCATGATTCTGAGACATTTATCATCAACCTTCGCCATGAAACAAAAATATCAGTAGGTTTCAGCATGTGATCCATGACACATCTCCTCAGGGACAGGAAACTACTACCACCATTTACAAAGTAACACCAAACTCTTTGTAGTGCTCACATTAATTCATGTTTCTTAGGTTCAGTATCAAAAATGGGAAAGAATAAATGCATATAATGATGCTGTGCAAATACATCCAGAAATCAGTTAATGCCAGCCTCGTTATCATGAAGACATCTGGAGCATTTTTCTTCTTGAATCCCGAAACCATCGGGAGTCCACAAATTAGTGAGCAATTGTAATGTTAACCTCAAGGAATAGCTTTTTATTTTGCTGGTTTCTGTAAGAACAGAGGATTTTTCCACAAAGTGTAACCAAATTCCACCAAGAGCAACATATCAACACCACACTACAGTATTTGTTTTCACTATAGAAACAAATGGTTTCACTATAGAAACAACATTAGCCTGTGGGGACATTAATGCATATTCATTGCACAGTCTATTACAAAATTGAGCTTCTAGAATAAGATGGATTGAATTTCTTACATAAAGGATGGAAAAAGTCATCAATAATTTCAAAAAATGAAAATAAAACTTACGTAGTCTGTGGCTCTGGGCCCTGTGGTTAGGTTATTCTGTGCCTAGAGAAAAGTACGCTCGGATGAAAGTTCTTCCTTAGGAACTTTAGTAACATCTCTCTCCTGAAAAGACTCTTCGGTGCCAAACAATCTAATTGAGCTCGAAGTGAAGTGTGTTCAACTTTGGGGTTATTAATTTAACTCTCCTCTATCCAAATGCTTATTTTAGCAAAACTTGAAGAAACTTAATACCTCTGACATGTCTCATCCTCTGTCAATATTAGTTGAAACTTGCCAATTGGCTGAAAAGTTTTTGGTAAGGCACTTTCAGACAGACGCGCTCAGACAGTGTGGTTGCATAAACCTCATTTCCTTAGGAAAAGAGGCTAAAAAATTAATAATGGTCCCCATGTATTTTTAGAACAGCCCAATCCTGGGAGTTTACCAAATCCTAAAGATAATTCTGTTTAATATTAGTGCACCTCCATTAGCAACATAAGCTGTTCCATCATATCATCCAGTTGAACACACAACCCTAAGCAGTAAAAAGGACATTGCGCTTTAATAAAACTAATAGTTCTTTAATTTTTTCCCTTTAATACTGCTCATCTTTTGGTACCTGAATTTCATTGTCATAAACAATACACCAATTTACTACCTCTCTGTAGCTCAGATATAGATGAAAAGTAACTACTGTAGATCTAAATTGCAAAACTTGTCAGTTTAATTTCTGTAGAAAATGTCCAAAGAAGTAACTGTTATGCTGGCAAGAAATACCCTGAATCCAATAAAAACAATACAAAAAAAGCTCTAACTTACCCTTAGGAAAGCACATCATGTCCAGACCTAAGCTGTGACATCAAGGTCAAAACCGGAATCTCGAAAGCAGTCATATGCTTATAATTACTCTGAACTTTAGTTGTTGCTCATGTTGGTTATATTACAATCACATCATTGGAAAAAGCAAAATATCTGCTTGCATTCTACAGATAATTGTGGGAAGGACAGAAATGGGAATTTGATGATCCCTTTGAGATAAACAGTTATAAATAATGGGCTATAGGCTCCAGTTACAGATAAAAACAGAAGCAGGAGAACACTATGCTAACTTGCTATATATATTTAGTTTCACTGAGAGCTGTTACACTTGAAGAACCAAAAGATATGCAGGTAAGTCCCCCACAGTCATTAAAAGGAACCACTAGACCCTGATATTTTTGCCTTTTAATGTTCTTTACATCAGCAGCAGCTGTATGTCAAACAGGAATGGAATATCAGCCAGAATGGTGGCTCTTGATTTCTTCAACTGCATTAACAGAACACAACTACAGCATTTCTTACACGAAGGTGAGGAAAGTAAAAAAAAAATAGTGAGAAAGTGAAGTTTGCAGAGGAACAATAATAAAAGAAAATTGCAATTTTTAATTTGTCCCAATAATCTGAACTCTCTTCATTTTGTATTACTCATGGTGACGCAGACTTCAGTATATAGAATATTTCCTAAAGGGTAAAACCCCTAGCTGGCCAGCCCCCATTTTACAAACACGTTCTTTATCTTCTGTGCTTTCCTCCCAAAGTTATAACTTAGTGATGTTAATGATGTAGTTCGTATTTTTGTAAGGTGCGTGTGCTTGCAAATTACTCAACAGTAATTCCTTAGATAGGTGTTTTCAACAAGCTGCCAGGAACCCGTATGTGTGTGTGCCTCTCTATGAAGAAGCTGTGGGAGTCAGTCCGAAGCAGGAGAGAGGTAACAAAGCAAACTTAGGACATATTTTCATAGGCAACTGAGCCAACACCTGCCACTCTGGTGGCAAAAAGGAGAGCTCTCCCTCATTCCATTCCAGTCTTGGCCAACTGGTTATTACTGGTTTCAGTTTTTGATACCATGCTCCTTCAGGTATCAAAAGCTACTCACTTTCTTGCTGGGCTTGATTTCTAAGTGAGTTGACTTAGTTTAGGAGGGCTACGGCAAGTGCCAGAAGCAGCACAAATTGTGCAGGAGAAACGTGGCCAGGAGAGAAAACAGGAAAGTGAGAGAAGGAACCTTCTCCTTTTGGTACTGGTCATCTATTACGCCAGCTCTTGTGAAACCACTCTCTGAGGAGGACATTGTCTTCATCTTTCCCATGCAGTCAGCAGAGACAGACAGCATCCCCTAGGAAGGATTCAGAGCAACAGCCATTATTCTCTCCGAGTCACCATTTGGAGGAGTTGTTTCCCCATAAATTATAAGGGAACCTGGAGAGCAGACTTTGTTGCTAGGCGAACTCTGCAGTTGTGAAATCTTTTGCAGTCAAACCAGGTGGTCTGCAGTACTTGCCAGATTATTTGTAGTGTTACTTTGCAATTATTCCATAAAATTTTATATTAAATTTAAGAGGTGATTACGATCCACTATGAGCACTAAGAGAACAACAGTGGACAGTGCTTCAAGATGCTGAATGTGTATTACTAACCTGACAAACGACCATCCACTTTTTCTTGCTGAGCTAGGTTTCTGCTGGCTTAATAAACTGAACTGGCTCAGCAATCCAAGGATATCCAAGGACAACTAGAGCTGGCAGGAGTAAACTGAATTATCCATTCAGTTAATTCAGTAAACTGAATTATCCATTCAGGCAGACAAGGGGAGCAGAACTGGAGGTGGTCTGTTAGCAATGGGCTGTTAGATCAGCTCACCCCATCCCACAGGAAGTTATGGAATATAAAGATTGGTCTAACTTTTAAATGAGAACAAGGTCTAACACTCATTCAACAAATGGCCAAGCCAGCACTAAGTAACCTGGAACAGCTGCAAGTTCTCACTTAAACTTCCACAGTGTTACACGACAAGAAAGTGGCAGGTCTGAGAACACAATCTAAGAGTTCCTCTCATGGGCCTCCCTCTTGCCTTAGACTTGCCTCCCTTTGCAACCAGCCTGTGGTTTCTCTAATGCCTGCCAGCAAGCCTTCCAGCTGTGCTAACTCCAGTGGTGATGCTGACATCTGTTTGCTAAAAACTGGACTGAAATCAACAGCTCCTTTTGTATCTCCCCACAGTCATTACTTCTTCACTATTGACTTGGATGAGATTCAAACCAGTTGCCTATGGGTGAAAGGTTCCTTCTCCCATCATGAATTCCACGCTCCCTCTTTCCCCTAGCTTCCAGCTGTCATCTCCTATCCCTTCTTCCTTCCAGTGTCTCTCTTTGAGCTTCTTGACCATTTTCAGCTGTCTTTCCTGCTTAAGGCTGCTTCTCTTTGTTCTTGAGCTAGCCTGCATTTGTACCACTTTTTCTCCAGTTTCGGCACCAGTCTCAATTTCTATGACAATCCAGTCAAGCCTTCTATCTCTTGGTCTCAGGTTCTCTTCTGTCCCTGCTCCGCCAGAATCAGTGTAGCCATTTGTTCTGCTTAGTTCAAGTGCTGCTCACCCAAGTTCCCTATAAGCTTCAGGCTTTTAAGTAAAAAAATCAGCTACCCAGCAAACAGCAGCTGAAAAGACAAAAATTGGAAGCTGCTGGATGTTCCAGAGAAGTGGAAAAGATAGGACAAAGAGGTTGGAGTGTAGGGAGTAAAAAAAACAACACAAAACAGGGCGTACCTGAGGGGAAAATGTACTATGGATCCACCTTGTTTACAGAAATATATGGCCTAGTTGTTTTCTCCCTGGGACCTGGTGGAGCCGTGCAGCCACAGGCCTCCACTCCAATATAGACACAGCCTTAGGCTGACACAAGGTGGGCTCTACCACTCTCACACAGAACAAGTTAACGTATGACAGCAAGCAGTTACCTATTCTCCCTGAACATAAGTGAAAACATACTGTTCTCCTACTATCAGTCACCACTTACATGTGTGAGTGCACATGGGTGCACAAATAGTTATCTTCTTCTTTCAACAGGCTAGTGTTGCACCTTCCTTCTTCTGGTTCTGTGCCTCTATTAACACAGCGGAAGAGCTGGACCATCTCCACCCGTTGCCTACGACCAAGGTGGCCTGCCAAAGCTTGGCAGCGTAAGCATTCCCCACCACATTCTAGCATTTTGAGCACATACATTGAATTCTGGTTTTGATTTATGATCATTGCTACCTGGTGTCTAAATGGCGGTCAATAATTTTCTTATCAGGAAAACTCTCTGGCCTCGTACCTCCCCACTCTGTTTACATGCATGTGAACACGATATTTTATCCAAAAGAACACAATATTCTAGACTATAATTGAGCCACCCTAGTTGCAATTAAATCTATGTAAGTTTCAGAAATATAAACTCATCACATGAATAAGGTTCCACTTGCAATCAAATGATTTAAATGTGTGGATTTGCCAAGTAACTTCATTACCATAGATAACTCATCACCAATACATATTGTACTTTTCATTCAAAAGATAAAATATGTGGGTTATACCCAAATATTTTGACATGCAGATGCAAGTTAAGCAAATGCCTGGCTGAGTTTAGAAATCAAATTCAAATCAACCACACAAATCTTTTTCTGGACTGAGGACCATCTGGCAAACAGCTGGACTCTAACATATATTGATATCAAATACCTTGAGCCTCTTACATAGCCACAAGAAGTGGTTGGTTAGGATCAATCTATTGCTATGTCACAGGTGTTTCTCAAGCCATCACCTCTTTCTAATTTGTCCTCTAGCCTGTTCTTGGGGATTTCAGGTGTTAAGTATTTCACAGTACTTCCTGTGAAGCTGGAAATTACCTAAGTGAGAAGGTTTCCAGGACTGTGAAGGAGAATTCTCAAGTAAACCCATTCACCTCTTCAAATGTTTTGTTTTGAAACCATGATCCTAGCCTGAAATAAATTCACTAAAATAACACAAATTCTGACTGGAATTGTGTAAAAGTAACTCTCTTTTCTAACATATATTATGAGGTTCCTTAAGAAACATGCATTTACTCACTTAAAAGAAACTTGAAGTATTAGGCATACAACAAATGTTACATGGGATGAGATTATTTTGGTAATTTCAGAATACAAGAGAAGGTCACCTCCTGGAGCACTTGCTGTTCCCTCGCCTTGCCTGTTAGGTTCTTTCTAGCAGAACTGGCTCCAGATCAGAAAAATCCAGTCCCTCTTGGATAGAAACTTGCCACAAGTTCATACATGAGTTATGTGGCCTTTGTGACAAATGAAGGACAAAAGGACAATGAAGGGATGCTGCACATCCAGCTCCTCCAAGTTATACAAATATCAGCTACATACTTGGAAGACTGAATTTGTTATGAAAATAGTCATCATCAGATCAACTCTACATAAGTTACCCTGAAATTACCCTGTATTTTAGATTAGCATTTTATTGAATTAACAATGTTTAATGATATTTAATGTTCTATAGTATGTTCTTTCTAAAACATAAACTTGTTATATGAATGAACACAACATGTTGTTACTGGAATAATTATTAGGACAAATATACTTAAGGCAAGAGCTGGCCAAAAACTATGCTTAAAAAGTTTCCTTTCAATCAATTTAAAAAAAAAAAAAGCTTTAAAGAGGTCAATTTACATATTCTCTCATTTATATTAGGAATCCTTGTGCTGTTAAAAAAAAAAGGAAGAGTTTCCTATTAGTAATACCACTATTTTCTCCAATTTTCTAGGGAGGGGTGGTGTGTGTGTGTGGATTTTTTTATTATTATCACTTTATTTTAATATATATTGCAGAATATAAGTGCATATTAAAGGTCAGCCTTCAGATGTTGAAACAAATGCATTTTAGCACGAACCTCAAATAGGCTTAAATCATAACTATTCAAATATTTAAATCTACAGAAATTACATCTGTTTAAGCCTTTAGAATTATTATGTACTGTAAGCATAACCCTTGAAAGAGGCCTTATCCTTTCACTTGGCAAAATTTCATGAATCAAAAGATCCTTTTAAAAAATCCATATATGATTTGGAGGGGTGAAAGGAAGCAAGTATTAATAAGACCGTCTATTTTATGCTAAATAGAAGCATTATGATTTCTTCTTTTAATTACCATATATTTCTCTGGGCAGTTCCTGACTGCAGTAACCAATAATGGTTTTTCCAAAATGCAGTCAGGCCATAGAAAAGTTCAGCTGAGACAGAGTAATTTCAACACTCTGCATTTCTTTAGGACATATGCTAATTTGATAATAAAAGAAAGGACTTTTGGCTCAGTTTGCATTCACTATAGCCAGTAAAACGTCCTCTTGCCTCAGTCAGAGCACAATTGGAGCCTTTCTACAGCTCAGATGACAAATTATCATCCTGTTTAGAGCATTAAAAATAGTAATTGAGGTCTTCTAAACTTGACAGACACCATAAGCAGCTAAAAGAAAAGAGTAACAGCTGTATTAATACATTAACCACTGTTTTAGAAGACTAAATGGAAGTCTTAATTTCCTCCTTGCGTGTACTGTATGCACAGTATAATGAAAACCTTTTTGCTAAATTTGTACTCATTATGTGTTCACAGCTGTAAATTAATTCAAATTAGTGATGTTATGATTGCTTGTCCAACAAATTAATTATTTTGGCACTTCAGCATGAGCAAAATGGACTCATAAAAATGTGACTTGTCTGATAAAAGCTAAACCTTTCACATCTCATGCTAAAAACTGCAGTGTCTGAAGCTAGAACAATGTGAAGGAGCTAAGGCAGCAATAAAAAATGCCATGAGCATATAGGAAATCCCCTCAGAAATATCAAATATACAGCATACTACTTTGAAGACAAAATATCAAGTGAAGAATAAAAAACCCCTCTTCTGGAAACGTTAATTTTGTGCTGATTCTTTGAGAAACCAGCTTTTCCCTTCCTTTCAATGGGATTAGCCATGCAACAGGTTCTCAGTCTGAGAGCTCAAGTATTATGATTTCTGGTTGATTAAATGGACAGTTTCACATTTTTCTTACACCAAAGATTATGTGAAAATGTAGGTACTTACACAGTAAAATGATAGATAAAACACTTCCATCCACTGGGCCTCTCCAGGAAGTTGTACACTTCTCCCTGCGTACTAGTTTTAGTTAAATATTGGCTCTGGAAACAGTTTGTTGTACAGGCCCTGCGGACTTCACTTTCTGCCAAGGCTGCAGCCTTTGTGCCTTCCTCAGAGCTGCGGGGAACCCCGGATCCAATATTCACTGGGGTATCAGGATCCAGCCCCACGGAAGAATACTGCATATTGCTTAAATTCCCCCTGACTTCCAGCAACACCGCAGATTTCCTGTTTCCACTCAGACTGTTAAGCTGGGAAGTGGAGCCTTGAACCTGTCCACAGAGGTTATACATCGGGTGCCCAACGGTTTCCCCACTATCGCAGGACATTTTGTAACAATGCACGGGTATTAGTAACCCTGATCAATATTTAAAATTATGAAGAAGGTATTGTATGTCCTCCCTGCCCAGGGTGTTCTCCAGCAGCTGATAGGATGACTTTCTGCTGCTATCACGGAGCTCCTCTCTGACATGAGTGTGAGCTGTTGGCCTGTCACCTGCTGTCACTCACAGCCTCTGAAATTAAATCAGAAAAACGTATTAGACAACAACACATGCTAGACATCAGAAGTAAGAGAAGGATGGAAAAGGAAAGAGGCTAAGACTTCTGGAGGAATAAACAAAGGCAAGATTCAAAATTACATTTGTTAAGAAGGAAGGTTAAAACTATTTGAATAGTGCAACACTAGTACAGCAGCAGAGTTCTCGAGACCTGATCCTATGATATTATTTTAAGCTGAGCAGTTTTTGAAGTTTCCTGATGAGGTGGAATTGTGAAAATTTTCTGCAATTTATAGACTTGCCGTTGCCTAAAACACACTAGATTGGGGTTTTGAACTTCAACACCTACACCTCAAGAAATCTTATCTAGAGTTACAGAATCTTACAGAAAGATTTTAAGACTTGAATAGATTATTCCAGTCACCTCATGGGATCTGATCTTGCAGTCCACAGAACTCAGGAACGATCTTTTTCAAGTCCAGAAAGAAGGATGCCATTAACAATAACTGTCACTGGGAGGTTAATATTGTTACAAGGGAAAAGATCAAAAACTTCTGGCCTGATTCTGGATTTTTTCCAAGCCATTTAATGTTTGCTGCTACCCTTGCTACTCTCAAGCAGGTACGCAGAGAAAATAGAATAGAAAATAAGTCTCTTATAGATCAATATATATTTCATGGGGCAGACTTAAATTGCTGCTAATACACAGATACTTAGCAGCAATAATCATCATTTTGTGAGACTGAAAGCAGCTGGCTTTCTGAAGTGTCGTTTTTTGTACAGCCTCATTTCTTACACACTACCATGAAAAGCTTCCTAATTTAAAATACTCTGCTAAAATGAAAACATCAAAGTATTAAGAAAATATTACAATATTAAAAGCACCATGAAAGGTGGCTTCCACTTCAAAGCACTGCCAGTGTTAATGTCAAAATTATGTCTGTAATGTCATGTTGTAATGTACTGTGTTATCTTCAATATAAAACCCACATGCCTAAGAGTTGCAGCTGACTGCTTCTCTGTCAGAAGATTCACACCCACATTTTGAGTTACTTTAGCCCCAATTTCAGCCTTCACCCTCTCTTGTTAAATGAAGCTTACTTTTTGTTGTTGCTTAAAGATCCTCATGTGTACTGGATGAGCTCCCATTGTAGTACATTTGAACAGAGCCCTCTAAGTTATTCCACAAACTACTATTTACATGGAGTAGTGGTCTTATTACAATGCACTCATTTCTTAAGGCTTGTCATGGTGAGGTGGACTGATGCATTTCTACATTAGTCTTAGACAGGACCTTCCCTCATCAGTTCTTTTAACAATAAAAAGACGGAGGGGGCAAACATTAAAGTTAAAACACAAAGCCCTTCATCCTAGTCAATCTACAACACCTATGCAAAGTATACTCCATATCATTTTAGGGTGCTTGTAGCAAAGGCTGGCTACCCAGCAGTTGCCAACAAAGCTGCCTGAAACAAATTCACTAGCCTGCTTAATCAAAACAGGGAATCCCCCTCAGTCAGACATAAAGCACAGCAAAACCTGAAACCAGCTAGCAAACAGTACCTACTGTCTCTTGTCGAGTGTCCTTCTGCTCCTTCTCCTTTGCTGCTCCCCCAGCTCCATATAGCAGGCTCCCAGGATAGGTACAGGGAGAGGAGCTTTGTCCTGACTCTGCCCCCAGCTTACCAAGTCCCACCCTAAACTAGGCAGGGTCCCTCCTTTTTATCTGCCTTATATGGCTGCCCTGGGGAAAGGCAGAAAAAGAACTGGGGAACGGTTTTGACAGTTTCAGAGAGGAGTTACTTCTGCTTCTTCCTGCTGTCAAAACCAGCAATCACAAGCAACAGCTTAATTATGCTGAGGATCGTCCTCCTCTTCCTCCCAGTCCTTTTCTTATCTGCATACACTTAATTGCAATGGGTTAACAGTGGCATTTCCTTACTTCGCATCTTTTCAAAATTTGAATTAGGTGTTGCTTGTAGCTAGCTGGCGGCTCTGCAGCAGGCTTTTATATTGAGTAATTCTGAAAGGCATCTTCAGTTGTTTGGTTTTTTCCATCGAAGTTTTGGCAAAACCAAAAGCAGCACTTCATTATGTTACATTTAGTAATGGAAAATCAGAGTTCTCTATTGTTGTTGCCATTATGAACTGTGGCTTCTTTTTTTTTTTAAACTAAGTTGGAAAGGAAGAGAATCCCAAACATAACCATTCCAGCATCAAATTCCTCATTTTATTGTTGAACTTTCTAATCAGGAAGGAGAAAGTGAATACTGCTCTTTCTCTCTTTTTCTCCCTTTTATAATAGAAAATAGACTATTGTCCAAAATGCCAGCATTCTGAACATGAGTTGTTTCGCACTTTTCCACAGTCACATGGCTGAGAATGAAACGGAGGTAACCATCTCATCTTTTGTTTTGGCAGTGGGGGAATGTTGCCATTTTATATGGTCTTCAACTTTTATCATAATTGTTCATGAGGCTGAGACCTCTCATTCCTTGGAAAGATCATCCCAGAAAGTTATTTTCTTAGTTTCCCAGATATATTTCCATGCCACTGAAAAAAAAATAAAAATGTTCTTGGTTCCTTTCTTTTTCTTATAGTCTAATCAGTCTTATGTTTTTATTTCTCTAAAAATCAACCCTTCCAGAACATTGCCCTTGGATGCTATGTGCCTCTCAGTTTACACTGGGCACAGAACTGAATACTGTATTCCAGATAGGATTCCTGTAGGTGAGCCATTGAGAAGGACTAATACATGACTGGAGACATAGAAATCTTTCTCCAGGTTTTTGCTCATGCTTCTTCCTTGAAAGGCCTTCTGCACCAATTGATACTTTCTCTGCTGTATTAACTTTTCCAGATAGTAATTTCCTAAATGCAAAAATTGTTGTCTGTTCTCACCCATGACCTCTCCTGAATATAAATGTTCAAGCTCTAAATAACGAGCCAAAGTATGTAGCAAAACCATTTCCAAAAACATGTAACAATAATTATCTTGGATATTTCAGGGTTTAAAATCAGTTTACGTTGAGAGAAAAGTAGTACCCAGCTTCATTGCAAATACTTAATAGCAGAAGGTCTGAAACCACTGCAGAAATAAAATCCAGAGCATCTGACTCCTATTTCTTGATCAAGAAAAACATAATGATTTAATGTTAAGATTTTATTAGACTGAACTGTGGAAGACCTGAACTTATTTCTTCACCTATCGCCACTCCCCCCCAAATATGGGTCAAACTCTTAAAAGGTAATTAGTCACCAGAACAATTTACGGCTTCTGTGACATGGAAACACATGATTTCAGGAGTGTCTAACTGCTGAAGTTTTCACCGGTAAAATTATACAAGCATGTAATGCCCTGCAACTGCATGTATACAAAAGTGTGTCTTTTATGGCTGGCCTCACTTATCTCACATTTAATCTTGATGTGCCTGATGCAGCCCACATGCTCAGAGCGTATCTACCCCACGGTGACAGCACTGTATTCAGCACTAGGCCCTGCAAGCATGGTAACTTACAACCAGAAGGCCAGGACAGGGAGGCACAGGGAAACATCTGGTTGTGAGATGCAGATTTGAACCCCTTACTGACAAGGAGATACTTCTCAGGAAACTCTCCTGAACACAAGACCAAGCCCTTTTTCCATTGGTACTACTATCACTGTCTCCTCTTGGGGCTGTACTTTAGAAGAAAAGCATTAATCAGTCCTGCAAGAAATATAAAGGAATAACAAGGAACCCAAATGCTAGAAAATATTTTGAACGGTAAGTACTAGATGATATTTGAGAAACATTCCCATGCTTCTCTCCTCATTTCAACTTCCATTCTAAGGACCTACACTTTCTGCATACAGTGCTCTTAAACATTTGTAAATCCACTTCCTTTACTGGTTGCCTAAAAGTTAGACACTGCTAAGTGCCCTGTACCATTCGGGTTTAACTATGGAATCTTTTTCTAACAATGATCATGTTGAGACACAAATTCACCAGGTTGTGTGACTTGAACTGACTGTGCCAGGCTTCATGTAAGGGGCAAAATGCCAATCCCTGTTTTCTGCTGGACCTTCCCAGCTTGGTGAGGGAACAGTCTTACAGTGGACTGTAAACCAAGGATTACCACGGGTAATTTGGGCTCTTGGAATGGATTATAGGCTAATGCCCCAAGTTCTTATAACAGTACTCTCTCACTTTTCATTTCTGAACTGCAGATTGAAGATGTGATAACACCTATCTTGCAAATATCATTGATAGTTCTGTAGAGCATTTGCAATCCACGTAATGTGCACCATGAATACCATTATTCTTTTTCACATGGACATGCTGAATATGAATTAAGACTATTTGGACTTGTGGACTGTGATATTGAACAGCAGACTGTGACACTGTTTCACTCGCAAAAGCTTGACGTAATATATATCGTAGCATTTTGTTACATGGGGGGCTGAGCTGAAGTACTAAATTGCCTTTTATGCATGTAGGCATTGCTCCATTATTTTATTATTAATATAAACAGTCTACAGGGCTGACTGCTTGACCCAGAGTAGCCTCTAACAATTCCGTAAATCCCTCAATTCCACATGGAAATGCTGTAAGGAATTAAGATTGATTTCTTCAGGTATGCAGATTTTTTTAATCGTTCAAACCAAAATTAAAATGTTACCGGACAGAAAATGCAAGTTCTTCAGGAAATGCCTGAAATTAGTAACAGCTGTCATGTGAAGAAAATGTCAGTTTCCTATTAACTAAGCTAGATCTTATACTTTAAAACATGGCTGTCATGCTGACTCTAATTAAGCAAATTTTATCTACCTGGTAGAAATATTAATTAATTCACATGATCACTATAGGGGGAACTAGTACCAACATCCAGATCAGTTTGTCTGTCCCCACCAAACTCATCCTTCTCCTTTTTTGAAATTTCATCAAAATTGCAACCATATGGACTGGAATTTTCCCTTTAAAGTCTCTGTCTAGTCTCTGGTTTTGACTGGTTGGTTAAAAAGCTGTTCAGCAAACTTTGACCATAAAGACAGGAAAAATAGCTAAGACTTTTAAATTAAAAAACACTGGCAACAGACACATAGCAATCCCAAACTGAAACCAATTAGATGATATTTCACCTTTTGTTTATTCTGTTTCATTTACCTTTTCTGTTACCCCAACCTTCCACTGTATCAAGGCAATCTCTGCTGGTTCACGCAACGCAAAAGGAAGAAGTGCTGGCTGCAGTGGCAGGTACAATAATGCTATTAAATGTTTCATGCTAAAGCACTGGGCAACATGGAGATGGTGCAACCCAAAGGGCAGGGTGAGAAGGATACCTATGTAACGTATCTGTTGACGAAAGGAATGCCTTCGTTTGAAGGATGCAGTTTTCAGTCTGGAAATAATAAGCCCACTGTATACACCCAACGGTATTGCCCACAAACGCCTGTGTCCAGTTCTGGGCTCCCCCTGTGTCCAGTTCTGGGCTCCCCAGTTCAAGACGGACAGGGAACTACTGGAAAGAGTCCAGCGTAGGGCCACAAAGATGATTCGAGGACTGGAGCATCTCCCTTATGAGGAGAGGCTGAGAGAGCTGGGACTCTTTAGTCTGGAGAAGAGAAGGCTGAGGGGAGACCTTATTAATACCTATAAGTATCTCAAGGGCGGACTGAAGGAGGAGGGAACCAGACTCTTTTCAGTAGTTGCCAGTGAGAGGACAAGGGGTAATGGGCACAAGTTGGAACATAAGACGTTCCACTTGAATATGAGGAGGAACTTTTTCACAGTGAGGGTGACGGAGCCCTGGAACAGGCTGCCCAGGGAGGTCGTGGAGTCCCCTTCTTTGGAGATTTTCAAGACCCGCCTGGATGCCGTCCTGAGTGGCATGATCTGACATGCTCTGGGTGGTCCTGCTTTGGCAG